>CM017797.1:17506765-18106765 GCA_008086715.1 Sitobion miscanthi
ATTTTAATAAAAAACAAATGTATATTTCATCATTTTTTATCGTACATAAATCCTAGCCCTAATTATGACACAGCGCGGCGTGTGTGTGTGTGTGTGTGTGTGTGTGTATTCTGCAGACATTTCGCTACCGCAGAAGTATATAGGAACACTTTGATTTCAACGCGTATTTGTTGACGACAAACCACTCCTACTTTTAAATAAATTGCGGTTAGCGTCAACAACTTGCGACTTGCGAACTGTTGAGGTCAGCCGACGGGAGTTAGTTACCACGGTATATAGAGAGAGATAATCAGTACAATTTAAATAAGGTATAAACATGGTATAATATAATAATATGTTAATGACAAATAAATGGTGTTGGTGAAATCGAAAACTTAATACATACAAAACAATAATGACATAAAATGTATGGCTTGAGGCGAGTGGTGGACGTTGGCATAAAACTGTACGACGGCGAACGTGCATTAACGGCCACAAACAAACGAGAACGAAAAACGTCAGACCGACAAACATTGGCAGACTTGAACATTGACGGACGAAGTATCCGACAATCACAACGGGCGTCGTTGCATTATATTATATCCGTGGATTCATCATATTGACGTAGGCACCGATGTATAGTATAATATCTATCATTTATTTATTTATCTATATGGCAAATCTCAAAGTCGTTGCAGAAGACGCAGTCGATTAAAAATTCTAAAATTTCAATAAGCAAAGAAAATATGAACAAAAAACTTAGTGCGTTTCGTATAATTTTATTTTTCATAAATCACAGTATTCAAAGTTTTGTATTCTGGAGCGTTTCCTCAGCGGCGTCGCAGTTCAACACGTAACGGATTCCGCGAAAGAGTCGATAATAAAGTAAGTTTGTTTTCATATTCTTTTGGGGCTTAAATTTTCTTCTAAGACTTAAAATAAATATTTAATGTCACGAAAATGTGCTATCCAAGTGTTGTAGGCGCATATTTTAGTTCTAACTAGAAATGTATAAAATACGCGAGATATAAACATCGTCGTCGTTTTTCCAGTCCCTGTTCGTAGAATAATTATGATTAATAGGCGCATACCTATATAGGGTACTTAATATTTAGCATTTATTTTGCATAGTTAAATTTGACATACGAACTATAACTGAAATAGATGACCAGAATAGGTACATTGCTGATCACAAATTACTTTCTGTAAAAGTACATACGGTTTATCAATAGACCGTATGGATACTGAGTATATATAAAGTCCTATGGATTTATCGAAATAAATAATATATTTATAATATCTATGGCAATCGTCAATTGTCGACATTCGTCGGCGACGATAAACAATTCTAATAATTTCAGTGAACAAATAAGTAATAAGTCATCAATATAGACGGACAGTTAAAGCCGTATGCCCGTATACATTATAATATTTAAGTATAGTATTTAACACAAACTCGCACATTTCGTTATGGTCAGGTATTCAGGTTATTTGCATAAAATAATTTCGATACTTTCAAGTTTCAGTTCGGAGCGAGATGAAGACGGATAAAGATAGTTTCTTCGGCGACGGCGGCACTCTAGCTACGTTTACCGGAAGAGTAGATGTTTTACGCGTAAGTTTGTTTTCATATTATTAATTTTTAGGCTTAAATTAAATATTTATGTCACGGACAATCTGTTACCTGGTTACGTAGAAGCATTTATAAGTTTAATCCCAAAAGTGCAATGTACAAAATACGCGAGACCGTCTTCGTTTCACCACGCCAAGTTTAATACGCAACTTTTTGCATGTTATACTATACGCCGGGAATTTATAGTTAATAGAAATGCGGATGTTTTTACTTCATAGATATTTTTTTATTGAGAATCGTGTAAATAATTTTAAAAACTAACCCATCACTAGTATCAATTTTATTATATTACGTGTAAAATCACTGGCACAAGGTGCAGACTGCATTTTAAACATCAAAAACATAAAATAAATATATTTAAAAACATCCAAAAAGTAGTACTGATAAGTTAAAAAGCGGGTTTTTTTTTTATAACTTTAGACACTTGATTTAGTGCATAGTAATAAATACAAAATTTATTAAGTAATTTTGTTATTTAATATTAATTAATAGGTATTTCTTAAATTTTTTTATTATTTTATTCGAAACATTGTTTTTAAATATTGGGATCAATAAAATATTTCATTTAATATTATTTTATATCAATAAGAATTTGTTAATAAACCAAGTAATAAATAAATGGTTACCTGCAAGTAAAAAACTGTTATCTATATTACATTTTAATTCAATTTACCGTATTTGCGTCTAGTAGAAACAAATAAATGTTTTTTTGAAGATAATGTAAAAATATCCATCATCCATCGGTTAGGACCATATATGTATTTTCTACGATGGGGGGACGGTGAGGTTATAATTATAAATAATCCATGGCAAATGACAATCGTCTGAGACGAACAGCGATTTCAATACGTACTCACATATTATTTCGTTCCATTCTGGTTATTAAGCTCGGTGCCTATTTTTATAAATGTCATTAATCTCAATACTTCCAGACTGAACTTTTGGATTGGAGATATGAAGACGCGCGCTGCACTTTCCTTGGCGGAGATGCACAGCTCTGACACTAGACAATACTATTATACACTCGAAGGGAACGCGTTCCGCCGGAAGAATAAATAATACGTAAGTTTTGTCTTCTATTCTGTGAAGCGGTAGACCTAATGTAAATATTTATTGTCGGACAAACTTATATACCCGCTAGACGTAGAGTAGTTTTTAAAATCCAGTTGTTATAGGTGTACAAAAACTAGGATATTATGAAAAATACCTTAAATTATAATACTTTGCCTACAACTGTTAATTTATTGTTATAGTAGAATAATTTTTAAAATTTGAAATCAATGATTAGGCAATGCTTTTATAAGTAGGAAGGTGGGTTTTTATACCTACCTAATAAAATAAGAAAATACGTAACGATTAATGTTATTTAATATGATTTGTAAGTACATAGCAGATTATACCTACCACTTGGTGACGATTATTTTTGTCTTATACGTTCTTCGTAATTCCGATCCGTTACGATAGTTTAAGTTTTCGTTAAATGTGAAACATATATTTTCTATGCGTACGGGGTACGGGCATTAAACATTTGGGTTTTAAGAGAACACCTCAAACGTACGTTTTATTTTGGGAGTTTAACAGGATATACCTATAGGATATTTTCTTCAAATTTTTACTATTTGATATTGTGATATTATTTGTACCTAGGTTAAGTTTCTGTTTTAGAATCGATCGATAGGTTACCTAGGTATATCACATTCTTTAATTTAAATTCTGATAGTCGAGTATTGGACAAGTACCTACGTAACTATTATAATTCGTACCGTAATTTAATTACTAAAGAAATTTAATCTCTCCAACAGTGTCTAGGGCCACCGGCAGGAGAATGCATTATAGAATGGCTATAAACTTGTGGTCTAGTATATGGTTAAAATTGACATTCGACCGACAACTGGGGGCTTGTTCTGGAAAATTTAAATGATCTAATAAGGTTCATCTCATTATTTGAATTAAATTAATTTTAAAGCGATTTTTGGTTGATCAATTTTTAATTATTCATTCAACACACTCGTCTCAGTTTTCTAGTACCTCTAGATTTCTCACGAAATTCATATCGATCATCTCACAGCTTTCATATTCAAAATCAAAAAAAAAAAAAATGTATTTTTACCCCTGAAATAGAAAACCAGAATATATAAAGAGCATAAGATACTAGTATTCTATACTAGATAAGTTTCAATTAGCGAGATGTTGACGGATGAAGATAGCTGTTTCTTCGGCGACAGCGTGTGCTGCAGTACAGCTAGGTTTTACTGGAAGAGTCGATGTTTATGCGTAAGTTTGTTTTCATATTATTTGGGGTGGGTTAAATTTACTCTTAGACTTGAATTAAATAATTATTGTCACGGAAAATCTGTTAACTCGGTAACGTAGAAGCATATACGTTTACTACAGTTTCGTAGCAGATTTTGATTCGGTCACGGGGTATGTATTTTCTTATTTTCGGTAGGTTTCTTTTTATTATTGTTAATTGATCAGGGGATGTATTGCCTGAAAACTTTCAATATTTGTATTGTAATTATACTGGTATAACACTATTCCGACTATCAACAAAGTCGTGTTAAAAAATTAGAAAATTGGTCAGGTATGATATTTTTTTAAGTAATTCTTTCGAGTAGGGAATTCGCTCCATGATATTTAAATATTTTCACCGATAATCAAGTACGATGACTTGTAGGTAACTAGAGACTGAGTGAATAGGAATTAGGAAGTGTGTGATACGGCGAAGATAAGGAAATGGGTCAACAGGATTTCAGAATGTTGGTGTATGAAAGAGAAAAAGAAATGTAAGGTTAGGGCAGGTAAGCAGATATGAAAATAATAAGTTAGGTGTTAAGGTACAAAAGAGGATAGAATAAGAAATTAATAATTACGGGTAGTGTACATATTGCAGTGAAAACAGAGAGAATAGGTTTAGGTGGTTCGGTCACTGATATGAGAGAGTGAGAGTGGCTAAAGAAGTTAATTTAGGGGGAAATGAGGGGCGAGAAGACTAGCTGAAGAAAAGATGGATAGACAGAATACCGATCATTTGGAGGTGTGGAATTAGAGTTGCTGAACCTTTATATAGCTGTGAGAGACGGGGGAAGAAAATGTGTAAAGGTTAGAATAGTTATGTTAACAATGCCGAATACGTAGGGAGGATCATGAATTGCAAAGGCTCCATGGCTCCAATGGCTCCATGTCTCCATGACTCCATGGCTGAAACTATACCGTTACGGTTGGTATAGGTTTACAACCTCGACTTATAGGATAGAATAAAAGATCATTTGCTGGTTGGGATGTCAGCGCACTATTTGTTTTCCATCTTTGACCCACGCGTAGCATACCAAATGTGCGATTAAGAAAACACTAAAATGATTGTGTGTGGGTCAGAGAGAGAAATAAATGGTGCGCTAAATGGTGACATCCTCTTAAGTGTTATCAAGTTGAACAAGCAGTTGATTGGTGACAAGTTGACATTTTGACACCACATTAACTGTGGTAGGTATTATGATTGGAGTAAAAGTAATTAGCAGGGCTGTGAATTTAATGCAATGAAAAAAGTATAATAATAAATAATAATTCAAATTGGTTTACAAAAAAAAAAATCTTTATTCACACACTTGGTAGGTAGGTACCTATTTATTTTTCTAACGGATGAACCGAAAATATAAAAACATTTTAAGAAAATAAGCGTAAATACGAATCAAATAAATGAAAACATGCTATTAAACGAACTAACCCAAAAAAACCGCATATTGGAACGGTGTTGTGATAATAGGGATCTCCCAAAAAATACGTACTAATAGTTCAAACAAATCATAAAAGCCAACTGTAATAAATATTAATTATGAAAAAGTTTATATAAATGAAACAAAACTATGAACTATGCTCCATAATTTCTGTTAAAATATTAGGAAAATGTATTAAGTACCGTAAAAGTGCTAAATTTGAGCTATTACTGATAAATTATATTCATAAAAAATTATCATAGAAGGTTAGGTACTGTCATTCCACATACCTATTATAGTTTAATTTAACTACAACCAGTGGCGCGGGGTCCTTCAAAAATGGTGGTTCAAAATATCATCTTAGTTTAGAACCTACCACACACCCACCCCGATGGACCAATACCAATAGTTGATACATTTTAACAAAATATAACATATAACTATATAAGTATCAATGAAATTATTTTAATATAATATATACAACAATGTACTATACATACATAATGTTACTGATAAAACCTAATAAAGCAGCAGCAAGTTAGCAAGTTAGCTATATTCACAATGTAAATCGATTTAATTCAATAAATTCATCAGTTTTAAAAATATAAAAGAAGTTAAGTGTATAACATATTAATTTAAAAAATAAAATTCCATCAAACTTAATTAACAAACTAAAAATTATTATATCATTAGTCATTACCGTTTTAAATAAATTATAATAGTAAATAGGTAGCCAATTATATTATGGAAACATTATTTTATATTCAATATTTTGTATAATTTGAACACCTTGCTAACACAACTTTACTTTAGGTATACATTTAAAAATGTATGCTTTCATATTGAAGCATAAATAATAAATAAATGTTACTATTTTAGCAGTAGGTGTAGGTTAGATTATGAATAATTTCATACACTTTAATTTAATTATACGATCTTATTATAACATTACTACATTAGTGTTTCTTTTTTTATTTATTCAAAAGTAGTAAGTTAGATTTTTTGATAATGTAGAACTTAAACTAGCAAATATATTAGTGACATCTTCATTGTTTTGAACATTGATTCACATGTTGTAATCATTAAATCTTCCAAACGATCTTGAGAAATAGTTGTACGTAAACGGTTTTTGAGAATTTTTAATTTTGAGAATGTTCTCTCGGAGCTCGTACTAGATACTAACTACTACTTTGGTCAATCCACAACTGTCGCCGACGTTAACTTCTAAATTTTAGCCAAAATTGAAATTAAGAAAAACAAAAAATTATATAATACACTGAATAATTTACTTACAATGTTTTTTTTTTAACATTATTAATGATGTGTGAACATTATTACCTATCTACTAAGAACAGAAAATAAAACATAATAGATTTAAAATTCTTTTGATAAAATTAAGATTGAATATCATTATATTTTGTATAAATATTATTGATATATATATAAAGTTTATGCATAAAATATTAATAAAAGTTAAAATTCAAAATTCATCGAATAAATCTGAAGTCAAATTAATCAAATAATTATAGTATAATATAATAAAGAACTCACAATAATAATCTTACCTAATTAAGTATAAAAATAGAAATCGAGTAAAAATTTAAATAGTTTTTAATTTTGTTAATTTTTAACTAGTTTAAAAAATAATTGTTTATGTAATAAAATAGTGTGCATAAAATATATTATAATATAACCTAATTACTTACATAATATGGGCTATGATAATTATTTATATAGATACAACTATTATTTAATATTTAATGTTATTACCTACTTAAATTACTAATTTATATAATTATATCTATGAATTAGGTATTCAATAAATCAAGTATTTACAAAGAAAATAAGTACCTACATAGATTCTATAATATTTATTAACCATCAGACTATAAAAAATATTAATTTATAGACAAAATTAAACAATATTAATAAAAACATACTCAAAAGTTTCATCAATTTTTCTTTTTTTTGAAAATATGTTCACTTTATACAAATTACAATTACCCCTGTTAAATTATAACTTGATATTATATTATTATACACCCCAGTGCCAACAAGCACCCACCCCCCCATTTAGGTGGTTCATTTGAACCACCTAAAGTACGTACTCGGTGCCACTGACAACAACATTCTAGTAGAGTCTGAAAAAATTTGGTCCACGACTCTGATCACATAAACTTTAAATACTAAACTACGGGTCTGGATTCAGTTTATATAGATCTAAATATCCAAAACATATATTGCTTCAAAATATAAAAATAAAGTGTCTTGTATTGTAATAGGTAGGTAACTATCAAAAAAAAAAAAAACTAAAAAAAATCATACTTGAAATCTATATATAATATACGTATATTGTAATAGATGTTCAAATGTTTATTATACTACATTATAAAAAATTAACTAAAGTTCAATATAATACATTATAACACGCGTTCAAATGTACCTTTCACACCACATATTTTGTTATTTCACACAGTCTCTCTTCAATTTCAAATTTTTCTTCAAATTATCCCAAATTATCTACAAAATATAAATGTTTAGTAAATTGGAAGACTTGACTAAGTATTTAATCATTAATCTAAAAGAGACGTGCCGGGTCGCCACATTACTATATCGAGGGGCCGTGGTGCAAGTGTCGTCCATAAATATCATAACATATATTATATTAGAAATACAAACTTAATATTTCACTAACTGTCAATATTATGAAAAAATATTACGAAATGTACTATACTCATATTATATTATGATTGTATTAGTTACAAACTCTTGAATTAAGAGTTGTGTTTGAGGATTTATTAATTTCCTAAAAGGAAATGCCTCAAAGTCGCCACAGTAGGTTGAGGGACCGTAGTTAAAGTGCCGTCCACCAATAAAGTACCTGAAAAAAAAAAAACGATTAATTCAAATATAGAAGGTATTTATATCATGTGCTTCATGTGGTATTATCATCATGTTTTCCCAATCTAATTAAACAAAATACTGAAAATTAATGAAATCACAAATATTAATGCAATAGAGAGACTGTGCATTGATTTACAAATTTGTCTTAAATTTACTTTTTGCATAGAGAATATGAAGGTGGGATGGGCTTTTAATATCAGAGTATGGGGGACATGGCTGCGATTTCATATTATGAATTGATATATTTGCGGACACTGGACGACCAAAAGGACCGTCCTCCATAGCATGTTTCAATAAGTCCAAAATAAAATTAATTGAATACGTTATAAAGTTGCTCTTATGCTCGACATTATCCTGGTATTTTAAAAAAACATGAAGCTAAAAAAAATCATTAAAAATGTTGTTTTAAAAAAAACCTTTCATGTGCATGTGTTGTCTCCAAGTGTGTGTTGTGAGAGGATAGATGCTGATAATCGTTAATAGAGACTCGTTGAGCGCGTTTATGTGCTTCAATTGTTTACAAGAGTGAGCTGGATATGGCTCCATCTTAGATAATAAAGATATGGATAGGACATAATGGTCTTCGAGGGGAACAATTGAGGCCAAATAAAGTATACCTACTATCAATATAAAGAAGCCTCAATTGCCTTCCTCCTGGAACGCGGCCTCAAATGTATTTAACATAGGCGTGGCCTATCCATATCTTTATTATATATGGGCTCCATCCATGGATTTATGAATTAAGGTGTCAACAGTCAACGGTTCAACTTGATAATCAAACACTTAAGTTAGGCAACCTGCAACTCAGGATCTTTTTATTCAAAGTGTCCTAATAAGTCATAAGGAGGTTAGTTAGGTAAACCTATGGTTGGTTGAAGCTATGGTGCCGATGGACGACTAGCGAGACAGGTCGTGAGCTTTGCGAAGATCTTTTTCTACTAACTTTACCATCAAGGTATTCGATATTGTAAACATAACAACGAAAGAAAATATTTAAATATTATTAATTTGGTTCGGTTAGGTAAGGATAGGACAGGAAATTAGACGTTAACTAATTATCATAGTTTTTAACACGGTCTTAAAGACTGTCAGCTAGAGTTGTACCAGTATAGTTATTAAAAACTTAAATACAGCCAACATTAAATAATGATGTTTTTACCACGACAAATTATAAAATATAAAAAATATTATTTTATTAGGATTTTATAATGTTTTCAATACTCATGAGTTTTTGTAAATAGAAAATGTATGAAATCAATAGTTTTAATTTAAAATATGGTTTTGTGTTTTGGTATCCTATTGTCAAAGAATTCTCAAGATTTCCTTCCCACATTTTTTTACATCCTTAATAAATTACATTCATTTTTATACATTTTCTAATACATATATTAAAGTGATACACCTCTGATCATAATAACTGTTCGTATTATTACAATGTAAACAATACCTAATTTTTGGAATGTAGTTATTAGGTACTGTTGTATTTAGCTTCCAGCGTATTCTTTTGTTTAGTGTTATTTCACCCAGGTTTCTCAAACAATTTTTTTTCAATTCTTTGAATTCTAATAGATTGATTTGTATAAATATATTTCAACATTAACCGGTTATACCTAGGAGTACACTGAGTGCCTGTGTACATACTATATAATTTGAAAAGAGGCTGTCTCACGTTCGCCATTCAATTTAATTTTTATATATTTGACTTTTTTGATTTTTTTATATATATCTTAATTTAAAACATTTAAAAACTGTTTACGATTTTGGATATTTTAGTTTGAACTATTTAATGTGTGGTTTTACTATTTAATTTTTCTATAATTTTTTTTTGTTTTCTAAAATGCATTTGTCTGCGGGCGCTTACACCTACCATCAATTTTTTTTAAAGATTTTAACTCTAGCTGCATTTTTTGAACATTTCAATTTTATTCGTAATTTTTTTAACTGTTGTTGTATTTTTTGTAGATATTATTTATACATTGATAACCTGATACCCACTGTATTATCGTTCTTTAGTGAGATTATCATTTTGAATAGTTTTTCTGTTTAAAATTCTGGGCAATTTTGTTAGTACTTTGTAATGTGTATTCCTAAAGTAAAATTGTTTCTAAATATTTTTTGGTTTTCTAAAATGCATTTGCCTGCGGGCGCCAACACCTCCCTTTTAATTTTTTTTATGATTTTGTTTCTAGCCGAATTATTAAACAATGATACCTTGACTCATAAGAATAAAAAGTTTTTTCCGTTTAAGATTATGGACATCTTAGTTTGAACTCTTTAATGTGTTTCCTACTATTTAATTTTTTTCTAAATTTTTTTTTTGGTTCCTTAAATGCATTTGCCTGCGGCGCCCCACTCCCCTTTCAATTTTTTTTTTTTTTATAGTGTGTTCCTACTATTTAATTTTTTTCTAAATTTTTTTGTTTTCTTAAATGCATTTGCCTGCGGGCGCCCACACTCCCCTTCAATTTTTTTTTTTTAGTAATGTGACTCTATTTAATTTCTGTGTAGACTTGAACATTGATAATCTGGTACCCTATGAATTCCTTCTAAATTAACTACCTATAATTATTTGAATAGTTTTTACATTTAAGATTATGGACATCTTAGTTTGAACTCATTAATGTGTGTTTCTACTATTTAATTTTTTTCTAAATTATTTTTTGTTTCTTAATGCATTTGCCTGCGGCGCCAACACCCCCTTTCAATTTTTTTTTTTGTAATTGACTCTAGTTTAATTTCTTGTAGACTTGAACATTGATTATCTGGTACCCTATGAATAATCCTTCTTAAATAAACTATATGTTTTGAATAGTTTTTTCGTTAAAATTATTGATCATTTTGTCTGTACTTTGTCATGTGTATTCCTAAGTATATTTTCTCCGTATTTTTTTTTTGTTTTCTAAAATGCTTTTGCCTGCGGGCGCCAACACCTCCTTTCAATTTTTTTTTATGATTTTGTATCTAGCCGAATTATGAAACAATGATAACCTTGACTCATACGAATAAACTTCCTTAATGAACTAAATATTATGAAAAGTTTTTTCCGTTTAAGATTATAGACATCTTAGTTTGAACTCTTTAACGTGTGTTCTTACTATTTGATTTTTTCCAATTTTTTTTGTTGTTTTCTAAAATGCATTTGCCTGCGGTCGCCAACACCCCCTTTCAATTTTTTTTTTTTTATTAGTGTGTACCTACTATTTAATTTTTTCTAAATTTTTTTTTTGTTTTCTTAAATGCATTTGCCTGCGGGCGCCCACACTCCCCTTTCAATTTTTTTTTTTTAGTATTGTGACTCTAGTTTTATTTCTGTGTAGACTTGAACATGATAACTGGTACCCTATGAATAATCCTTCTTAAATGAACTACCTATAATATTTTTAATAGTTTTTTCATTAAAGATTATAATCATCTTAGTTTGAACTCTTTACCGTGTTGTTCTTACTATTTAATTTTTTCTAAATTTTTTTTTTGTTTTTAAATGCATTGCCTGTGGACGCCCACACCCCCCTTTCAATTTTTTTTTTTAGTAATGTGACTCTAGTTGAATTTCTGTGTAGACTTGAACATTGATAATCTGGTACCCTATAATAATCCTTCTAAATTAACTACCTATAATTATTTTGAATAGTTTTTACATTTAAGATTATGGATATCTTAGTTTGAACTCTTTAATGTGTGTTCTTACTATTTAATTTTTTCTAAATTTTTTTTTTTGTTTTCTAAAATGCTTTTGCCTGCGGGCGCCAACACCTCCCTTCTAATTTTTTTTTATGATTTTGTATCTAGCCAAATTATGAAACAATGATAACCTTGACTCATACGAATAAACTTCTTTAATGAACTAAATATTATGAAAAGTTTTTTCCGTTTAAGATTATAATCATCTTAGTTTGAACTCTTTAATGTGTGTTCCTACTATTTAATTTTTTCTAAATTTTTTTTTTGTTTTCTTAAATGCATTTGCCTGCGGGTGCCCACACTCCCCTTTCAATTTTTTTTTTTTTTAGTAATGTGACTCTAGTTTAATTTCTGTGTAGACTTGAACATTGATAATCTGGTACCCTATGAATAATCCTTCTTAAATAAACTATATGTTTTGAATAGTTTTTCTGTTTAAAATTATTGAGCATTTTTGTCTGTACTTTGTCATGTGTATTCCTTAAGTATAATTTTCTCCGTATTTTTTTTTTGTTTTCTAAAATGCTTTTGCCTGCGGGCGCCACCAACACCTTCCTTTCAATTTTTTTTTATGATTTTGTATCTAGCCGAATTATGAAACAATGATAACCTTGACTCATACGAATAAACTTCTTAATGAACTAAATATTATAAAAGTTTTTTCCGTTTAAGATTATAGACATCTTAGTTTGAACTCTTTAACGTTGTCTTACTATTTGATTTTTTCCAATTTTTTTTGTTTTCTAAAATGCATTTGCCTGCTGCGGTCGCCAACACCCCCTTTCAATTTTTTTTTTTATTAGTGTGTACCTACTATTTAATTTTTTCTAATTTTTTTTTTGTTTTCTTAAATGCATTTGCCTGCGGGCGCCCACACTCCCCTTTCAATTTTTTTTTTTAGTATTGTGACTCTAGTTTAATTTCTGTGTAGACTTGAACATTGATAATCTGGTACCCTATGAATAATCCTTCTTAAATGAACTACCTAAATATTTTTAATAGTTTTTCATTAAAGATTATAATCATCTTAGTTTGAACTCTTTAACGTGTGTTCTTACTATTTAATTTTTTCTAAATTTTTTTTTTGTTTTCTTAAATGCATTTGCCTGTGGGCGCCCACACCCCCCTTTCAATTTTTTTTTTTAGTAATGTGACTCTAGTTGAATTTCTGTGTAGACTTGAACATTGATAATCTGGTACCCTATTAATAATCCTTCTTAAATTAACTACCTATAATTATTTTGAATAGTTTTTACATTTAAGATTATGGATATCTTAGTTTGAACTCTTTAATGTGTGTTCTTACTATTTAATTTTTTCTAAATTTTTTTTTTTGTTTTCTAAAATGCTTTTGCCTGCGGGCGCCAACACCTCCCTTCTAATTTTTTTTTATGATTTTGTATCTAGCCAAATTATGAAACAATGATAACCTTGACTCATACGAATAAACTTCTTTAATGAACTAAATATTATGAAAAGTTTTTTCCGTTTAAGATTATAATCATCTTAGTTTGAACTCTTTAATGTGTGTTCCTACTATTTAATTTTTTCTAATTTTTTTTTTGTTTTCTTAAATGCATTTGCCTGCGGGTGCCCACACTCCCCTTTCAATTTTTTTTTTTTTTAGTAATGTGACTCTAGTTTAATTTCTGTGTAGACTTGAACATTGATAATCTGGTACCCTATGAATAATCCTTCTTAATTAAACTATATGTTTTGAATAGTTTTTCTGTTTAAAATTATTGAGCATTTTTGTTTGTACTTTGTCATGTGTATTCCTTAAGTATAATTTTCTCCGTATTTTTTTTTTTGTTTCTTAAATGCATTTGCCTGTGGGCGCCCACACCTCCCTTCTAATTTTTTTTTATGATTTTGTATCTAGCCGAATTATTAAACAATGATAACCTTGACTCATACGAATAAACTTCTTTAATGAACTAAATATTATGAAAAGTTTTTTCCGTTTAAGATTATGGACATCTTAGTTTGAACTCTTTAACGTGTGTTCTTACTATTTAATTTTTTCTAAATTTTTTTTTTTGTTTTCTAAAATGCATTTGCCTTCGGGCGCCAACACCCCCTTTCAATTTTTTTTTTTTAGTGTGTACCTACTATTTAATTTTTTCCAAATTTTTTTTTTTTGTTTTCTTAAATGCATTTGCCTGCGGGCGCCCACACCCCCCTTTCAATTTTTTTTTTTTTGTAATGTGACTCTAGTTAAATTTTTGTGTAGACTTGAACATTGATAATCTGGTACCCTACGAATAATCCTTCTTAAATGAACTACCTATAATTATTTTTAATAGTTTTTACATTTAAGATTATGGACATCTTAGTTTGAACTCATTAATGTGTGTTTCTACTATTTAATTTTTTTCTAAATTATTTTTTGTTTTCTTAAATGCATTTGCCTGCGGGCGCCAACACCCCCTTTCAATTTTTTTTTTTTGTAATGTGACTCTAGTTTAATTTCTGTGTAGACTTGAACATTGATTATCTGGTACCCTATGAATAATCCTTCTTAAATAAACTATATGTTTTGAATAGTTTTTCTGTTTAAAATTATTGAGCATTTTTGTCTGTACTTTGTCATGTGTATTCCTTAAGTATAATTTTCTCCGTATTTTTTTTTTTGTTTTCTAAAATGCTTTTGCCTGCGGGCGCCAACACCTTCCTTTCAATTTTTTTTTTATGATTTTGTATCTAGCCGAATTATGAAACAATGATAACCTTGACTCATACGAATAAACTTCCTTAATGAACTAAATATTATGAAAAGTTTTTTCCGTTTAAGATTATGGACATCTTAGTTTGAACTCTTTAACGTGTGTTCTTACTATTTAATTTTTTCTAAATTTTTTTTTTTGTTTTCTAAAATGCATTTGCCTGCGGGCGCCAACACCCCCTTTCAATTTTTTTTTTTTTATTAGTGTGTACCTACTATTTAATTTTTTCCAAATTTTTTTTTTTTTGTTTTCTAAAATGCTTTTGCCTGCGGGCGCCAACACCTCCCTTCTAATTTTTTTATGATTTTGTATCTAGCCGAATTATGAAACAATGATAACCTTGACTCATACGAATAAACTTCTTTTATGAACTAAATATTATGAAAAGTTTTTTCCGTTTAAGATTATGGACATCTTAGTTTGAACTCTTTAACGTGTGTTCTTACTATTTATTTTTTTCTAAATTTTTTTTTTTGTTTTCTAAAATGCATTTGCCTGCGGGCGCCAACACCCCCTTTCAATTTTTTTTTTATTAGTGTGTACCTACTATTTAATTTTTTCCAAATTTTTTTTTTTGTTTTCTAAAATGCTTTTGCCTGCGGGCGCCAACACCTCCCTTCTAATTTTTTTTTATGATTTTGTATCTAGCCGAATTATGAAACAATGATAACCTTGACTCATACGAATAAAATGTTTTTTCCGTTTGAGATTATGGACATCTTAGTTTGAACTCTTTAATGTGTGTTCCTACTAATTAATTTTTTCTAAATTTTTTTTTTGTTTTCTAAAATGTATTTGCCTGCGGGCGCCAACACCCCTTTTCAATTTTTTTTTTTTAGTTATGTGACTCTTGTTAAATTTCTGTGAAGACTTGAACATTGATATTCTGGTACCCTATGAATAAT
This sequence comes from Sitobion miscanthi, assembly GCA_008086715.1. Classification (NCBI taxonomy): domain Eukaryota; kingdom Metazoa; phylum Arthropoda; class Insecta; order Hemiptera; family Aphididae; genus Sitobion; species Sitobion miscanthi. The sequence continues at coordinate 17,522,307 of CM017797.1, forward strand.
CCTTCTTTAATAAACTAAATATTTTGAAAGTTTTTTAGTAAATTGGGGGGCTAACTTCACACACGTAAACAACAGTCCGCTGCTGTGTAGTGTGCACAGTCCGTAGCTTGAACAATACGTACAGAAACATATCACTACGGATTCTGCACAGGAGGTTTGCTCTCCCTCTCCAACTCTAGTAGTGTGAGTACCTTGAACAGTACGGTTCAGACCGTACCACTACTCACACCGAAGGGTAAGGAGAGGGGTGATCCTTCGGTCTCCTCGAGCTTTAAAGTCACACTTTGGTGTCGTAACGTAGAGCGAGTACCCCAACACGCGCTCTGTGCGGTGTTTGGATTATTTATCGTGTTGCAGTCAACGGAGTTCATAACTGCATTAAAAACAACGGAAACACCGTTACCATGGACTTAATCATCGTTCCGCAACATCATGTAGCAAGGTGCAATATGCAATGAACTTCTAAGTAGTTATCTTATGAAGTTAAATTTCAGAAAACGCTCAAGAGTTATGTCAATCGCCGATCTGTCTGTGAAATGTAGATTTCGTTTATCGCTCACGGCTTCACTGGATAGCGTTTGGTATTTCGCAAAAATTATTAGTCTGCGGTTATTCTGTCTACACCGCGCTACACCAGCCCCCTATGTTTATTTTATTTAAAAATAAACACCAATACATATTCACATTTCATTTCAAATCATATGTAAATGTGAATAAAATACGATATTTGTATCACATAATTTAAAAGAACATTATACGTTTTACCTATGAATATAATTCAAATTAATATTATTGCTATATTATTTAGTATATTCACTGATGTATACATCTTAAGAACCACCTCGTTAAAAATAAATGTTTCAACACTTCCCTACAGCCTACGGGCATTATTATACGCTTTAATTATCACAATATTATATTTCGCGTTAAGTACGATAGTATTTACGAGCATACTTCGCACAGTAAATTGTGGATAAAAACCAGCCGCAACGTCTCATCGCCCCCAAAAACACCTCGGGCCCATCTGCGAACACTATCCACTGATGTCACATCTACTACACTGCACTGCACGATAAAATAAGAACATTAAACGCTTAACGATGATGCTTTTTTTATATTCAACGAACAACAAACGAATTATTACAAAAACAAAAACACGAAATGGACGAAATGTTTTTTTTTAATACTGTATTATACAAATGAAAAATAAAATACGGTATTTTTTACATCATTTGTTATATTATGCTTGTAACTTATACAGTACCTATACTTTATGACTATAGATTCGATAATACACATACATTTATTACAAATTTCGTTTAAATTATACGAAGTGAAGATAATTCACAATAATAAACAATATGTAATATGTATATACGACACGTCAACATACGTCACGAATGTGATTCACAATCGATTGATTAACATAAATACATAATATTATTGTAATTACGATGATTTAGTTTAAAAACACAAACTAATTATTAAAAATTGATATACATACGCGGGAATCAATTCCCCATTGTTTCAACTTTTCAAGTCCAATATCTAATTAACAATTAATGTAAGAAACACAAGTTTGTTATTGTTCAAAAGTATAATTAGGAAAAAGTGTCTTTTATTATACTTGAATTAAATTAGTACATATTAATATATTATTATATTGATATATCTAGTCGCGAGTTGAACCTTGCCCGTTACACACGTACATCGTATGCTCCTCTTAATTATTGTGATCCTGTTATCGTTTCGTGTTTAACGCGACAAGATTACTACGTAAAAATTCAAAATCGACATTCGACAAGCTTATAATAATATATAACTATAAAAGTGCAAGTGCGCTCAACGCACGCCCTTTCCAAAATGTAAAAAAAATATTTGCGTGTTTAAGACCAACCAATTTTCATTTATACTATAACAATATTCGTCGCGCTGTCGCTGCAACGTGTGTGGCGACCTTTACCCTCAAGATAATATGCCGCGGCCTCCTAACATATCATCGAAACTGAAAAATAACAATAATAATAATAATACACTATCTACTCATTCAAATACAACTAATGATCTTGTAAACGTAAACATTAACGAAAATATGGACCTGGATTCGAATAATTGGACCAAAGTCCAATCATCAAAGGACGGCAAACGAAATCACTTTATCATTCTAGCTCTTCCGAACAAAACTCTTCACGAACACCAGTGAGTAAATATAAAAAGTTTTTTTTTACTGCAAATCGTTATAAAATATTATCACAAAATGATCATGAGACTATACTCCCAACGATTGATACAACTAATAATATTAAAAAACCTGAAGCATCCTTAAATGTTGAACCTAAGATCGCTCTACCCCCACTAATATTCTTGAGACTACTACACGTTACCTTTACTGATCTGCAGGGGCGGACTGGCTACTTTTGGTCCAGGGTGCAAAATTAATTAGGGGCCCGTACATTTATTTTTAACTCATTAAAAATTAGGAATGAGTTCTACATTACAATAAGAGTTAAATAATAAATTGAAAGGGCCCGAAAATGGTAATCGGGGCATGTATTATAAATACAAATGGGGGCCCGGGGTGCTACGTGGTTTATAGCACCCTGGGCCAGTCCGCCCCTGCTGATCTGTACACTAAACTAATTGGGATAATTGGTGTCGACAATTTCCACTGCAAAGCTCTGGCAGACCGCCTCAAAATAATGACAACAAATCCAGATTCATACAGAACTCTGGTCCGCTTCTTAAGAGAAGAAAAAGCTGAATTTCACAGCTACCAGCTCAAAGAAGACAAGCCAACTCGAGTTGTCATTCGCAATCTTCACTCAACTACTCCGTCTGAGTTAATCAAATCCGGGCTTGAACAACGTCTTTTTGAAGTCAGGCAGGTCTCAGCCGTCCTACACAAAGTAAATAAAAATCCACTACCTCTATTATTTTTGGACCTCGAACCAACCAAACAATCCAACGACATCTTCCAACTCACGTCACTTCTCCATACAAAAATTAAGGTGGAGGAACCTTATAAGCCTATAAGCCCTTATATCCTACCTTACGGATCGTCATTTCCAAGTCAAGTTTGGCTCTTCCTTTTCAAACATTGAAAAATTAGCGCAGGAGTCCCTCAAGGTGGCATTCTTTCGCCAATACTGTATAATGTATATGCAGCGGACCAACCTACCTCACCAACAACATCTGTAGCTGAATTTGCGGATGATAAGGCAATTATATCAGTACACGATGATCCACTCATCGCTTCTTTAAATCTTCAAAACCACCTTGACCTAATGTCTGCCTGGTATGAAAAATGGCGAGTTCAAGTTAACCAATCAAAATCCATTCACACTACGTTCACTCTTCGTCTCCCGTCCTGCCCCGAAGTCTCCCTTAGTAACATACCAATCCCTTCATCCCATTCAGTTAAATACTTAGGCCTAACCTTTGACCGTCGCTTTACCTGGGGACCTCATATCAGAACTAAAAAACTCGCCCTAAACGAATGACTACGCTCCATTAAACGACTAACAACTAACAAACACACTAAACTAAACACCAAACTTCTCATATACAAATCATTAATGAAGCCCATGTGGAATTATGGCCTACAACTTTGAGGCTATTCAAAAAAATGAATGTAAATAAAATTCAAACCGTTCAAAATAAAATTTTAAGATTAATCACTAACGCCCCACCATATGTCTCCAACTACACTCTGCACGCAGACTTAAATATTAAAACAATTTACGTTGAAGCAGTAACATATTACAAAAGATTCCATATCATCCTAATCCCCTTATATCTAATTTAGCTACTCACACAATTCCAGGCAATCCTTCATGATGACTGAAAAGAAATTGGTGTCGTGATTTACTAAATGAATAATTAAATAATTTAAAAAATAAATAAATTATTAATTGCAAATAGGTAATGCTCTCACTGGATGGCTTCTTCCCTCACGTTTTTCATGTACAAATTATTATATTATATCACATATTCTTATTGTGCCCAAGGGTACAGATTGTATATTTCTTGTTAAAGATAAAAAAAAAATATTGATATATCGATATGGTTATGTGTAGAGACCGGATGATTTTTATGCTTTTACACATTTTTACCGAGAGTATGCATAAAGTATGCACAGCTTCAATTGAATAAGCTTCTCGACGATTTATTTTGTATTAACTGATATACAAAAAATGTTTAGCGTATATAAAAGTATATTTTAAGGTTAAAAAATGTTTTGTGCAAAATATGTTTTAAGAATATATTGCCATATTGGGGTTTAATTTGAACATTTTATAAAAAATGTAATGGTTTATAAAAAAATTCAAAAATATTTTTGACTTCCGTTAGTTTCTATGCCCTTATCATGACGACAAAGCAATATTGATCAAAATATCAATTCGAGGAGAATTACCATATTCTGTTCAAGCTAATAAACATCGACCAGCTTTCAGTAATAATACACAGTATATTATATTGTTTTCGCTTACCGTCGAATTTTGAATAAACTATACAGCGTCAATATTCGCAGTACAACTTTCATGCTACAATAATTTTTTACCACAATCACCCTTTGTGTTGGATTTACCACTGCACAACAAAACAAATTCTCCTATTCATACTCGGTTATAACAATATAAGGACGCCCGCAAAAATATATTATTTCCCATAATATATGCAAGTCGACACCGGTGACATAAAGTTCGGACATTTCAAATGAAGAAAAACCCAGACGATCAAAACACACGAGGTGGTTGCCGGTTGGTAATCCGTTAATCCGGGTTTTTTTCTGCCACCGACCTTTTTTGCTTCAGGCATTTTAAATAGTGCGGTTGGGTATATATCGTATTTATATATAATGCATACTGTCGTACTGCACATACTATGCCGGATTAAATTAGAACGTTTCGCACCGAATATTTTATAATTAACGTGACATGTTCTGTCCCAATTGTACACCTGAAACTATAACTTGGACTTGGGGCTTATGGAAATAAACATAAATTATTTGTTTCGTCCTAAAACAAAACAATGTACACCTAGCGTTTTTAATTTAAGTCTTATAATGCCACGTCTGTAATCCGTAAAGTCGCCCCTCTCAAGTACTAACAGACCATCAAATCAATTACAAATCAATGCCAATAATTTACAACTAATTTTCAAATATTTGCAACTAAAGTTTTATAATTTGCAACCTAATAAACTAATATTTCCATCGCCAAAAAATAAAATTGACTGAAAAAGGGCTATCCTAATATTATTAGGTGTAGTGTAATGTGACATAGGTTACTGCAAGCTGCAGGAAATTGGTTAAATTATTAACTTACGTGCAATATAGTAAGGTTACAGTAGCGTATATACGGAAGGGGATCAAGGGATCAACCCCCCCTCAAATAGGCTGTATATAATATGCAAAAGATTTCGGAGTCCTAACTTAAGGCCTCAAACTTTACAGGCGGAGCTACTGGATAAAATCATATCCCTTTACACAAAAACCTAGATACGCCACTGATAGGTTATACCATGTACATCAATACATCATACGCAGTTTTCATTGGTAAAACAATAAATGGTTTTTGAACTGTTGTATTAAACCTCACTAAACCTAATGAAATCTAACGAAACCTAAACACAACTAAACAGTGTTCGGGTGACGTGGTGAAGTGAAACATTTTATCAGCCAGTTTATTTTTCGTATGACCTGCCGCCACTTGACTACTTAATAATATAGGTAATACGCATAATTTAAGATGTTATTTTTTTTAACTATCATATTCAGATGAAGTTAGTCTCGTTCTACAATTTATCACTTAATCCAACACTCACCTGACACCTACTCACCCTTTAAAATTGTCGGGTAACCATCCTTCAAAATCACGGTCAACACGCCACTGGCGCGTTCTGACCAATAGTCCATACCGCTTATACCGTATAGTTGAGTTCAAAACTACTCGGACCGTGTGTTCACCATACATATTTCAGTTTACAGTTATCGCATTTAACATTTGAGCTATAAATAAGTGTATGCAGTGTTGCGTAGTAACGTACGTCGTACCGAAAGTAACGCGTAAAAAGTACGTTACTTTGTTTTTAAACGTGAGCTGGTTAGGCGCCTTTATTTACTGGATTTGTAAAATGGTTATAACTTAAAACATATTATATAAAACACCCACTGTTGTACATTGGTCATTGTTGGTTACACTGTTATTCAATGTTTTCATTCCGACCGAGTTGATTTATTTTTATATTATTATTTTATAAAATGTTCAAATAGCACAATAATAACAATTACTTAATTTTCTATGATTATAACCTTAAATCGTATAGGTAATTCGTATTGACTGTTTTTTTTTGATTCGCCAACTATTGATTCGTTTCCTTTTTACTTTTAACTTCTTGTTAACTTAATATCGTTAATAATTTGTATCAACGTAACTACGTTTAATCTAGTATTTTCAGTATAATATACTGTATTATAAACTATTTTAAATACGTTATATTTTTTGGTCCATAATTAATCGTTATTTGAAACAATCACTGAAGTGGAAGGTTAATAATTGTTTTCATTGTATAAAAGTATAAAGCGCCTAATGATTACCAATATTTTTAAATATTTATATTACTTTGGGTAATATTCATGTTATTTAAATTTGGTTAAATTAATGTGATCCGTTTTTCAGTACCCACCGTTTGAAGTAACTAAAAATAATAACCATCGATTTCTTTCACCAAGGTAAGTGCAAATCGTATTAAAATTATTAGCAATAATTTATCCTAAATAAAAGGTTTGTATTTTGAAAATATTTATATTTATATATAGGCGTATTGACTAGTATATTGAATTAACTCAAAAATGTACCTATTTATTTTAATATTTTAATGGAACAACCTAAATGACCTAATGCATTTCCGCATAATTTACATACTTGAGTTTTAAATACACAATCTGTAGTATACCTATTGTCACTTGAGATGTAACCACATAAATCTTACACTTTAGTCTAATTGTATCTTGCTTAAAAGTTGCAAGAGACACTATTGTCTATAAACTTGCACAGAAATGATTTCTTTATAAAATAGCTAGGTAATCTTGATTAAACGGTTCAGATTACCTACGCACTGATTTAGAAATCATAATAGCTAACTAATTAAGTTACACAGTATATTCTTCTGTTTATTGTTAAGAGGATGTCAACACACTGTTTGTTTTCTCTCTCTAGCGCAACATAGACAAAACGCATTTACTCAGAATCATTTTTTTTTTTTTTTGTTTTTGAGTTATCTTGGAGTAAAATCGCCCATTACAAAAATTAAAGAGGATAATATTTTTGAGGGTATGACATAGTATTGGTTTTGTATTTTATTGTTATTTGACCTAGTATTCGACTTTCAAAATAAAATAAAAAAGTTGTATATATAAGTAATGTTTAAATTGTTTTGAGACAATTTTTAAACAAATCGATATGTCGTACATATATTATTTTCTATTGTTTTTGTAATGTGTGATTTTACTCTAAGATTACTCAAAAACATAAAAAAAAATGATTCTGCGTAAATGCCTTTTATCTATTTTATGTTGCGGGTGGGCCAGAGAGAAAACAAACAGTGAGGTGCTGACATCCTCTTAAACTGGATAACATAGGTACTGACTTAATAGAACCATTAAAAAATTATTTTTAAATAAATCTAGGGACCTGCTTTAATAAACTAGAAGCCCATGCATGATGCACTCTTACTTTGGATCCCCTTTTAACTAAAAAATTCAAAACAGAAATAAATTTAACAAAAATATCTAAGGTACCTGATTACCAAATACAAGTTCATTCTGTAAATTACAATTATTTGTCAAAGTTGCATTTTTTTTTATTTTTTTTCAAATTCAGCATTAGTGTTATCAAACATTTTAGAAATAATTTAGAAGCAATATATTTTACAAATCTACCACCACCAGCCCCAAAAATCAACAGAGCCACGGCTCAAAAAAAACTGCCTTGCCATACCACTGTTATCATATATATATATATACACGCCAGTGCCGCAACAACCGCAGGGGCAGCCGGGGCAATGCCCCTGTAGAGGGCCACTAATCGTTGGCTCAGGGGGCCCCACATTTAAAAATTATTTATTTTTAATAATGGCAATCAAATAAAATATATTAAATAAAAATGTTCATTTTTATAATATATTATGATATATTGATATATAATTTGTTATCAAAGATAAATATCTTTATCCATAATAATATCTATATTTATCTATAAAATTATATTATTATAGCGTTTTATTGTTTATTGTCATTGAGTTACTTTTATGTGTGGAATTGGAATTTCCCGAAATAATCTTTGTAATCACTAATCACCGACCGTAGCCCGTCAATCAGATATAAATTCTGAATTTACCAGTTAACTTATCTCTCTTAAGGAAATGATCATTGACAAAAATTTAAAAACAATTTGTGAACTTGCAACATTTATCCTAAAAATTGATTTTTCTATAAGTTACTCTGAAGTACTAAGAGCCTGCATACTATTCTTAGTATTGCCAGTTACAGTTGCCTCTGCAGAAAGATCATTTTCTTAATTAAAACTTATTAAGCACTTTCTGAGAAATTCTATAGCACAAGATCGTTTGACTAATATAGCTATACTTAATGTTGAACAAATTCGTACATCAGAATTAAATTTAGAAAAGGTTATAAATGACTGCTAATTTAAAAGCAAGAAAAATGAATTTCTGTTCTTAATTTGAATGATTCTATTTCTATAGTACATATTATTATAAGTATTATGATTTATGACACATTTACAATGACTTGAACTAAGTTATACAATTGTATTCCATATTGTTATTTGTTTGTAATTATTTTTTTTTCTATATAAATAGGTAGTAGGTACCTACCATATATTATGAAATTTGTTGAATTAATGTCTAATATCAAGTAATAAGTATAACAAATTGATATTAATTATTATTATTTGTTTGTTATACATTTTTTATCATTTTAAATTTGGTAAAGATTTTTTTAAATAATTGAATGTTTAAATATAATATAGGTGCAAACAATCTTTTTGCTTTGCAATACTTTTTTAGGACCATATATTATTATAAAAACTTTAATTAATATTTATAATAAAAAAAGAACTCTAAAAGTTTGTATAGTTATATTTTAATAACAATACACTGGTCACTTGGTAGTGGACCTTCACATTATATTTTTAGGCTTATTTAAAAAAAAATCACCATTATTATTTATATTTTTATAAGTAACCTATAAAAAATATTATATACATAGACCTCAGGGGCCCCATATATTGACTTTGTCCGGAGCTCCAAGAATTCTAGTTGCAGCACTGTATATACGGGGTGATTCGCCAGGCATGCTCACCCCCATTTTTAATTTAATGATAAACATATTAAATTATCTGATTTTTGAAATATTTAAATATTCTTAATGACCATATTTTCAAATTCTTGAATGAATAATTTTTTTTTAAATGTTGATGTACCTACCTTGTTTAAAAATCCAAACGAGTGAAGAACTCAGTAGTTAAAATGTTTATATTAAGGGTAATAGTCCTTAAATATGGTTTTACAAAAATATAAAATAGATGTAATACCTATTGGATGTAGTATTTATTATACGACAATTTTTACAAATTATAAATAATGTTGATGGATAAATATTTCTTCAATTTTAAAATTCCCATAGCCCCTATATCTTCCAAACCTATTTATCATGGAATTATTATCCTTAGTACACAAATTTAAATAACTCAAAAACTACTCATTCAAATTTTGATTTTGGTACACCAATATTTTCAGGGAAATTATCCCCTAAATAATTAACAGTAGAAATAAGGGGCTCTCATTTACTTTTTTGTATAATTATACGTAGGTAGGAAATAACTAAATATCAACAATTTTATAATTTATACTATAAAAAATTTTAGTAAAATTCAACTGACATAGCTTGTATAAATATTTGTTAAACTATTTTTCAGGTAAAAGACAAATATTATGAACGACTTATTAAATAATGCGGTTGATCGCTTTTGGACAATTGTGACGATGTTTTGAAACATTTTCCTCTAGATGGACAAAAACAAGTAAGTCGTTATTATGAAACTGATTGTCGTCACTCACATATTTTAAACAAATTGGAAAATTTTACCAAAAAAACTAAAGATTTTACATCAACTGATGGAGAACGTATGAAGAAAATGTTGATTGAGTCTTTAGACCTGGCTGACAGAAAAGTTAACATTACGGAATGTCTATTGGACATGGTTGGAACAAACATGCGTAATTTAAGTATGAGTTATAAAGAAGCTGAAACTGCAAAATTACGTTTAATCAATTCAAATAAAAGAATGTCCAAACTGATGCCTGATTGTAAGGAAATTGATTCAGATTCTATTGACGTACAAAATATAAATAATTCTAATAAGCGCCCAAAAGAAATGTTACGAAACTATCCACAACATTAAATAAAAGCGTAGAAATGAATGCACATTCTGATAGAAAATCGAGCACTAATCAAAATAAAAAAAAAACCAAATCAAACAAAAAGTCCAAGGCACAGCCTGCCAAAATTAAGAAAATAGATTCAGGATCAGAAAGTTCTGATAGTGATGGTGATGATTTACAACCAACTTACTGTATTTGTGAAGAAATATCTTATGGTGATATGGTTGGCTGTGATAATGATCTATGTCCACTTGAGTGGTGTCATTTTGGCTGTGTGTCTATAAGTAGGAAACCCAAAGGAAAATGGTATTGTCCATTTTGCAGAGGAACTACATCAAAAACCATGAAGCCGAAACCAGTATTTCTTAAAGAACTTGAAGAGTACAATAAACGTAAGGAAGAAAACTGGAGCAAGTAATACAATCTATTTAAGCATTATATATTTAATTTGACGCTGAATTGTTTCAATGAAAAAGAAATTCATACATTATGTGTCATATACTATCTACTACTAAGCAAACTCAATTTTCATGAATGATAATTATGTTAGTTAATAATAATACTAAACATAGGATAGCATCTTTTTGTTTTGTTTTTCTGCGTAACTAAATGGAAAAACATAGCTGCTCATCCTATTATTCTTTAATGCTTATTTATAATATTTTTAAATAAAAATACAAATTGTTTAAATATAAAATTGTCTCAGGTGCTATCAGATTGCAAAAGTTATTATTATGTAATCATATAAATGGCGATATTTTTCTAATAATTTAATATACAAACAATTTGTTTCTAAGTAAAATCTTTAAAGTGTAATTTTATTTTATTCTAAAGCATACATTTATTTTATTTATATTTTAATTAATATATTTTCATTTGAAACTGTCAAATAATCTTAATAATATTTTTATTAGAATATATTTAATAACTAGAACGTATTAAATATATTACTTTGGTAACTTAAAATTGTTTTATTGAACTATTATGCATAATATAATGAAAATTTAATTTGGTTTTAAATGTTTTTATTCTATATTTCAAAAAAAAAAAAAAAAATGTTTTGATATAACACACATTTCTTTATGCTTAGAATAAAATTTACCTGCAGAGTAATATCAGTTATACTATCATGATTAAGTTCTATTAAATAAAATAATATTTATTCACTTATCATACTAATTTATAATATTAAATTTTCCTTTTTACGCACCAATAGTATTATGTTTTTTAGTACTTCAACATATGTCACCGTACACAATTATGTGCGAAACACTCCAACATTGATGTACCTGGTTCTACCCAAAGTACCTTAATACTTAATAGAGACAAGGCATTCTAGTGCTACCTACTTCTAAATCCCATTCTCAAAAGGCAACTTATTATTAAAAAAATATGCTCGTTACTCAATTTTAAAAATTGTATGTTGTATATTTCATTAGGCCCAATCTTGGTTGTGGTGTTGAATTCAAATTAATAGTTTATAACAATGTAGACTTATTTTTCTATTAAGCAACTATTTAAAATAAGTACCTACCTACCAATTCTTTACGTGTTAATGTAGATGGAAACCACCAAACCTAATTCATGAAAGTACATAAATATTATAAACGAGTATTACTATGATCCCAACCCCTACTTTTACGTGAAGCTTTAGCATAAAATAACTATTTACACAGCTACTGATGAAGGGAGTATAAAAAAAATAATTCATAGGCAGGTAAGTTACTTAAATATTTATTCAGTTTGCCACTAGAAGATACAGAAATAACATTCATCATATTTAGTAGCTATCTATTCTTTAGTAGCATCTATTCCTAATCTAACCTATCTATATCTCCATCCTAATCTAGTGGATTATACTTGAATACTTCTCTGATTATGTTATTACACCATATATTTTATCAAATTCAAACTCCAACCTATCCACATGTGCTGAAAGACCAAACGATGAACAACCAAGTATAGAAACGGAGCCAAGGCGCCAATAATCGAAATAAATGCATACGCATACAATATTGAATATGTAATTATTATCTGTGTTCAATCGAGTTATGAAAATGTGTGCTTAGTGAAAATAAGTTTTAGTTTTAATAAATGTATGTAAACTGAGGATACCCAAATTTTATTGTGACTTAGATAGAGTATAAAGTATATTTATAGCTTATAATCAAAATAAATTAAGTTATATTCTTGCTAAAAGGAGTTAGGAATAACCTTCTGAGTAATTATAAGAAAATAAAGTGTTTTTGTCATTTGTAGTGAATTATTTAGGAATATTGACTGCAATAAGATTGAGATTTAAAGGCATAAATGTCGAATATGACACGTGTCATGTACAGTTATATCAAAATATATTTAATTTTTATAAAAAAAAAGCAAAACACTTAAACATAATGAATACAAAGATAAAAAGCCACTGGAAGTAATACAGCTCATTATTTATTCATATTCTAAGACTTTAGCTCTCTGTATTATTTAACAATGATGCCCACGGATCTTCCAACATTGATGGATGAAAATAGCTTTCATCACTATTATCATTATTCCAATTTCGACCACTCTATAACAAATAAGCAATACAAATGAACATAAATACATTTTTTTCATAGAGCTTAATTAAATAGACTTATTGTTACATCAATTATGTACAATATGCACTACTAAATGATATATTAAAAATTATAACTTACGTTAGGATTTTGATTTTTATATTTGTTAAATTGTGGTCTGTATGAAGAATGACTATTATGTTCTCGTGGGGTATAACCATACAAATTGTTATGCTATTAATAAAAATTAAAAGTTAAAACAATATTACAATACATTGTACGTATTATTATTTATTTTAATAAAATTAGTTACATCTGAACTGCTGCTGTTGTTAAATCTGTTGGGAGTCCATTGGTACGGTGATCCTCTCCCTCTGGATCGTGGACTATTAAATCTCGGTGAACTATAACCTCGTCCTCGCCAATTCTGTTCGACAGGTGATTGTTGCGGAGTGTTGTCATACAATAAAATGTTATCCTTTAATGTTTTGTTAATTGGGTTCGACGGCGATTCTACATTTGGAAAAGACGATGGGCTGTCTGAAGTTGCAGATGTATTCCTGGACCTTATTAGTGGCGATTTATACTTTGAACTCATTTTGGGTCACAGGTTCCTTATTCAGTAAAAAGTATATTAAATAGTTAATTATATAAATAAAAATTATTAATCGCACAATAAATTCATAATTAAATTCCAGTGCTTGTGCGGGTTAACAGTTAACACTTGTAAGTTAATAACAAATAAATAGATATTATATTATTATCACTGTACGTTGTTATTTTAGTGATAACTGATAACAAACAAATGATCATTCTATTGCTAATTAAGTATTTTCTATTCAATAGGTCGGTAATTCAGTATATTATAGTTTTTACAATATACAATTTATATTCTTCAGGCTGAGATAAATAGTAATTACTTTTTTAGGGTACTATACTACTTTTGTACGTTTATAGTCCATTACTTTATGCAATCCACAGCTTAACCGAAAATAATTGAAATATTTTTTAAATTAAAATGCTATCTTCGCTTGTTAAAGAACATCAAGTAAAACAAGCTGCCCGCAAGGAAAGCCAAGGTAACTATGTATTGTCATAACTACTCGTTACCTGTGGTGGTGTGACCTATAATATAAAATTTTCATTTATGATTCTGAGTTATATTTAATTTTATTCTCATAACACATAATGTTTATTCAAGATATTAAAAGAAAAGAGGCAGTGAACGCAGCCAATGAATTAACCAACGCACTGGTCGAACACCTTAATGTTGGGTAAGAAAAATATGTTTATTTAATTTAAAAGAAACATCAAATTACTGTGATACTGATAATTAACAAAAACTAATGAAATATTTTTATGCGATTGATTTTATAATTATTACCATTAGTGTTGCCCAAGCGTATCTCAACCAAAAAAAACTTGATGCCGAAGCAAAACAATTACACCAGAGTGCAATTGTCTTTTCCAAACAAACTTCTCAATGGGTGTCACTGATCGACAACTTTAATAGTGCTCTTAAGGAGTTGGGCGATGTTGAGAACTGGACACGTACCATTGAAAATGATATGCAAAACATCACCACTACTCTAGAGTATGCATATAAAGGTAATTTTCACATGACAAATGAATTGTGAAATATTATAGATCAGTTTTAATTGTATAAATATTATTTTTCAGTTTCGCAAAAACCTTAACTAATGATGGTCACAAGAACATACTTTCTCAATCTCAGTTTTATGCCATTGTTCATTTGTACTTATTTAAAATAACTGGATACCTATATAATTTGTTATTGATTTTTTATATTATACATAAAATTAAATTTTTATTTTATTTGTTACTCTATGCATATTCAAATAATAACAGTTTGTATAGAACCATTAAAATCAATGATGACACATAAATATATAATGACATCATAAATGATTCAGTATATTATATTAAATTTAATTGAAGTGGTAAACAACCATTTGCTAAGTTTTTTGACCACTGATGACCTCTTCAAAACAGTTATAACTATTCATGACTAGTCAGTTTTAATTATGGTCTTTTCTATTCAATTTCATATAAGAAAATAATGTTTACATACATTTAAAATATAAATAGCTAGTTTGAGAAAATTAGAAATTAAATATCCATTAAAATTATTTTAGTTAGGAATAATAAGTTGTTATAGCTATATATATGATACTTGGTCCTCCAGTCTTTTAATATAACATGTTGTATACTGAAAATGCCATCAGTATAATTAAAAATTGTCTAATAATGTTTAATTGTTTTTTAATTTGAATGTTTATATAATTGCATTTGATAAAAGTAGTATTTGCTGGTATAAAATATTTTTACTTGCTGTTAATAATCAAATTATAAGATTAAAACTCAAGATTTTATCCTATTGAAATCTAGTAAATACTAAATAGTAAGATCAGGTCAACCAAGTTTTTGAAAAGATTGTAACTACTACTTACTAGGTACGTTTTAAAAAGTAAATCAATTTTAATATGTTTTAAACACGAGGAAAAAACATTATATAATTGCCAAGCTTGAATATGGCAATTTAGTATTTATGAATGCAATTAATCAACAAACTAAATAACTACACATAACTCTTGTTGAAGTGTTTAATCTTCAGTTTTTATTTATAAGGCGTAATAAAAAAAAAAGGTGGGCAAGTAGGTGTTGCTCTGTTGTACAGTAGATTACAAGTGGGTCACTGTAATGGTTGGTGTTAAATTTTATACAATGATATATCATTTTATACAGAAAACGACTCTGAAAGAAGGCGGTCAGTAAGCCTATGATACATAACTCTAAGTATATTTGATATTATTGCGAATAAAGTATTTTATTTACCTATTTACGTGGAACCTTGTTTTAAATTTTCAATCCTTCAAGATTATTTTGGAATTACAGAGAAATTTAACTATACGCGATATTGACGATATCCCGTGTTAAGTAGTTATTTTTAAATTGTATTAGTTTCTATGGTGATAACCAAAAGCAATAGAAAAAATAGCTTAGCAATAGGGTATTTTGGTGGTTTTTCCCGTAATGTTAAAAGACTATTGAGAAAATCGAAAAATGACATCTAAAGTATCAATCTCGATCCAATTTGATAAAAGATAATAATATACTATAATATGTTGAAATCAAAGCACTCCTTCTGGTAGAAATTTTGTTTACAGGATAAAAAAAAAATAAACATTGTTGTAAAACCTATAGCTTCCTCGCTCCGCTTAGAATCTAAAAATAAAATTGAAACTAATGAAAAATAATAAGAAACAATAAAAGATAAAAATAGTAAATACACACAGCCAACAAAAACCTATTATAAATGCAAACTGAAAAAAGGTTTTAAAACAAATAATGTTTTTTGAATAATAATAATCAATACATTTTATTATGTGTATATTTTATACATCAAATAGAACTCTTGACAACAACAGTAACTTATCTTGGTGTATGATATTGTTTAACACTTTAACCATAAGTTGTTAAAATTACATTTTTTAAATAGTTTTTAAACAATTACGTACTATGTAATTAAAAGTAATTAAACATAGCATATAAAAGACTTGAACATGCAATCATGTTAATAAATATATACTGTAAAACTATAAAACGCAATAAAATTAATTACAAATTATCATCTAAAAATATATAAACTATGTTATGCATGAATAAAAATGATTGTATGGTTGTTGACGTAGTAGAGATAGATATAGAAAGGAATAGTAATAAAATAGTAAAACAAAATGATAGTCTATGTGATGATACTAAGACCAAACAAATTTCTTAGGAAATTTATGTTGGTTGTTTTTGATTATATTTGTTTTAAATTTTATTTAACAATATAATTTTCATTAACCCTTTCCCTAATGATTATATACAATGCAAGTGTACACACAATTATCTATCTAAATTTATGACTAGGAGAGATTAAGTAAAATAAAAATATATGCAATAAATAATAATGTAATATAATTTATCAATAAAATAGAAAATATATATTACCCCCCTTCTTAGCAAACGTAATGCTAAATCATAACAAACAAAAGAAATTGACTGAATTTTGTCCAATATGGTATAAAACTTAACGCCAAATAGGCAAATCAATTTTGAAGAATTAAAAATTTTCTAATTGATAATGCAGTACAAACCACATAAAATAAACTAATAAACTTGGTTAATTTACATTAAAAAAACCATGGTTTTAACTTTTAAGTATAAAAATAAAAGCACAACATTTAGTACAATAACAAGTGCAAAATATTATCACAAATTTTTGGGAAATTGTTTCTTTTCAAAATGTTATAATTTAAACTTAAAATGTATATCTAAAAATATAATATCAATAACAATAGTATTGTATAAAGTTATTGTTGGAATAATTCATGTAAAAACAAAAATATTAGACAAAAAAAAAATAAATACTTTTCTCTTTTTCTTCACCATTAATGATACTTTCAAATTATCTTTATCACAATAATGCCTTTGGTTTAAAAGAAATAATATTGTACTTGTACAAGCAAAAATATAGTTTCGTCACGAGGAAAAAATTATTTAACATACAAACCTATGTAGAAAGTAAAATATTTGGAATAAAGTCCAACATTTCTTTCATACTTGAGCAAAACAAATTACACTGTTCAATAGCCTGGTGGCTTAGGAGCTTGGTGTTTTGCAACTGAAATCAGAAATTAATATTAGGTACAGATTTGAGTTTTCAATGAATTTACTCTTCAGTTAATTCTTACCGACTAGTCTGCTATTATAAATTTTATCAACTCTTTGGAAAATTGGAGGTGATGGAATCCTAACCATTGGCTTGAACATGGTAGAAAACTTCATTTCCATTTCCTCTACAAAATTATATTTTCACATTTAAAATAATTCATATAATTAGTCATTAGTCATATTACCCAAAAGAGACATGCTCAAAACAGAAGTTGGTCCATTTCGCATAGAAGAATGACGTGTTGGAGGTGTTGGGGGAGCTCCATTAATTACCTAAACAAATGTAAATAATTTGTAACAATCAGTGGCGTATTGGAGAAAGGATATGATTTTATCCAATAGACCAGCCTTTAAAATTAGAGGCCTTAATTAGAACTCCGATAACTTTTTCAGATTATATACAGCCTAGAGGTGGAGGGGATTGATCTCCTTGATCCCACTCCCGGTAAATACACAACTGATAACTATAGATTATTATTGTTTAAGTAAATGTAAGTCAATACTTACATTGTTATTTTGGTAGCTTTTATGAGGGGGTACATTTGGTGGTGGTGGAGGAGGCCCACTCCGGTGTGGCGGTGGTGGTGGTGGTGGAGCACACACAGGTGGATTTAAAGGCGCCTTAATGGGTGGAGGTGGTGGCCTAGTATTTGGATGTTTAATGGGTCGTAACGTCCGTGATACCCACTGGCCATTTGGTGGAGGGTTTGGAGAACTCCTCAAAATACTGTCTTGTGATTGATGGAAAGAAGGTAATTGATTTTTACTACTGATGGTCATGTTATTGAATTGAGGTGCTGTATAAAATAATATTAAAATTATAAACATAAAAATTTTATTTATCAAAAATATTAGATTATATAAACACATACGTTGACTATTTGGAGCAACTGGAGGTGTTTTTGGTATCCTCATACTCTGTGCTCTAGAAACAATATTTCGTCCATCAGCTGCAGAAACTAAATTTGTTGAACTAACTGTTAACGTTGACTTCTTTGTAGGCACGGCTGGCCTGATAGATGGAGGTTTTGGGGCTACATTTGGTTTGCCATATCCACCTGGAGGAGGACCTCTGCCAGCTACATTATCAGACACTAGACTAGGAACACTGCCTGTCAGGTTGTGACCAACACCGGGAGGTATAATTGAAACAGGTTCGGAAGTACTCTGGAAATAAGAAAAATAAATTAACCAAAATGTAATTTTGTATGAATAAAATAAAAAGAAATGTATAAATATTTGTTTGAATAAAATTACCGAAGGAATAGTTGGTTTTTGATTGAATGGTGGTGGTTGTGGAGGTGGTCCTCTTGATTTTATATCATTTTGAATTTTTCTTATGCCATCATTTTTCTAAAAATACCAAAATAAAATAATCAATTTTTATATTTACACATTCTATAACCCTACAACTTACTTTCTGTAATGGAAGAGTACTTGTGTTAGAAGGAGAAGAGTTTGCAGTTGTTTGATTAAACAATGAGACCGGTGATAAATTATTAGTTTGTGGTGTTTGAGTTCTCGATTGTCCTAGAATGAGTGAGATATTATTTAATTTAAAAATGTGTATTGGTCATAAGTTTTCAGAATGATTTAATCATATTACATTTTACTAAAATATTATGAACTAGAAAAATAATAAATTAGTTAAAAACAAAGATATCCCATATTTTTCCTTTAATAAAGTTTTATAATTTATTATTGAATATTGCATGAATAGTAAGTACCTAACAAGTATTGTAATCCAATAAAATGAAAAACAAATATAATGAGATGAATAAGAAAGAAAATGTATTAATTATATCAAATATTATTATAGAATAAACATTATTTCTTAAATATTATAATGGCTTATTGGAAAAAAAAATAAAACAAAATTACTAATAAATAATAAATAATAATTTATACCAATAATACATTTTGATCTATCTTGATAAAAATTGTTCTACAGAACAAAACAATTATCTTTAATTTTTTCCATCTAATACAAAATATTTCATTGGTACGGAATATATTTGTATATAGTTATGTTCAAAGTGAAATCAATCAATGCATTACAAACTATTCATTCTTTGTAAATCTATATAACAATTGCATCCAAATGGAGAAATAAAGAAAAATGTGAAGAAATACCTACTGCATAACTAACTGACATACAAGATGGCAGATGCTAACATTTCCTTTTTTAGGTCCAGGTAAAAAAATTAGGTCATCTGATCAAGGTTACAATAAAAAATTGTATAAACATCAATCAAACCAATACCTACACAAATAGTCCAATGTTGGTAAATACATTATATATTTATTATATTTATCATCTACTTCATAAACGTTTTAACCTCAATTTTAAGAAACAACAGTTTAAATATGATAAGTAGTTACACAACTATCTAGAATGCAAAAATATAAATTCTAGATTAAATACAGTTAATAACAAAAGAAATCCATGTGAAGCAAATATGACAGTACTGGCAGCAACTTACATAATATTTCAACAAATTAATCGCAGTAAAATTAAAAATACCAAACAATTTTATATAGCTTCAAAGAATAAGAATTCAATAAAAAAAAGTATATGAAATTACAAAAAATTACAAATATATAGTTTAAAGATTGTCTTAGTTGGCTTATTCAAGTTGTATGGTGGGGCCCATTATCTTCTTGAAGAATAAATAAAAATAAAAAATAAATAAAATAAATAGATTAGTTGTGTGAATTGTTACTTTTTCTAATAATTTCCTACTTTAAAACATAAATGTGTATATAATCACACTGTAATTCTTTTATGTGAAATCTTTTGAAATACAAATCATTTTTTTTTATGGTTGCCTAGTTTGTGATAAAAAAATAATCACCCTTCATACATCTCAAAATATATAAAATAACATTTTTAATCTTCAATATATTATAAAATTAAAAATATACATATTACAAATGTATTTATAAATTTATTTAGTAACTCTTTAAAATAAATAAGATACAATTTAAGTATAATTTTAAGACTATGATAATATGAAACCTAATTACCCGCTGTTTTATTATCATTTAAAAATGCAATTTAACAATTAAAATTAATTGAGCACATACAAGATTATTGATTTACATTATTGTACATTAGTTAGATTAAAACAAATTACAATATAAGGAAATTAAACTCAAATTAATGGCATAACAAATAAAGATAATATACTAATTTCTAAGAAAGTCAATACACATTAACGAGTTCTGTATAACTTATTTAATTAAGATGTCAAAACTATACAATAATTGTAATGTATTAATTATTTTTAACTAAATTATAGTCAAAGGACAAATCATAAAATGTTTTTAAAGCATTTAAAAAAATTTCTTATAAATCAGTAGAATAAAATTGGTAAAAATAAAAGATGTTCCCATTTATTATTTTTATTACATTTGAGATATGGAAAATACACTGATATCTGCAAGTATAATATACTCTGCATCATCAGTATAATAATAAGAAAGTAGAGTAATGATGTAATCATGAATAATTACTTATTATCAAATTAAAATATGAATGTAATTTTTTCAATTTTTAATGTTAAGTATAGGTACTTTAATAGGCATCTATAATATCAAAAACACAGACGTACAAACATCTTACAAGATTTATATGTTAACAGAATATAATAAAATTTAATGATAGTTTTTGTTATAAACATTAAATAAAAATACATAAAACATAATATTTAAGTATATCTTTGAATTAATGTTATAGTTTAAATATTATGATAAAGCTTTATATTATATTTTACTATACAAATTAGTGAGCCAAGTTAGGGAACTTTTCAACACACACTTCCAATAAAAAAATAGGATCTAAAATTGTAAGAATCCATACATTCACAAAAAAGTTAAATAAGTATAAGGCACCTACTACTTTTAACTATTTTCTCAGCTGCATATTCGATAGTGTTCACAGAATGAGACAGAAAGACTTAAGTCATTCAAGATAAAATAAGTAAGCTCATTAGAAAATGATTATAGGTATTTACCTACAACTTATAAGTCAAAACTGGTTTTCTAATCATATAAATTAACAAGTAATTTGTCTTTCTATCCCACTGATCTGGTACTGTATTTAATTCTTATTTTTCAAATGTTCTGATTTTATCAGAGTATAATCATACCTGTTGCTAATCCAGTTGGTTTAAGTTTAGGCATGCCTCCAGCAAACAACTCTGCTAAGCCATTAGGTGTTCGTGCAGCTATAGAACTCATTTCTCCGTTTTTTACTGTACCATTACATTTTACAGGTGTTTTTGGTGAATCTATATTATTAAAAATCATACTTGAACGTTTCACATAAGCAACTAAATGAAATACTACAGGCATGATTTGTGTTATTGAGTCTTGTACAAAACACTGACCAATACGCTAACTATAACAGTTAGTTGCATAAGTCATTACAGCAGACAACAATATTCAGTCGTGGTCAAACAACAAGGCAATGGCCTAGAGCAAAATGAAAAAAGGGGCATGCGACCAGATAGGCCACACCACTGCACTAGGTAGGTACTCACTGTTGACGAGCGGACTGCTCTTGTCGTTGGTCACGGTCTTCTTCAGGGGCTTGCCGAGTCTGATGGACTGCAGCAGCTGGTCCCTGGCCTGCAACGGGTTGCCGCCCTTCTTGCCCGGGCTGGCACCAAACGCTGGCGGTCCAGACGATGGCGGTGGTGGCGGCGGTGGGCCCGAGAGGGTTGCAGGCGGCGGCGGCGGAGGAGGAGGTGGGAACGGCATAGCGGCCTGCACCAGTGCCGGAAAAACAGACAAAAAACAAGCAGAGTCAGGTCAGTCGTACGGGACCAGTACGACGGTCGGACCACCGTTCGCCGTTGGGACCGACGGAGCGAAGGTGCGGTGTGGCACGGTCGGGCCGTGCGTGTAATGTGTTGGCGACACGGCGGGGCCCACCATCAATGACGGAGCGACGTGTGTGAGTCACGCGCGCGCGACATTGTGGAACCGACGGCGATGACGAAAGAACGCAATAAGAGGATTTGGCCGGGAGCGGTTATCACTGCTCCGGTATGAGAGCGCGTCGCGGACTTACCGCGATATTCGTACGGACTGGTACAATTGCTGCTGCTCGTACCGCTGTCGATCATCGACGGTTCTCTTCCGCCGTCGTCGAGGTCGCAGACGATTTTTTGCCGTCGACGGTCGCGAATTTCAAATCGACAGGCATCGCTGGACGATCAACCGGACGTGATGTCGTGATAGCCAGCCGAGATTGCGTGTGGACACTGTACGACGTGCATGTGTGTGTGTGTCGTACGCTCTACTGTCGTGTGTATGTGTATTTTATATTTATAATAATAATATTATTATTATCATGTCGCGACGGTCAATTCCTTAGAGAAAAAATTTAATTCATTTCGAAGAGGGGGAACACGAAACTACAACACTGTATCATCGTTATCGTGTGCGATTATTATTATATTTTATTAGATTTTTTTTTTTTTTATTGATATTATAGATTTACAATATTTACACGTTTGATCTGTGTTGACAGTTGTCAGTTCCCAGCAGTTATTAGTAACTACTACGTAATATTATGTCTACACAGTATATCATGCTAAATAATAATAAACAATAAATTACAATTTAATATTTATAATATTATGTAGGTACTTGCGAGGTGACATGTATGTTGTGTGTACTACGGTCTACGGGTGTGTGCGTGCGTGTAAAAAACACAGATGATAAAATAAAAACACACGCGCGCACGCGCGCTTGTGCGGAGGGGCAACATGGCGGAGGTGCAAGGCCGTCGTCATCATCGTCACCGCGCGCCGCCGACAGTCGACGAATGCCGAATGGACGATCCGACGATATCTCTACGTGTGGCCGACGGCCGTGTGGGACTGGGACAGTGGGACAGGGACACACCACACACGTCACACACACTCCGTTTAATAATATACTCATCGTAAATTCATACGTCACTGGAGGGCGGGGTGCTTAGTGCTTACTGCTTACTGCTTCTAAATTTTAACTATGCGTTTAGTACCTACCGACAACTTTGCCCGCCGTGATGACTGAGGGGACTTGATTTTTTACTTTTCCCAAGTGTGGGACTGAATATTAGAATATTTTTCGTCTGTCAGTCATACATATTATTCTCCTAGTACATAATATAATATCATTACCTATGCAAAATTCCAAAATACACGATATTACTTTTTTACATAAAGGATGTATAAGTGCTACAGCCCACCTAACAAAACTATTAATTTAAAATAACCCATAGAGTATATCTAAATCAATAAGGAATATTTGGGGGGGCTTAAGCCGCCCCCTAGTTACACCACTGATAATATGATTAGATAAATGATATAGGTACCTACTAATTATTAATAGTTAATAGTACTAGTATATAGAAGTATAGAACCATACATTATATATTTGTATTTTGTATACATGTGTATAATATATTAATACAAACTAAAACCAAACATTTAAAATACTATATATTTTATAACTTGATAAATTAATGTACCTATACCTATATACTTATTTATTTCATATCATGATTCATGATTCATGACTCATTACATATATTAAAATTATATTAGTCGACAATTTATCGACCTCAAATTTTGATTACAATAGGATAAGTGTAAAAAACTAAAACTAGGGCCCCTTCATTAAGTGAGACTTTAGGGCCTCCATTTGACTATATTCAACTATATTATCGTCACTATAGTGACACTTACGCCACTGCTGGAATGTACCTATTATCGAATTACATAAATAACGAACAGTCAGTGCCCACTGGGGAGTGATGTATTTCTAAAATAAAATCGAGACCTTTGGCTGTAGGTATATTTAATATACTATAATAGTATAATATATACTACTATCCCGCGCACTTCGTTGCCTGTAAAAAATTACAACTTTTAATTAAAATAACTCCTTCTGGGTGCAACTCAGCCTCCCTGGTAAGGAATGCGACTACGTCGGATCGAGCCATCAAGGACAATGTGCGATAGCATATCAAGTAGGCAATGTGTGAAAATTTGATTTGATGCATGCTTGCACCTGATCTGCCCGATTAATAAGCATTTTTAAGTTCGAATTTTGAAAACATTTATCAAATTTAAAATTTAAAATAATTTTGTAGTTAAAAATGTATAAAATGCTCAAGTTTTATAGCTAAGGATCGAAAACTTATCACAAGGTTCCACGTAAGTAAGTTATTCTGTAACCAAAAAATATGTTTTTTTTATAGTTATTTTATGTTCAAATTTGGAGGAAATTACATATTAAATAACCAAGAAGAACGATTTTAGTTATTTTGTTCTAATTTTATAATATTAATTCAACTTACCGGCTACCATATTAATAATTAGTAATAACAATATAAATATAATATAAAATATTCACACTGACAAACCGCCACCGCTCAAAATCGTTTTTCGTATATCATTGAATTGAAATTTAATACCATTCATTATACAGGGACCCACTTGTGACTTACTGTACAGCAGAGAGACATCCACTTACCCACCTTTTTATATACTAGATAATATTATAGATTATACTATTATAGGCATGCCTTTTTTACGTACCTGACGGTCTATAATTGAGGTATAGGTGATAATGGTAAAAAAACCATATCATAAGTCAAATTAAACATTTTCTCGATTTCTTAGAAACTTAAAATTATAGTATTTTATCCAAGCCTAATTATCAATCATGCAAATTAAGTATAATATATTATATACTTTAATGAGGTCGTTTTTGGAAGTTTCTTGAAGTATATTTATTTTTACAAAAAATTCAAATGTCTATAAAAAAAATCTGTAAGTATCTACATATTTTTTAGATTTTTAAATGTATGAGAAACTTTTTATAAAATGTTTAAGCCATAGCTATTAAAATTGAACATTTTGTAAACTTTTAACTGTGTATACAATATAATTGCCATTTTTCGTGATCAAAAATATTACTTCAAACTTTGCATACGGACAATTATATTATAAGGGGAACAAACATTTTTAAAATATTTGTATTGGGTCTAATTATGTAAACGATTAATCTTTACCTATTTAAATATGAGCTTAAACTAAACAAAATCTACTTAAACCATGATGGTATATACTGAACGTGTTTTAAAATTTAATCAAAGCTGCAGTCTAATGTTAAAATATAATCAACGATATACATATTGCGACCGCCTTCGACGAATGTTATATTAAAATATATAAGTTTTAAAATTAAACATGGTACCAATATAGTTACGTCGTTGAACTCTAGCGTGTATTTTATTTTAGTCTACGAGAATCTCCTTGGCCGTCACCGCCACGTGGGGGCCCATGACGTGGTAAAAGCCCGGCGGTCACCAACATTTTTATTATTGTCACAGAGCTGTAGGGGTTATCAATACCGGCCGTTTTTAAGGAATTCAATATAGGCAATTTTTTATGTGTGTGCACGCGGGTTGTGTAAATGGTGTATTGGTGTGTATAGTAAGTAATCTTTAATGGGAGTGAGTGTGTATAAAATAAATAATTTGAATTTTAGTTATGAATATCAATTATCATCAAATAAAATACATGAAATTTAATTTTGTAGCCAACAGCTAATCTTTGAAATTATAATATACTGAAGACTGAACCGATTTCAATAAACGTTACATCACTTACATCGACCAATTCATATTGGTACTCGGGGAGTGTCATATCCAGGAATTCAATCAACCTCTATATTAAATAGTGCTAAATACACATGAATTTTGTCTTCAAATTACGAAAATTGAATTTTGTTTGTTTATTTCTGTTTTCGGAAGTGGAATTTTTTTACTTTTGACCCCCAAAGTACAACTAGATTCACTTTACTATACCAGAAAATAGATATTTACATTTAAAATCAAAGCATTTTTCTACTGTAAAGTGTTTCAAGACACAAAAAAAACACATCATTCATAGACCCGCACAGAATCTAAAATTACCTAGGTATAGGAGAAATCGGAGTTTTTACTCAAATCTTTTTTTCGACAGTTGTTTTTTATAATGATTTATCATCAAACGTTTTTTATTATTATTCAAAAATGACAAATCGCTGAAACTTTAATTTTTCCACTATTTCTTAAATTATCCTTTTCAATACACAATACCATTTTAAAAATATTTGGACTAATTTTAAACCATTTAGATAGTCACTTGCAATTTTTTTATTTTTTTAGATTTTTCTTTAAATCTTGGTAAACATTTTTATACTACATCAAAAAGCTTAACAATTTAATAAAATATTCCTTATAAGTTGCGATTATATCTTATTCTTATACCAATTAAAATATATCAAAAATATATACATGCTTACATAGTACTTAGTAGATTTTTTGTTTTATAAGCGTGTTTAGTTCAACAATTCACTTATTACGTTTAAATCACGAAAAATTGCAAGTTATTTTATAGTTCAAAATTAAAAAATGTCTCATAAGTTTTTGTTACAGTAATCTAAAATTAGTAGAAATACGTGAGCATGAGCAATAGTTAAATACAAATTATTTTATTATTAATAATAATCATATTAATTATTAAGGCTTGTTTGGC
Source organism: Sitobion miscanthi (assembly GCA_008086715.1). Taxonomy (NCBI): domain Eukaryota; kingdom Metazoa; phylum Arthropoda; class Insecta; order Hemiptera; family Aphididae; genus Sitobion; species Sitobion miscanthi. Next base: position 17,549,647 of record CM017797.1, read on the forward strand.
TTGCTTTATTAAGTGTTCACCGTGATTGTTTGTATTATTCATTTAATTTAAATTAGTATCTATATATATTTAGATATTCTATAGCATCTAACTGCTTCTGTAACTATAGTTACGTATATAATATTACATGCAGGTAATCATTTAATCTAATTTCGGTCAATAAATTGTTTTAAAAAATCGTAAAAAATATGAATATGACTATTGTTACCTACCTATATAGTCATATTCATATACATAGGTATTTTAAATTAATTAACTATATAGTATATATCAATATAATTGTACAAGCCATATAATAAAACCTGATAAAAACTTGTATAGATTATGTTAATGTATATATTTATTTTCGATTTTATTACATTGCAGACAGGTTAGTTGCCTCGTATTTTAGGTTAGGCACAGGTACCTGCCTAAATAAGACGGGCAAAGCTCAAGTACACAGATTAAACATAAAATAATGTTATAGATAAGCATGTAATACATTGGTATAAATATATAATTTAATGTTATAATTGAAATTGCGGACCCATAGATAAATTCTTATTATATAGGTACCTATACGTATATAGGTAGTAGGTATACCTACTATATAATATTATACCTACTGGCTACTATATTAATCTATTTAATTTTTTATTCTGTTTCTTACTATTCAGGTCAAAGTGGCAAGCTTTTAAATTGAGTGATGGTTAAATATAATATAATTATACATATATTATAATGTATAGGTACCTACTACCTACATAATTATTAATATATATATATTTCTTCTGTCCGTGTGTAAGAATTCAAAATCATCCTAAACGACTGCAGCGATTTTTATGAAATTTGTTGTGTGTGCTTGAGTGGGTCTTTGAATGGTTTAGACTTTAGATTCACAATTGGACCCATTAAGCCCAACCTGGGGAGGTGCTCAAACAGGGATTTTGAGATTTACAATAGAAATTGTTGTTTATAAATGGTTGCTATTGGTTATGGGAGAAATAATTAGTAGAAATTACTAATTAGTATTTATTTATTGTTGGTGGCTATAAGTTATTCAGACAGATCAGGTACAAGAATGCATCAAATCGAATTTTCGCACATTGTCTACCAAGGTGGCTGAGTGCAGGTGGATTGCCTACTTGATATGTTATCGTAAATTGTCCGCGATCCGACGTAGTCGGATTGCCTTTGCCTATGGCTGAGTTGCACTTATTGCAGCGAGTTACATCCAAAAGGAGCTGAACAATCGTCATTTTTTTTAAGAGTTGTCATTTTTTACGGGCAACGAAGTGCGCAAGATCAGCTAGTATTTATATCATATAATATTATGTATTTATGTAAATATAAAAGCGATAAAAAAAGTCAAGTTAAGTTACACTGTATATGTATACTTGATAAGTACCTAGGCATACTATAAGTACCTACCTGCTTATTGTTTGGACTTTAGACTAGTTTAGTAGCTTATAGAGATCAATACCTAGTACTTACGTATTAAATCGTTCAATTAACCTGTCTATATAGTGACTATAATTCTGCAATAGGTAGTCCAGGCTTAACTTGTTTTCATCATAGGCCATAGACCCTTATTGATAGTTCCTCATTAATGACTAGTGAGTCATTATATATATCAACTATCAATGAACAAGACTTCAATTTTTTTTTAATTAGACACACAAAATACAGTTACCTAGATATTCTTATAGAATTGTAAAACAATCATGTTATAAACTTATAACTATACCACAGAATAATGTGATTATATTATACCATTGAGATAATGTGGATTAGCTATATCAATACACTGGCACGTATTTAGGGGGAGGGAGTAAGTGTACCCTGCTACCCGGGGCGGCAATTTTTCAAGTCCATTTAAGGGGTGTCAAATTTAAATTGATATATTATTATTGGGTATTAATTGTTTCGAAAAATAAATAAATTTATATATTATATATTTTAATTATTATTTATTATTTAAATAATTATGTTAAGAACAATTAGGTAGGTATATAAACTAACTAAGGTATTTTATTTTATTTATGTATAAATTACATGTTACACTTAAACTTAATTACAACGATTTTTTCGCTGCTATTATTTATACAAGGCATGGTCAAATAGGTAGATTTGTAACACAGTTTTCAAAACAATAATTCAAATTATTACAAGTTAGGTACCTAGTAGTTACTATTATTTACAGGAATAAATACTGAGGTACTTGCAGAGGTACAACATGTTTCAAAATTACTATTTAAACTATTTTCTATTGTTTCACTTACCAAGCTAGGTTTCTGATGTTATTAAATTATTCGTTACATAACTGGCAAGAGAACCTTTCAATTTTTTCAATTTCTTTTTTTTTGTCCGCTTTAATTCGAAGTTTTTCCTCACCAGTGCACCATCCATATATTTTCTTTTTATTCCAGACATATTTTGTATGTGATAAAAACGTGAAACAGCACTCACAAAATCACATTCACAGTTACTGCAAAAATATTCTTGTCTATGACGACAACTGACAAGTAGATCATGCCCAATGTACGAACGATCATTTATTGAATTTTATTTGAATATGGTAACACACAGAACGTAATAGAATCATTGAACTATAGTTTAATTTATTTAGTTATATGATATAATATGTTATCAATGTTATCATAATATAGGTAGTTCAATAAATACTAAAATATAGAATATACCTACAGTAAAACAGCTCATCGATTTGTTTACATTTTTAGTATTTATTGGCTTATTGCAACGGTTTTTACCAAGAAACAGTAGAGGATGACAATGATTGTTGTTGATAATATAATATGAACATTTTATCATTCATTTTTTTAAATTTTATGATTTTATAAAAAAAAAATATTTTATGTTGCTTCTAAATAATTAGACCATTTTAGTATTAAAAAAAAATACAAACTAGCAAAAAATATGAGGGCCGCTCCAAAATTGTGGCCGGGTGACTAGTCACCCAGGTACCCCCCTAAATCAGACACTGTATATGGCTACCGATCAACTATGATATCATGGGCAGACTTTTGTAGCAGAGTTGCAGTGACTACTATTTTTGTGACCACCCACCAAGTGGTGTGGTGAATGGTAATTTCAGAGGCGATCGCCTCAGAGATTTTTCTTAAATGGATGGGTGGTAGCTGGTGGGTCCCCCTAGTAAATGTAATATGAAATACCTACTCAATAGGTAGTCAATAATGATCTGAAATATAATTAGTTATATTATATTAATACATTATTATGCATTATTAATATTTGGTATATTTATAACTTGCCTCTTGAACATTTTCAGCTCACCGCATGCCACTGCACCCACCCTATTAAATGTATTAATTGAATGTACTGGTACAGAAAAATAATTAAAAACATTAAAATTCTTTAAACTTTTAAGAATTTATTTTATTTTTTGGCCCATTTCTTGACACCTAAGTAAGAAAAAACTTCAAGTGTAGTGTGAGCTACAAGTCACATCCGTGGGCACGCGCCTATGCTACCAATATAGATATTTAGAGACTTTAATAGACTGCATGACTGCCAAGTGCCAGGACTATACTATTAATATGTTCCAGAAATCTGAATACTTTCATTATCTATAATAGTATACTCGTTGATTATAGTATTATATTCAATCAATGGTATAACTAAAGAATAAATTTAATCTATTCTGTGGTATAACTTATCCAATAATGCAAGAATAGAGATTGGTATATTGGTTTTAGGTTTATAATATTTAAATGTATTAAGTTATTTATCGGTAATAATAATTATTATTAATAGTTTCATCAGAATGAAAATAATTACGGTCTAATACTCTAATGGCTAGTCATTATAGTCTGTTGTAATATGGATTAAAAATAACTATTTTTAATTTGAGACATAAAAGGTAGGTACAAATTTATTATATTATAATATAGACAGTTGTAAACACATAGACACACTACAGTACTACAGTAGTATTATAATACGTTATACTATACCTACAGGCTACAATCTACATATTAGGTAAATATCATTATTATTATGATTAAATTTAAATTTAAATGTTTACAAATTAGACGTCGTTAAATAGTTAAATCACAATAATTCGCAAGAGACCCGAATATTTAAAATTTCACTCCCGCTTTTTTACTCGAAAAAATAAAGAAACACATTCTTGTCCCATGTACTCAATTTTGGCGGTTAAGATTATTTACTCTTTAAGGTTATTATGTAATTACTGATATTAGTGGGGTTAGTGATTATAAAATCACGTTTTGTGATCCATTTATCAACAATCAAAATATATTATCATGTTTGATATTTCCTCTTCGATTATTGACCAATAGGTATAATTTGATAGATTATTATACTTGATTATTATCCATATGCCATTATCCACTGACCACTATTACTATTAAAAATGTAGTGGTCCTCAAACGTAAATAGTAAATCGTAATTCGTAATCATAATCAATATTAATATTATATTCTATTCTATATGCGATTATGTGACTACGCTAGTATTAATCTCTGATAACTAGTTATAATTACTAACTATATCGCATAATTCATTGTTATTTCTTTTTAGATACTCCCACAGTAACACAGTAGCACTGACGTACTTTTTGCTTTCTGTCCAATATTCGTTTTGTTAATTTTTTCCACGTGGTTTTACGCGATTTCAGTTTAAATACTCAGGTAGAGTTTTAAGAGATGAGTGATTCATATAATATTTATATATACATATACATATGTATATTGTATATATATTTATTATTTATATATATATATATATTTATTGAAAATGTCAATATATTTTTTATTTATTTAACAGAACCTATTTATTTTTATAGATTTTGTAATGGCTAGTGTACTTCTGGTTGGTGGTGGAGGTCGAGAACATGCAATTGCCTGGAAACTAACACTTTCTTCAAAAGTAAGAATAATTTAAATTTAAAATCATAATATTTAATTAAGTCGATATTTTCTTATTTTAAATAGTCATTCCCAATAATTGGTTTTTATACTTAGTTTAGTGTATTCATATTCATGCCTATTAAATATAATTTCAGATGTTTACTGGATAATGTAGGTACAAATATTTATAATAGTTTAGATAATAGTATAAGCTACATAAATATGTGGTTGACTAAATTGTAAGGGACTAACATGGGCTACTAAATCATGTACTATCATAGCTGTCAGCTGATTTATTAAATGCTTTTGATGATTGCCATTGCAATCTGGCATAAATTATTCCATTTTTTTATTCAACTGCATAAGTGTCTAAATACCTACATAATTCTGCCAGGCCCGACATATGCCAAATATAATATATTCTCATGTTTTCTTATCTAGTAAATAATTTAATATTGTTAATTTTATGAATGTTGTAGGCATTAGAATTAGGCCCTTGTAAGTATTTGATATTCGTCATTGTATTGTAATATTTAGAAAAAAAAGATATTTAATATTATTTTAATACATTTTCTTTTTACAGGTGAATAAAATTTATATTACACCAAACAATATTGGAGCTGCATTTTTCCTCAAGTTGAATTTGTAGATTTGGATGTCAACAATTTTGAAGTATGAAGATAAAAAATATTATTATTATATTTTTATTAAAAATAATATCAACCGATATTGTATTTTAACATACCTAGATTAGGAAGTTACCGTTTTAAATTTCATATTCATTTTCAGTGCTATACTTTGAATATATTTTTTGATTATTACGTAGTTCTTGAACTAAAATTTGCAATGCATTCACTTTTGATGACAAATCGAATACAAACCAAATTATTCTTATTTCACAAACTTGTAATTTGTATTCAACCGAACCAAACTATTCATATTATATATCAAACCCAAACCGCAACAAAATCAAAACAATTCTAAAAACCTTAAAAATATAAAATTATGTTGATAAAGTTATAATGAAAAATGCCAACAAAATTAATATTTACCCTAAGAATAAATTTATCTGATTTTATTATTGATTTTTTTTTCTAAAATTCAGTATGAGTTGATTTCATTATTATGTACTAAATGTACGACATACCCAAATGCATTGTCTTTATCTTATAAACACATAACATAGCATAATTTTACATTCTTAATAATTCATTTAACTTTGTTATGTTTAATTTTAGAATGAATTGACCTATTACAAAATTTAGAGGTAAGAATATTATCTAGTTTCTGACATAGGTATTTTTTATATTTTAATTTTATAGCTATAGTTATGAGCGTTTTAAAATTGTAAATTGTTGTACATTTTAAAATGTTCATAATTTGCTTTAAAATTAAAATATAAAAAAAAAACCCTAAGTCATCTATTAGATAATATTCTTACTTCTAAAGTCCTGAATTTAGTAATAGATCAATTCACTCAAAAATTAAACTTAACAAAGTTATATAAATTATTCAGAGCGTACAATTTGTTATATTATGTGTTTGTAAGACGAAGACAGCGCATGTGGATATGGCGTCCCCTCAATGTTATTTTTTTGAAACTTATTTTAGTGTTTAAACATCTTTGTCATTTTTTCTTTGATCTCTAATGTGATAATGTTTTATGCGTTGGTATGAATTTTGAGATGTTAAACAATTTTAAAACATTATGTCAAAATATAGGGCAACCAATAATTGCTGATAAATAATTTTTGTAATAATTTAAATATTATTTTTGGAAAGGATTTTATATTGTTTTTTCCACAATTATAGTTATTGGCAAAATGGTGTGTGGAGAAATCTATCGAGTTAATCATTGTGGGTCCTGAAGATCCTCTTGCATCAGGAATTGCTGATGTATTAGCTACTTACAACCTGAATTGTTTTGGACCATCTGCTAAAGCAGCCCGTATTGAAAGTGACAAAGAATGGTCAAAACAATTTATGGATGAATTTAATATTCCTACAGCCAAATGGAGATCATTTACTGATGTTAAACAAGCAACAGATTTTGTTTATTCGTAATTATTTCAATTAATATTATTAAATACTATTTGTGTAATATATGTATAAATTGTAAATTTGTACTAGTGCTGATTATCCTGCATTAGTAGTAAAAGCAAGTGGTCTTGCTGCGGGCAAAGGAGTAGTAGTTGCTTCTAATAAACAGGAAGCATGCTTGGCTTTAGATACAATCTTAACAGAAAATCGGTTTGGTAAAGCTGGTCAGACCGTTGTAGTTGAAGAATTGTTACAAGGAGAAGAAGTTTCAGTATGATAATATATTAATTTTAATCTTTTAAGGCCTTCAAATTTATATTTGGTATTCTTTTATACAGGTTTTATGTTTTTCGGATGGTGTTAATATAAATGTCATGCTACCAAGTCAAGATTATAAAAGGGCATATAATCAAGACAAGGGTCCAAATACTGGAGGTATGGGAGCATTTTGTCCTTGTTACAATATGCCTCAAAATGAGTTGGATGAAGCTAAAAATATTTTACAAAGGGCAGTTGATGGTCTTCGTAATCGTGGGACTCCTTTTGTTGGTGGGTATTTTAATTGATCATTGTTGTTTTAAAAAATTATTATTTATTTCATGGTTTTTAGGTGTTCTTTATGCTGGATTAATGGTAACCAATGATGGCATTAGAGTTTTAGAGTTCAATTGCCGTTTTGGTGATCCTGAAACCCAAACAATATTGCCACTATTAGAATCTGACCTTTTTGATATTATGAAAGTATGTAATTATTAATTATTTTAAATATACATTTTTAAACAATTAACAATTATATTAATTTATTAATGTCAATACTTTACTAGGCATGTTGTGATGGTACTTTGGATAAAGTTGCAGTTGAATGGAAAACTGATCAATTTTGTGTTGGGGTTGTGATGGCCAGTAGAGGATATCCGTTAACATCCAGTAAAGGGGATGTAATATCTGGTAAATTATGCATCTGAGTTATTAACTAATATTTAACTATACATTTTTTGAAACATAGTTATAATTGAAAATTTTTTAGGTTTACCTAGTGTAACAAAAGGCATGGTGTTTCACATGGGTACTAAGTTAAACAACTATGGAGAATTGGAAACAAACGGAGGCCGTGTATTAATTGTGGTAACTACTCATCAAGACTTAGTTTTAGCAGCTGCTAGAGCTACTATGGCTTGTGGTAGAATAATGTTTAATGGTGCTCAATTTAGAACTGATATTGCTCATAGAGGAATTGCTAGGTTTGTATTTACTCATTAATTTTTCGATAATTACCTATATTTTTTTTAAATATTTTAAATTTATTATTGTAGAGCAATTCTTGCTAAGGGTGCTACAACCTACAAGTCTAGCGGTGTTGACATAACTGCTGGAAATAATTTAATTCCAATTTATAAACAAATGGTATCTATTACAAAACGTCAAGGAGTACTTGGAGACTTAGGTTCATTTGGTGCCATGTTTGATCTCAAAGCAGCCGCATTCCAGGACCCAATACTTGTATCCAGTTCAGATGGAGTTGGCACCAAATTGAAGGTATGGAAAACTAGAACGACAGCTATTAGGTATTTCGTGCAACAATGTTGTATCTGGCGGTTTTAAATAACTGGTCTGAGTGGCTTGCATAGGTTTACAAAAAAATCTGAGTTTCATCCTCAATAATAATTAAAAATTATGAAATTATGTATTTTCTTCTTACTCCTGCACACTGAATGCTAGTAATAATCACTTAAACAATTTCCCAATAGAATACAGGTATATTGTATACCAAATTATTACAATATTATTAAAAATAAACTTACAAGTTACAACACATTTGTTTTAATGTACTATTTCATCAACTTAAAATAATTGTCATAATAGAATAATTATATAATTATAGAACAAATTTTTATTTAAAAAAAAATGTTATTTACTTATAATCATACTCCAAATATTGAATATCAAAAAATTATACTACCAACATAAATACTTTTGTTAAAACAAATTTTTAAGTACCCTGCATCTTAAAGTATAATAATATTGATTAAGCTAAAAAACTTTGAAAATGTTTGGGGGGCATAGCTCCTAAAACCCTCTCTTATTTACGCCTATGGACTTATTAGACTAATTAGAACTGATAAACGATAATACAATATAATTAATGAGGTGATTAAATATTTTACCTAATAAACCTACAACAGTTATCTGGTACTACCAAGGTTACTGCTATTAGTTATATATACCTTTAAAAATATGCAATCATTAATTAAAGCATTTGCAAATTGTTTGAACACCTTGCATATATTATTTTTAATTAGTAATTTAGTTTTTGTGTATTACTAGCATGTTAATGAATGAGTACGAATCTTAATAATAAACTATTATTTATTTTTGTCTAAACTTATGGTAAAGTTTTGTTTTTTGTACGCCAATATCTGATTGAACTCATAACATATTGCTTTTATAGTTTCAAAGAGTCATGGTGATTTTTTGTATAAAATCTCCATTTTCCATATCCTTCCATCATTTATATTTTGTTAAATTTGAACTGCGTATTTTGATATAATCATTTGTTTGATAATTTTTTAAGACTCCTAAAAATTGAAAAATGTTCGGATAAAACATTCCATTCAGCTTAAAGTTAAATGATTCACACGCATTGTAGAATAATTGACGAGTTTTGAGATTTCTCCCCATACAGATGGTTGAAATTTACTTTCTGGTGATCCCTCTACTAATAACTTCAGTGAAAATAAACAAAACTGTTGATTGAATATGAATAGCATAAATTCTGTTTGAAATTAAATTAATTAATTAATTGTATTTGATAAAATGTCTTTATATTATAATAATGTAATCATACTAATGGAGTATTATTAGTATTTTAGGCACTATAAATGTTTAATAATTGATAGAATAGTTTAGGGGAACTTTTTAATGTAATGTTACCATATTTAACTTAATACTCTTAAAATATTAAATTAAATTAAAATAAATACAAGAAAAAATTGAATTTTATATTTGTCTTTGGTTTTATTTGTGATTCCTCTGATGTAAGAACGAATAGACGAAAGTGCTACTTTCTTCTTTTAGTCACAGAAGTTTTTTCTTTTCTTGGTACAAAAATTATTGCTTTTTCTGTTATTTTTGAATACGCGTGTGCTATGATCACCACAGGTAAACTGGCAAACTGGTTGAAAACCACTGTCTTATTTGTTAAAACTTAAGTGATTGTTCAAAATATAATTTAGTTAAGGTGTAGAAAAGTCTGGAATAACATTTAAATTGTTTCTAATTATCGATATTGACAAACATTGTTATTGAGGAGGGAATTTGGACCTGTGGCTGACAAAATACAGCACGGACATACAGCTGACAAATTACGGATACAACTCAGATGTCACATTATATATATATTTTTTTTTTTCTTGGACAGTACCATTTATTATTCATATTCACTTTATTTTTTATTTTCTTATGCAATTTAAAGGTTGCTCTAACATGTAATAGTCATGAAGCAATAGGACAAGATCTTGTTGCAATGTGTGTTAATGATATATTAGTTCATGGTGCTGAACCTTTATTTTTCCTTGATTATTATGCAACTGGTCGGTTGGAAGGAGGAGCTGTTGTTCAAGTTGTTAAAGGCATTGTAGATGGTTGCCATCAATCTGGATGTGCTCTTATAGGTAATTATTTGTCATGGCTTATTCATATAATTAAAAGATTTAATATAAATTTATTTTTAGGTGGAGAAACAGCAGAAATGCCTGGCCTTTATCAAAATAATGATTACGATGTAGCAGGTTTTGCTGTAGGAGCAGTAGAGCGAAATAAGATTTTACCTCATATTGAAGATATTGTTTCTGGGGATGTTGTTATTGGTTTAGAGTCTAGTGGTGTTCATGCTAATGGATTTAGTTTGATTCGTAAAATAATGGACATGGGTTGTCATAAATTTACAGATGAAGCCCCTTTTAGCTTGGACAAGAAGACCTATGGTAACTTTTAATTACTCTAAGAACTGCTTTTGAGGAACCATATTTTTATATTTTTTTACTTAAAAAAATATGTTTGTCATTATTTACTATAGATTAAAAAAAAAAAAGCGAGCTGGAGTAGTTCAGCGGTGGTAGAAGTTTGTTCTTCGTCCTTTTAGTCCTCGGACAGGATAGTGTATTATAACAGTATGCAATTTGAATGTAATGATTGCATTTGATGAAAAATGATTCTGAGTGCACTAAAAAAAATTTTATGAATCATGTATTATTAAGTAACCATTAATTGTATATAATACACCTTGTGGGAATTAGGTCATTTTTAAATTTGTTTCTATGGTGATATAAAAAAGCGTTAGAAAAATAAATTTTGATTGTTTTTTTTTTTTGTGGTGTTAAAAACTATTGAGAAAATCGAAAAATGACCTCTCAAAACGTACCATCTTGATTCAATTTGCTAAAAGATAACACTATATTATGTTGAAATCGAAGAACTCCTTCAGGTGAAAATTGTGTTTACAGGATAAAAAAAAAAACATTGTAAAACCACTAGCTTCCTTGCTCCGCTCATAATCTAAAACTAAAAAAAGTCAAAATAATTAAAATATGTTTTCCACCAAAAATAAAGCATAGGTGTTGGTATCTAGTTGGCTGTATCCAATTTGCTACAAAAAGTCTTCTTCAATGTTAAGTTTAAAGAATTTTTACTGCTCCTTAACAAAACGACAGACAGAAAACAATACATCATTATAATATCAGAATCTAAAATAAACAAGAAATGTACTTACTTTTTGATAAACTTTAGTTTTATTTCAACAAAAGTATATTGAATGTAAAAATATTTTGTGTTGACAATATTGTTTATAAATTATGATAAAGAACAAATATTCAAAATTGTAACATTTGTATTGACAATAGTTGAAATATTTCCATAATTATTCTTTTGCTTTAAATTTCTTTAAAGTTTGAATATATTTTTTAGGTGAAGAACTATTGACTCCTACTGTAATTTATGTTGAGCGTGTATTACCTTCAATAAGAAATAATAATATAAAAGCGTTAGCTCACATTACTGGAGGTGGTTTAATAGAAAATATTCCACGTATTTTACCAAAAAATAAAAAAGTTATTTTAGATGCTACAAAATGGAGTATACAGCCTGTATTTGGTTGGATAGCTGCAACAGGTATAATTAATATTTAGTGTCCATTACTAAGTAATTTATGTTGATTAATGTATATAATTTGGTTTTAGGTAGCATCAATGAAACAGAAATGTTACGAACATTGAATTGTGGTTTAGGTATGGTATTAATAGTTGATAAGAAACATGTTGAAGATGTTCTGGAGGCTACTAATGGTAAAGTTGTTGGCATAGTCGAGGAAAAAATGTCTGGTAAGTTTTACCAGTTTACATAATATATCAAAAAGTATATTTAACTTTTTGTAGACTGTGTAACAATACATATATATAATTTAGAATAAAGAGAGCTCAAAGTGTGAACTTTCATTAATACTTGTAGACGAACAATCAGTTGAAGTGAAAAAATTTGCAAATGCCATGGAACCTTTGATGCGTCCTCATATTCAGACCTATGTTGCATCTAGGATGCGTCCAAAAATGCGTGTGGCTGTTCTTATATCAGGAACTGGAACTAATTTACAAGTAAACTGTGATATTGATTTTAATTTATAATGCTTGATGTACAAATTCCTTCATAATTTTTATGACTTTTTAATTTAGTCGTTGATTGATGCTACTACTGATGATCCATCTATGATGTCCGAAATTGTTTTAGTAATATCCAATAAACCAGGAGTTGAAGGTCTCAATCGTGCCAGGCGTGCTGGTATATTGGCTTTGGTAATACATTAAAAAATTATATTTTGTAAATGTAATTTATTTATAGTGTTGGGCGAATATTGTTTTTTGATGTCGAGTCAAATTTCAATTATTTTGAATTGATTTGAGTTCAAAAAATTTTAAAATATTAAACTATTAAAGCAATAATAAACTATTGTTATTAATTTAAACCATCGGCTTTCCTGGATTTCTTATCGGAAATATTTGGTTTCTTTTAGTTATTTATCAGTCTTGAGGGGGCTGCAGCTGATGAAAAAAAAGTGATTTTTAGACCAATAAGCTAGACAAAACTGGAAGAATTTGGTTTGACAGATTTTAATTTTGAAAACGGATTATGATTGATCAACAAGTTTACTAGTGAATGATCAAGCCGATTCTGATTTTTTTTTTTTCAGCTGTGATATCCAAGAATAAAAATATCAAAAAAAATATGATATTTTGTATTTATACTATTCATTATGACAATAACAATAATTGGAGTATTCAAAATCGCCTCGATCATTCCCTAGTAAACTTGTGGATCAATCATAATCTGTTTTCAAAATTAAAATCTGTCAAACCAAATTCTTCCAGTTTTGTCTAGCTTATTGGTCTAAAAGTTTCTTTTTTCATTGACTAGAGCTCCCTCCAGCCCCCTTTAAGTTTATTTTATAATAGAATTTAAATATATTGAAAAACATTATAACAAACAAAATTAATGTTTAGATTAGTCAAATCTACATTTGTTTTGACTTTTGACAAAACCGGCTGCGGCCGCCTTAACATTTATTTTTCATTAACTTTGTGAAACTCAATTCAATTCAAGTCGAGGACTCATATTTACAAGTGCATAAAAATGTTAGTCGACCAACTCTATTTATTAATATTTATTTGTTTAGGAAATAGATCATACGAAGTTTAAAACACGTGAACAATTTGAAGATGAAATGTTGAAGGCATTAGATCAAACACAAGTAGATGTTGTTTGCTTAGCTGGTTTTATGCGCGTGTTAACAAATAACTTTGTAAACAAATGGAGAGGTCGTTTATTGAACATACACCCTTCACTTTTACCTTTATTCAAAGGTCTTCACCCTCAAAAGCAAGCCCTTGAATCCGGTGTACGAGTTGCTGGGTGTACAGTCCATTTTGTAGAAGTAAATATTTTTATTTTTATTTTAATTTTTAATTTTATAAATTTATTCCTGAATGCAATTTTTAGTTAGAAATTGATGCTGGAGCAATCATAGTACAAGAAAGTGTGAACATGAGTTTAGACGAAACAGAAGAAAGTCTTATCGAAAAAATTAAGAAGGTGGAACACATTGCTTTTCCAAAGGCTTTAAAACTGTTTGCTACTAATCAAGTTTATTTGGATAAAGATATTGGTAAAGTAAAATGGTTATCAAATTCAAACGATGTATTTAGAAATATTGTTTAAATAACAATTCATCATTTTTTACATTTATTTTATATCCTTTAATTTTTATTTTATTTTTCCGTTAGACATAAATATAATATAATTGTTTCTGAATACACTTACAATATTTAAAATATTGTTGTAGAGTATATCTTTCTTGTGTCTAATTTTTTTTACTATAATATGTATTTAAAAAAAATAATATTATTTGTTGCATTTTTATACATATCATTCTTTTGCCAATTTTGTAATTTTTTAGATTCTACAGATTTAAATATATAACAGATTATTGTTTAAAATTGTAATAATATGATCTATATTTCAATAAATAAAACTATTATTTAATTTAATTGTTTTTTTTTATATTTAACCAAATTTATTGAACAGTTGATGTAAATATTCTTAGTTCTTACTACTAATTAATTTAGTAAAAAATGATGGGATTAAGTTTAATGAGAAAAATAATATTAAATATTAATAGACGTTAAAAAATTTAATTTCAATGTGAATTTACTTTCAATAGTATGTTAATGTACTATTATTTCTTATAAATTATGATGCTGTCACATAGACAATAGGCAATTATATTACTATAATAATATAACTATTTAATCCTTCAAATTTCTGTATAGAAATTAAGTGAGTTAAAAAGTGTTAAGTCATTACATAAATCAATAATTTAGTAATGAATAAACAATACAACAAAAGTACATAACCATAGCAACATAATATAATATCTTATTACATGAAGTTTTATCTATTCTCACATATGATTAAAAATCAAAGATTATTTTTTGAATAAAAATGGGAGTAAGTATATAATTATATAGGTAATTAATCATTTAATATTTATTTTTTTTTTTAAATACTATTTAATTAATAGGATTTAAAGGCAACTACAATAAAAGATGCACTAAAAAGTTGGGAAGATGAAAATAAGGAATCTGCAAGTGAAGCTACAAATATTTGTTTACAATTTCAGTGGCCACCAATTGAAAAAATGGATAATAATTTATCTGTTATAACTAAATGCGAGTATGTATTTTTTATAAAAATAATAATTTTTAAATTTTATATATTATTAAGATGCAAATGTTAATATTTGTTATAGGAAATTATCATTAAGCACAAATATGATTGAAAAAATAAACGGTTTAGCTGCTTTAAGGCACTTAAAAATTTTATCATTGGGACGAAACTATATTAAGGCTTTTACTGGACTTGAACCATTGGCCGATACTTTAGAAGAATTATGGATATCTTATAACTTTATTGAAAAAATGAAAGGTGTTCTAGGCATGCGTAAACTTAAAGTTTTACACATGTCCAATAATAATGTTAAAGAATGGGCAGAAGTAAATAAGCTTGCAGAAATGGAAAGTCTAAAAGACTTTTTATTTGTCGGTAAGTAATTTATTTTTATGTACCAGTCATTCAAATTAGGTGTAAAATTATAATATACACCTCAATTGTATTACTAATAAGTATCTACCTACATAAATTGATCATAATCATGATTATGTGCACACTCTCAGTCCCAATTAATGCGGATAATCGACACTTCGATCACTAATAATTTTTACATTGGATAATTTATAAATTATTTATCTAGAATTTAAAACCATTTGTCAAAAATAAAACTATTATTAACATTACTTAAATAATGTAATGTTAGATAATCTACTTATATTTAGTTTTATATATTACCTATTACTATAAGTATTAATGTATTATTCAATTATTATTAATTATTTTAACCATGGCTTAATATTTTTAACTATGATTTTAACAAACATACAAATGTTTAACAATCGATACGATACAATATTACAATGGCATATATTATATTGATCCATTTATATAGTTACGTTTACTATACAATATTAATTAATTCAGATAAGGTTTGTAGTTATTATAAAAAAATAATGTTAACAATAAACTTAAATAATATGACATTAGCTATTATTTACAGGGACAGTGGCACACTGTCCCGGTTGGTGAGTGGGAAAAATCCACTTAAGCCGCAGCCGTGAGAGGCCTTTTCGTCTTGTCTTTACTTTCAATAAAAAATTATATTATGATCTGATAATAATTGATTAGGCAAAATTTATTGGTAATTTACAATTACAGTAGAAGCGGTTAATTGACTCATTTTTCCTTGGTCCTAAAGTGTTCCTAATAAGCGGCTTCTACTGTATTATAAAAAATAATAGATTCCTTGTGAATGATTCACTTTTACATAATATAAATACAATTCTAAAGTACGAATATTTTAGTTTTTTTTTTAAAATATTATAAAAATATATTTAGCGATTTTTTGAACCACTATAATCTTCTCCGGCTGGGCCGAAGTACTTCCAGGCATTATCTTTTTTTAACCTCATTATAATAAATAATTTAATTTTTCTCAGGAAATCCACTTTACGACTGTTTGGATGAATCTGTATGGCGTAGTGATTGTATTAGAAAGCTTCCTAAACTAGTAATATTGGACGGAGTACCTATCATAAGGGATTAAAAACATCTCAGTTGAAAACAATTAAGTCTAAATTTACTAGGTAATTTAATATTTTGTTTTATAAAAAAATAAGAATGTATGATTTATTATTATTTATTACGATGCCGGAATAAAATATTTGTTGCCTGAACTTATAAAAGTCTGGCACTTTGAGATTAAATCTACCTACCTATCTATAATATTTTAATAATTTTTATTTTTTTTTGTAATTAAATTTTGTAAGTAAATTATTATTCATAATGGTGGGTAGGTATAATCAAAATATTTGGTGTATAGAGTATTAGAGTAGGTAATAGCCAATAGGTATCAACTATAAAAAAAAGTGTGAATGAAACTAATCTGGCATTGTGATTTGTGATTACCTACAGTTTTTTTTAATTTAAATTATATTTAATTTTATCATCTTTATAGGAACCACTTAATTTTTGAACAAATCGTCTAGATGGATCATATTATTTCAAAATGCCATACATATAATTCATATTATTTAACGAACAAGACTCAAAAACCTGAATCGTATAATATATATTTTATATGTTATTAACATAATACAATGCCTATAATAAATAATTTTTTTTTAATAAACTATTAATTTATTTTAATCATTATTACAATTGATCAATTACCTATAACTAATAAGGATAAGTAGTGTGTTTATATATAATAAGTACCTATACATTTTAATTCCTAGTAGTATATATATATTATACATACAACATACTACATTATACATATATATGTATAGTATAGTATAGCTGGTAGAGGTAACTGTTTTTTCTATATTATTAATATACGGAGTAATCCATTTCACGTAAGACACGTTATTTCAGAAAACACATATTTTTTAAGAAAAAAAACTATTTTTTATTTTTATGCGTGAGTTTTTTACTCTTTTGAATATGACTCTATGACAACATACATGGTTAATTTCATTGAGGGAGGGGCACTTAATTTTTTTTCTTTAGTTTTTGCAATGGTAGAATATCTAATTATGACCTCTTTGTTCATAAAGTGTATTACGTATCTATTCTTTTTATGACTATATGTTTATATTAACAACTATGGTATCTACATTTAAATATTTAATATAACAATGTATTAACTATTAACATTATTGTAAACCATAGGTTAATATATCATTAAATGAATATGTGTTGTAAACAAAATATTTCATTGTTTGTTCAAATATTATTAAAATTTACTAACAAGAATGCAAACTATATTAAGGCTGATGATAGCTGATCGTTTTTTTGTGTATTTAGACCAGTTAACGGAAAAATATACTTCCAGAAGTCAAATTTTAATTTTGAAAAAATATTATAATTCTTCGCTTTTTGTCCGTGTTTTGTAAGGGGTCACGGTTGCCTCCACCCGGCTCCGCGTATTCACGAAGTCAACAAAAAATTGGATTTAGAACTTCCGTTGATTGAAATCCTACAAACAGTGATAAATTTGTTGCGTGCCCCACGTACTAACAGTCGTGAATGAAAAAGCAAGGAGCTGTATAGTTGAAAAAAGGTTGTACTCAGAAATATTTTAAGTGTAAAAATAGGTGGTACCTGTCTACCTACCTATTCTCATGATGGGTCCTCGAGGAGATTCTCTGGTAATAATTTGGAACGACAATTCATGTTCTCAAGATATATAATGTGTAATAATTATCAAAAATGCTCCAAACATTTCAAATCCAAAATTCCTTTACAAAAATTGACCCAACATTTATTTTATGGAAACACAACAACGATGGTTTAACTTTGGCTTTTTTAACACTTATTTATCTAAACAAACCAACAATAATATACAAAAACAAAATACCAAATTATTAGGCATGTACGACGCACAGTATAGGTAATAATAATAAACGATAGGTATACTGAAAATATATGATGTACCTATCTCCAAGATTCCAACTGACCAATATTTAAAAATAAATACATTGGTCTTTAATAATAAACCAATAATAAATATCAATTTATATATTGAATATTGATTTTACTATTTAAGTGACAGGATAACATCGGTTATACCTAATGATATGGCCGACTTGCATTATCGAAATGGGATGCAAGTACCCACTATACTATTTATACTTGCCCGTACCTCTCTTTTATTTTATTTAAGAATGATTAAAATTTACAGTCTATAGTCTATATAATATTTAATAAGTTAAATGTGATGTGGAATGTTGGAATAATTAAATTATCATGACAGGAGCATAGAATCCATTCAAATGTCATGGGGGGCTAACATTATTAACGTCAATGTGAGCAGGGGGCTTCAATCCTACAAAACTAAAAAAGGAGGGGGGTTAGACCGGTGACTACACTAAGTGAGCACATTAAAGATAAAACATTTTACATTGGAATCCATGTAGGTAGCGAAGTAGCCGGCCCGTAGGTTAATATATATTAAATTAACCAAAGTATAGGAACTGCTGCGATTTCTGCTTTAATAAGTAATTGTTTTAGTTTATACGTGTTGTTATATTATATAAATATTTATTTTTTATTGAGGTTCAAGCCCAGAAACTATATATAACCATTAGCTGTTGTGACTTGTAGGAAATTATAATAATAGTTGGTATGGTAAGGTGTTGTTACGGTTGTTAGTAACAACTTGTTACAGTATAACGAACACTATGCTCTGTGGCAAGGTTTTTACTATTGCGAACTCGGGTGGTCACCCATCCAATTGGTAGCAGCCAATATGCCTAGCCAAGCCACTATAAATATATAATAGTAGCTGATCCTATATTACCGATGAATTTCACGTCATATATCACTCTTTTCGTTTTAGGTGTGCTCATAGACAAAAGTATACATTATACATTGTATATTATAAGTACCTATACTTACATGTGTGTGACCGACGTAAGTACCTATATACATAGGTGTATATAGTATACTTACTAGAGTCTAGAGTGTCTCTCTATCAAGATTCAAAACACTCTATATAGGTAGTATTATAACAAAGATACTAAATATATTATATATAGGTATGCTAATATTCATAAGTTTTTTCTCTCTTCAATCGATAATATATTATTATAGAATAAGTAACCGGTATCTGCATTGTAACAATTTAAAAGATAATTTATATTACTCGAGTAGGCACAAACCTTATACATTATAATGTTGATACTTGATAGGTATAGTAGACAGTAGTTATGTCGACCTTTATAGAAAAAAACTTATTAGTTATTACAGCTGTTTTAGAGTCATTAGGTATTTTTTACTAATTATTAATTTTATTTGTTATGCCAAAAAGCTTGACAATTTAATACAAGGTTTCTAATATATTGTTACAATGGCAGTTGAAAAATACTAAAAATAGCCACTATATTTTTTATAAGTATTTAAAATTCGAATTTTGTCAAAATGTATAAAATGTTCAACTTTTATAGCTAAGGATTGAAAATTTAAAATAACGTTCCACATAAGTATGTTACTATGTAACCAAAAAATATAAAAAATATAAAATGACAATTTTTTTATAGTTAATTTATGTTCAAATTTGGTCGAAATAAGATATTTAAACGAAGAAGAAAGATTTTAGTTTTGTTATATTTTAAAAATATATATAATTCGTGGGTACTTGAAACTTCTAAAGTATATTGCATTATTAGGTAACTATTAAATACAAAATATATGGTGATCAATTTTGTAGTTAAAAATTTATAAAATGTTCAACTTTTATAGCTAAGGATTGAAAAATTAAAACAAGGTTCCACGTAAATAGGTTAATAAATACGTAAATTACTTTTAGTCACGCCTGCACCGAAAGTTAAGTTTTCGATGACGGTTGAAGTGTTGGAAATCGACCTTTTTCCGTCCAGCAGGCGGTAAAGTGGGAATCCCCAAAAGTACGAGGTGGTAATGTGGAAATCCCCAAAAGTGCTGGGCGCGCATATCACGCACGTATCCCCTGCACAACCAGACACTGAAATTTAATGTCTATACCACAAAACATAAACTTTTGGTTACATGTTATATTCATATTATAATAACCTCCATGCGTGACGCCTAAAATAAATAAAACCAAAGCGTTTCTTTCATGAAATATTGTTGTTGTAGAATTATGGTCTAGTTGTTGCATAAATCCCTGCATTATCTTTGCCGTGTGATCGATGAATGCAGAGGCGTGACAAAAAATTGTATGTGTGGCTGGTGCAGGAAGAAAATTTTAGCCTTGGACGAAATGCGACATCCTTATTCCTTTTCATATATAAACTATAGTTAAATAGTAAATATAGCTGAATGCCTGAATACCACAGCTTGGCCTGTGTACAGTTTATTTATGCGGCAAATCCTTAGTAGTATATATACTTTATATAGATGTATCTCGGTTTGCATGTATCTTAGTTTTAAGTTACCTCAATTTACGTACGAATCAGCTTTGTGAAAATATAATTTGACCTAAATGAGCAACCGCAAACACGTATTGAATTTAACGCCTATTATATTTTTAACGTGGTTCAAACTACTCTCAACACTTTTCTGATATATTTAAAAACAATATCGAGATTTTTATCAAAATCAGTCAAGTAGTTTTGGAGTATATCTATATAAGCTACTAACATACATTTGGTTTTAAGATATAGTTTCTTTAATCGAGACCACGTAAAACGACGAATTGATGAATGCTTTTAAATCATCTACGATTTACCCGAGTAACCAATGGCCATTGTCGACCATTGTATATAGGTACAAAAAAAACTATTTCTTCTATTTCTACTTTATTACAACTATAGGTACTTATTACTATTATAGTCTATAACAGTATAACCAACGGCAGCCATTTATACTTGCAGACTGCAGTTGCAATTTTACATAGAAATTAGAAGTTTAGATAGAGCATTTAATATTAATATAGTATCTATGTTGTTTATTGGTCACTTAAAAAAACCACAGATATAGATACAGATCCATCAAGGTGGATTAATGTATAAATTAATATATAGATTAATATACAGAGTAATAAACAGATATATATATAACTATTATCTATATCTGTGAAAAAACAGAATACACAGTACTACAGTAGTACCCATTACAAAAAAATTAATATATATAATATATTTTGTCATGGTAGTACCTATCGAGCACCGACGTGGCGACACGCAACGTATTGTAGGTACTATTGTAGTACTTTGCATAGTACAGTTGTTGTAGTAGGTACACTCCATCGTCATACGTCTTATGTACAATACACAATATGTTGTTCAACCCAGAATCTACTCCATGGAACAATAATAACCATGATTTATATATTGTATTATGATATTATAGTAGGTACGTACGATATGTGGAGAAGATTTTCTCTACATCGTGGTAGGTAAATACAATAATAGGTAGTCAATAATCATAAACTCATAAGTTATAAGTTAGGGGTTCGGAAGCTGTAGAAGTTGTATATTTTTTCTATAAATTATATTATGGTTTCTTGATTAAAGCATACCGAGTTGGAAATCTATTCTATACAATGACAAGTTTAAAAATGTTAAATGCATATTTTGTTAATTTTAAAAAGTGCATAGGTATTTAATGTGTTTTTATAGTTCTTAGTTCATAAATCGGCATATAATCACAATGACTTATCTAAATAAATTCTTGTCAATTATTATTTTTGTAATATTATATCTAGAATTACCTAAATTCTATAAGATAAGGACACATAGGTTATTACTTATTACACTAGGTTGAAATAACATTTATGGTAAACGATACACGTTTTAATTAACATGGTCGTGAATCGATAATATGAATATCTCTATAGATAGTCTTAGTTTATGGTTCTCCTGAACGCAAATTTATTGCTATGTTGCGCGTCTTGCGCATGAGCGTCGAGTCAGAAAACTAATGGTGCGCTGATAAATGAATTTTACTAAAGAAAAAAAATAGTTGACAATTTGAGTTTGACATTGCTGTTGTTATTATTATTATTAATGAAGATTATTGTATGCAATATTGCACCTTAATATTTGAGTATGTTAGAAGTGTTTGTTTTAGTTTTTCATAATATTGTAAATATTAAAATAAATATTACAGAAATTATATCCGTTATAACAAAAATTAAAATTTTTTCCTATAATTTGGTTGGTATTCTACGTTTCCGTAGATTCCTGCTGTAAAAGTAATAACAATAATTTTTTATCGAGTAGTAACTAGTCTTACCCGATATCGTATATCAAGTATAAATATCATGACTCATGAACATTAGAACCTATATCTCTATAATGTCCATGATAAATATTATGCACTTTATCTATAATTAAATGTTTAGGTAGTCAATTTTTCTTTACATAATATTTTAATTATATATTTTGACATTTCTAAACGAATAATATAATTCTGGACTCTACTCACACCACAGCATAGATTAGAATACTATGCTCACACTATTCATAGAAGTCTGAAGTAGTATGTTAAACTGTGTTGATGACAACACTAATGACGCTATGTGCTCATTATAATTTAGAAATTTATTTGAAGTTAATTTCTTTTTTTCCACCTCAAATCGGATTATTTTGGCGGACTGGTGGACGGGACCGGATGAAAAAAACATGTTGACAATATTTTCGGTAGGTGCCTACAGCATACTTAATAGGTATGTAAATTTAACAGTTTTGGTGGATAGGTACTTTTCAGTTTCAATTTTATTCACCATGTCATGAGAATAAGTAAAAGTACCCGTCGGGCATTATTATGAATTTTCGAAAACGAATCGCCTGACGCTTTGACGTAGTTATTTGTATTTTGTACTAATGGTCGGTTATTAGCTACTTTACTATAGTGTTAAATATTACTTATTATTAAATAACTATTATTGATCATATTATCATACTATTTATCATCTAATATATCTACATTGTACAAGCTGGAATACTTTTCGTTGTTAAATGCTTTTTAAAATGTAACACATATTACTTGATAGTTAATACTTGATATTATTAGTACTCTACAACTTGACCATATTTCATAATTTATATTTTATTATTTTAAAATTTAGTTGATTATATAAATATTTTAAGTGTTAATAATTTATAATTAACACAATATTTGTCATTAAATTTTAGTAATGGTAAACTGGTATCACCGCGATACCGACGAATAACTACACAATAACAATATTTATAGCCCTGTGGCTTACTGGTTTGTGCCTTGTGGCATTGTGGGGGGGTACTATAGCTGTTATCTATCGACTCGTGGGACTCATATTTCAATAACTCGTCTAACTCGAGACTCGACGATTTTTATAATAGGTATTAGACATTAGTGTATTGCTGTATAGTAGGTTTATTAAGTTTATCGTTTATGATATTATGCTGATACTAATATAATATTATTATTTGTTGTAATTTGTATACCTACTTGCTTTCTTCAATTATCTATTTACAATTTAATTGGAATTTAAAAACTTTTCGTTGGTTGTTTAAACATAGATATTCAATAAATATAATAGTTATTAGTGATAACTAATGCTATTTGGTGGAATTTGGAAGAAAATTACATTTACACTGCTAATTACTATTTAGTCACTTTCTAGTTGTAAGTATTAAAATAAAAAATTTTTTATCGACTCGTTTTATTAATATTATTACTAGCCACTACCTAGGTATTCAACTAACTTGTTTCATTGTTTTTAAAAAGGTTCTTCCCATTCAGCAATAAATATGTTTGCTTCAATGTTTAAATCACTTCTTAGTAAATCAGTTATTGATGCCAAGAAGGAAACGATTGCGATTGTGGGGAGAGATGATACTGTTAAAATTTCTAGAAAAGATGTTGAGGACATGCTAACTGAATTGGATGAGATCAAAGATAATACAGATAATGATGATAATTGTTCCGTGACAAAAGATAATGTTACAGATGCTATTGAGTCATTGTCTATCGCTGATTACCATCCAGAATATTTAAATGATAGTGCTTCAGTTGACAATTTTGATGACACTAAAAGTGAAGTAAGCTCTATTGGAGAAAACCAACTACCAGTTACTACAGTTGAGGATCCCAATATAAAAAAAACTTTGAACCAAATTAACAGTCTTCAGTGTTTATTTACGTGGAACATAAAATCAAAGAACAAGAAAGATTTAATTTTATACATACGGAATAAATATGGAGAATACAACTTAAATATAACTTCATCTGAATTTACATTAGAAAGGTAGGTAAGTTTTAATAAATAATTTGAATAAATTACTATTGTATTAAAATTGAGATTGAATCAAATTCACTTTAATTAACTAATAATTTTTCATTTATGGCTATCTACCTCAACAGGTAACAATCAGACACTTCCAAATGTTCAATATGCACCTCATTGTTTTCATTGATCACCACAGTTACCGCTTCTAAAATCAGCTTACTTCATAATCATCATTTTTAACCTCGCCCATTACTTACCCAAAATATATAAAACTACTCACTAAAATACTACCCAAAAACATCCAGGCAATCGCCAAAAGTTACTTAAACAAGGACTAAAAAGATGTCTAACTAATCAACATAATAAAAAAAAAATTTTAGTTTATTAACAAGTTTCTTCATTCTACTAGTAAGATTTTTTATACAATTATTCTTTATCTGTTTCTTCTCATATAGTTTAATATCTTTTCAACAGTTGTGACTTTTGTTCTTATTGTCTAAATAAATTACATAATAATGTAAAAACCAAATTAGTATAATATGATGTCTTGATGTATTACGAAAGGTTCACTTTATTATTATTATTTAATTATTAGTATCACTAGCTAGAAACATAATTGGTGTGCTATATTTAAAAAAAGTAAATTTGGGATTATTTTATTACAGACTAATGGGTAATCGATAAAAAAAATTAATTTTTTGGGAGGGGTGGGTAGTGGACGTTTATTTAGAATAAATGTGTTTTCAGTAGCGTTAATAAGATGTCGGACCCCCCCTGGCTTTGGAGTGGATAATCTTCCACATTGTGTTTGATGTGAATTTTGAATCAATTCAAATTATATTCATTGTTCCTTATTGTTAAATATTTTACTACCTAACTAAACAGTTTTAAGATGGTAGGGGATTTTCCAATTTTCCCCTCCCATGTAGCCATGTTGTTTTATTTTTTGATCCCCCCCCCATTCAGAAATCATGTCTACGTCACTGAGTGTTTTAACCTGTTGATACATGATTGTAACCTTTAGAAAATGGTTGACAACTTTTATATGTTCCTGTAGTTATATAACATCAATATACAAATTTGCTAAATTAAACTGGTGAAAAATAATTTACCGAGATGTTTGGACCATATCGTTTACATGGTTCATTATCCTGGTGTGGGATAATGTAGGATAATTTTAAACCGGTCTAGTTGAGCGACTTTGTGGAATGCTTGACTAAATAATCAATTTAAATTTATCAAATAATTTTTTTATATTTCTTAGGTTTATAGGTAACATAATTATTGGCTATGAACTATTTCATAATGGTGAGTCTGAATTAGCCCAAATGAAAATATTGGAAATTGGGACATGGCTTGAAGATTTAGATAAAGGTGTTGATGAGTTTTATTTATCTATTAAAACTGGTGTTCAACATGTTATGAAGGCAACTTTCATTCATATGTTATTTGCTACTAATCTTATTGGAGAATGTAAATGGGTAAGCTATTATTTTTAGTTAGGTCTTATTTATTTATTCTCATTACTTATAACATTCAAGTTTTTAAGTAAGTATGTATTCTATTTTAAATATTTGTATCTATAAGTGACATGACAAAAAATGTTAATTGTAATGACTATATAATGTTTTCTTAAACAAAAATTTAATTTGGTTGATCTTAACTATTTTTTAAAAAAATGTCTATCCTAAGTTACCTTGATTTTTGGGTAACTTGGGACACCCATAAATGTTTATGTAAAATTCAAGGTACCTTCGAAATTATTTAACTTGGGACTTAATTATTGTTTTAAAAAAAAAAAATTATATTATTAAATAAGTTTTTTTATGATTTTATTGAGTTTAAAGTAACATTACTGACATTAGGTTTAACTTGGGACAGTAGTAAAGTATGGGATAGACGTGTCCTAAGTTACCCTAAAATTAAATAAATTTATTTACCTCCAAACCTTATCGTATATAAATTACTTTAAGGTGATAACAACGTTTAAATTTTATTTACAATATATTCGCCATTCAATTAACATAAATATCTACTTCATAGTTCAGCTAGCATACTCACAGGACTTAAACCTAATTCACTTGAATTTTAAAGCTTATAATATATGTTACTTAATTTAATAAATAAACATAACTTACTGCGTACTGCGTGAATAAATTTATAATGATAACAAAAAGATAAATTAGTGATGCTAGACGATAACCATTAGGTTGAAAATTGCTATGCTATATATTTTAAATTGAAAACATTTGTTAAGGCTAGTCGACTAACACATAGATTTATCTATTTGTTCTAACGTAATAGCTTAAATATCAGTTTTAATTTATTTTTAGCTGTTGGATGATATTGAATCATTTGCTAACATGGATTCTAAATCAAGAGCATCTGTACATGCAATACGTTCAGCTGTCTTAATTGAATACGGTGAAAATCCAATCTACTTAAAAAAAGCTTGTGAGGTGGCAAAGAAAGCATGTGATTTAGATCCTAAAACTTCTCATTGGTTTTATATTCATTCACTTGCATTGACAGCTCAAAGAAAATTCTTACTGTCACATAAATCAAGTCCAACTGAAAATGAAATGAATACAATTCATCAAGCAATTATTTTGTCTAATGGAAAAAATGCTCTTTTCAATTACCATAACATGGTTCTATATAAAGATATTACTGTTGGAAATTTTCATAGTAATAAAAATAAAAATGATAAGTCTTTGTTTAAAAAAAATGTACAAGAAAACAAAAAAATTGTTCATATGATCAAGTAAGTGAATTAATAAGAATTCATTAATTATAATTTTTTTAAGAAATTATTTTTTATTTATTATAATTTTATATTTATTTGGAATGATTTGTGCATTTTGGCATAATACTTATTGCTTAGAGTATAATTGTAGTTAGACATTACTATTTACTTCATAATAAAAATAAAATAGGCAACGATTATTAATAATAACATTTTGGTGTAACTTTGATTAAAAGATGTCAGTAAAAATAAAATTTTAAATCTAGTATAGAACATGTTTCAAAATATTTCACAAGAGGATTTTCTAAAGTTTTTCTTTTTCTTTTTTTTTTATTATTTTAGAACTATAATAGACATGGATCCAAAAGACCCTCACTTGGTAGTTAAGTGTGCTAGAACATTAATGACACTTCCAATTATGGTCCGTGATTTTAATTTGGGAAAACAATATTTGACAAAAGCCTTTGAAATGGCACCAAATGATGCCACTGTTTTACAAGCAATTGAAAACACAGTTCAAGCTTATAAAGATGTTGTAAGATATATTCAGACATTTTGTTAATTTAATATTTTAGTTCATTGTTTTTTTTTTTTAACTTTAGTCAAAAAAACAGAAACTCAAAACAAATGAAACAAAACAAAATCAACTCCCGGAAAAAAATAAAACATCAAAATTAGGAACGGATTTAGGATTTATAGTGAAAAAACAAAAAAAAGGAGAAGATCCTGTTCCTCTCCTCACTAATTTGCTTTCTAAATATGATGGATTAGATAAATCAAAAATTATGGCTCAGCTTTGTTCTTACACTATATTATTCGAAAACAACCTAAGATCAGGCGTTGAACAGTTTATTAAGTTGATTGAACAATCAGAAATTGTCAGTAATGATATAATTACAGTAAGTATTTTTAAAAATATAACAATTTTTATTTGTAGTAAATATTATTTTCTATCTAACTAACAAATTATCCATCTATATTTTTTTTATCATTAATAAAATTAATTAGAAATAAATTATTACATACAAAAGTATTCAGTAGTTTTCAAACGCGACGTGAAAAACAAAAGAAAAATTAAGGAAAAACGGGAATTTTTACGCAAAATCTGTTTTCAAGAAAAATTGATTTTGGTTTTTAATGCAACTCTAAAACAAATGACCGTAGGTACATGAAATTTTGACTGAATGTTTATATTAGCATTTTCTATACACCATAACATTTTCCAAATATTTTGGCTTATTTTGAGCTGTTTACGGACATTTTCAGTTTCTATTTTTTTAGTTTTTTTAGTTTTTTCTATAAGTATCAAAAAAATTTATTTATTGGATAAAAAAGCTTGAAAATTTAATAGAAGGCTCCTAGGTTATTGTTTCAAAGGCAGATGAAAAAAATTAAAAATCCTTAGTCATAGTTTTTATTTGTAAGCATTTATTAATCTAAGATTTGAAAATGTAATACAAGATTATCTATAAGTTTATCTACTTTTATCAAAAAAAAAAAATGTCTACAGAAAGTCAAATTAAATTTTTATGAGCGTTTGAAATTCATTTTTTTACAACATTTGATATTCACTTGATTTCTCATGTAACGATTTTCTTATTTTATTGTAATTAAAAAACGAATGACTGTAGATACTTGAAAATTTCACTGAATGTTTATATTAGCATTTTCTATACACGATAAAATTTTGAAAATAATTTGACTCTTTTTGAGCTGTTTACGGACATTGTCAGTTTTCAATTTTTTTAGTTTTTTTTCTAAAAATGTCAATAAAATTTTATTTGTTGGTTAAAAAAGCGTGAAAATTTAATTCCAGGCTCCTGATATATTTTTACAATAGCAGTTGAGAAATATTAAAAATACATAGGCACAATTTTTTTTTATAAGGATTTTAAGTTCGAATTTTAACAAAATGTATCAAATTTAAAATTTAATAATTATTTTGTAGTTCAAAATGTATAAAATGTTTAAATTTTATAGCTCAGGATTTCAAATTGAAAACAAGGCTCCACGTAAATAGGTTATATATAAATTATTTTATTTACAATAATATCATCAAATATACTTAGTAATATCATAGGCTGACTGACCGTTTTCGCTCAGAATCGTTTCTTTTATACAATGATATTATATCTATGTATTCAAATTTAACACCATTTATTACAGTGACCCACTTCTAATCTACTGTACAGCAGAGCGACATCAACTTACCCACCTTTTTTTTTGTTATAATTCAAAAATTAAATTTTCACCAAATACATATTATCCATATTAGCTATTTTCTAGACCATGATATAATTTTCAAACATTTAAAAAAAAAATGTAGTTATGTTGATAAAAAAAATGTTCAACTTAAAACTTGATAATTTAACACAAGACTCCTTATAATTTGTAATTATTTTTAATTTTTAACTTACAGAAATTATAAAAATTTTAAAAATCCATATTTACAATTTCTTTTTAAGCGTTTGTACTTTGTCAAAATTAAGAAAATTGGTGAATATTTTGTAGTTACAAATGTAGCAAAAAATTCTTCATCTGTTCTTTTTACTAGATAAAAAAAAAATATTGGCTAAATTTGATATTTAAAAAATATACAGCTTAAATTTTAATAAATATAATATTTAAATTTTTTTTTGTTAATTATTATACTAATTAATACATTTTTCCATTACATATATTATTAAAATATTTAGTTTAATTTTAAGCTATTTATGGTTCATACCAAGATCTTTATCTTACCATTCTATGGAAAAAAAAGTACTGACTTATTAGATAATAAAATAATAACTGTCATAGGAGATGTTATACTATAATTATTATATATTATCATAATACGCAATTTATTTTTGACATAATTATTTTAACCTGCAGTATAATTAATACTTATACTAAATATACATTTGTGCAACATCCTGTTTGGTACTTCTTATAATTATTGTATATGTTTCAGAAACATTTTTCATCATTTGGTTCAAAGTCATTTAGTTTACCAGAGCTTATTTGTAACGAAATCAGATTGGTTACAAATTTAAGTGGCACTTCTTCTGATGATATGCTCTATTATTTTAAAATGTTAACTAAAATCATAGAGACATGTAATTTAAAACTTAAAGAGGTTGACTCATCTATGAAGAGCAAGCTCATGATTGATTCTTCAGTCAAATCAGTTAAATCTACATCCGTGCGAAGTGAAACTGAATCATCAGATAATGAGACCGTTGATAAAATTAAACCAAAAAAAAACCGTAAGGCTAAGCACTTGCAAAATACAGGTCCTAAAGTATTTACACAGACTGTTAAATTAAACAAAGAAGCAAAAGCTATAAATGCAAACTCCAAAAATAACAAAAATGCTTCAGAAAAAGCACAAAATAAAAAACCACAGCCAAAAGCAAATGATGTTAATAAAATGAAAGTTAAAATGGAAAAAGTTTTAAATTCTGCCAATGGAGAAGGGGTTGGAATTTTCAATAAATCAAAGAATTTGCCTATGGATAGACATTTAGAAATGCAACGAGGAATACACGATTATACCCAGCAATTATATCAAAATATTTTAGCTAACACGCAGACACGTTTTAATTCACCTAATGTGTCTTCTACTGATATTAATAACTATTTTAATCAAAATCATGCTAACTTTAGATCACCAATGCAATCGAATCCATTTCAGAACCCATATACGCCACCATTACTTAGTCTAAGACCTGAAACAAGCCCTAAAAATCCAAAACCTAAACCAAAAACAAATTTTGTTCAATCGCATTCAAAAAAAAAATGAGTTAAGTTTATTTATGTTTTTGATTTCTTTCACCTAAAATATTCAGGGTTTTTTTGCTATAGCATTAAGAAATTTAATGTTCTATGATTATAACATATTATGTTGCTGTTGACATAATATATAATATATTTTTTAATTATTTTTGTATAGGTACAGCTTCAATATTAAATTACAAGTAACTTATGTTTTTGTCATTTTACTATTATAATTTTAAAGATATTCAGTTATGACCATAATTATAATAAGAGTTTACTACATAAAGCATTTATTTTTCATACACTTGGACATATTACACAGTTATATAACATACTATTTTAAGTATTTGAATAGATTAATAATGTAACCTTATTTTAATAAAATGGTATTTATTGAGGGGAATAAGCAATTCCTGAAACTAGACTGAATCTTTCCAAAAAAAAAAAAAAACTGATTTAATAGAAATAATTCACTATTGCACCAATTCAATGAAACATGTAAGTCCCACATGCAATTTGTAGATTTTGATTGTTTCCGGGTACCTATAACATGCTACCCATTAAAATGGTGTTTTTTGTTTGTCGGTGAATAACAATTTGGGGAAACAAAAGTTGGCAATAAGGTATTATGTTTTATTTTCATTGATAAAAACTAATCAAAGATTGTATACCTTTAGTAATTTGTGTTAGATTTTTCTAATACCTAATACTTGATTTAAGAAAATAGATTTAGTACTTTTTCTAATTTTCAATTACTTGAAAATTAAAAAGGCGGACAAGTGACTGCTTTATAGTAATTGTTGAGCATGTCATTGTAATGGATGTGTTATATTTGAATTCAATGATAAATCATTGGATACAAAAAACGATTTTAGCTAAGACGTGTTATCCAAGCATACTTCAAATATCTTCAATACTTGTACAGCTGTTGTATAAATAATTAAATTTAATAATTTAAAAAAAATCAAAAACATTTAGTGGCGGCTATAAATAGCATAATTTTATTTTTTTATAAAGGTAGAAAATATTATGTTTTTTTGGCAAAAATGTTATAACTGGTGGACCGCACATTGCTTCTAATAATTATAGATTACCAGCTGATCCTTCGCACTTCGTTGCCCATATAAATTTACAACTCTTAAAAAAATTATGATTGTTCAACTCCTTTTGGGTGGAACTTACTGTTACTCAGCCACTGAAGAGAAAGATTAATTTCTCTGAAACTAGTAAAACCATTGTATCTTATTGATGATGATTTTTAGATTCTAAGCAGATCAATGAATGTATTGATTTTACAATATGTTTTTTTCAGTCTTGTTAAGAATACTTTTCAAATGTATTCAGAGTACGTATTTAAATACTTGGTGTAATTTGTATTCAACAAAATTTAAAATAGTATATTCCGAAATATTAGTAATTGGAAT
This sequence comes from Sitobion miscanthi, assembly GCA_008086715.1. Lineage (NCBI taxonomy): Eukaryota > Metazoa > Arthropoda > Insecta > Hemiptera > Aphididae > Sitobion > Sitobion miscanthi. The sequence goes on from CM017797.1 coordinate 17,582,419, forward strand.
TTGTGGTGAAAATGAGTATTTAGTATTCTAGAATAAAAATGCAAATAAAAAGTATTTATTAAGTATTTTAAATACATTAGTCAAAAAGTATTTGGAATACAAAAAATGTATTTACATACAAGTATTTGAATACTTAACAAGACTGGTTTTTTAAAATAAAAATTTTTATTTGTGTCTGCCGACTGCCTTCATTTTTTAGAACAGTAAAAATGCTTAGATTTTCTTCTACTATGATCTTCTGTTAAGGGTGACATCCACTTACCCACCTTTTTTTAATTTATTTCAAACGATAGGTATGATTTAAAAAATTAGAATTGTGTTAGTATTTTAAATAAGGTGATAGGAATTATAGATACAGTATATTTTACAACATTATTTGAATATCATATTACTTTATTAATTATTTTATAAACATTTTAATAATTTATTAACAATCAATAGAATAAAATAAAAATAACTATAATTGTATTATGTTATAACTGTTTTATATAGTTTGTAATTTGTAAAATATTAATATATAATATGATACATTACAAGTAAATGGCAGACTGGGGGAAAAATTGGCTTAGGAAAATTACAGTTAAAGTGGCCCTAATTTAATTACAGTAACCATCACTCTTAATTTAACATTTAATTTTTCTATTCAAAATTATATAATTATAATTTAAATTCTAATCGGAGCGAGTAACGAATGTATTGATTTTATAATTACCTGTGTGTTGTTTTTCTGATTTAAAAGTTAATTTAACTATTGGTTAACTTAGTCAAATTAAAAGTTAATACACATTTTTTATTAAGTTAAAAAAAAGTTAATTTGTTTATACAACGATAGCGTACTTAATTTTTTTCCAACCCAAAACTAAATTATAGACTTTAGTGTTTATACTTTATACAGAATTTCCATAAAAGATAGGTTCGAATGATATAAATTTTAACTTTAAACAATTCATGGTAAATATTTTTTGACATGAAAACGAAATAGCCTGAAATAGTAAAATATACCTAATAAAATTAAAAACAAAATAAATGTAACTCAACTTACTTCTTAAAATGAAAAAATTAATTCGTTAATTTTACGTGAATTAAAAAAGAAATTTAGTAAGTTAACAGTCAAGTTAATAAAAATCCAAAAGTAACTACCTAGTTAAGTTAAAAAGTTAAAATAAAATTAACTTTTTAACTTTTTAACTCGTTAATGCCCAGCTATGCTAATTGGTGCATTCCAGAGGTGAAAATAGAAAATTCCCAGTGTAGGTAATATATAACTATAGTTTTCAAAAGTGTCGGAAAAAACAAAAACATCATTTTTATATCTAATATTTGAAAATGTTCAGCTAAATCCCTCATAAGTTTTTCTACCTTTACCAAAAAAAAGTTTAACGGAAAGTCAAATTAATTTTTTATGAGCATTTGAAATTGAAATTTAAAAGTTAGTTGTTAATTACCACTGTTACTAGTGGCGTACGCAGGATTTTTCAAAGGGGGGGGGGGGGGGGGCTTGAAAATAAGGTATAATTTTATTTTAATTTTGTCCAGTCTAATAATTTCAGACGTTTATTTGAGGTATTTTAAAATGTTTGTAATTTCTCAACTTTTCTGGTAGAAAAAATGCTCTAATCATAAACTTTGATGCCCGATGTATGTTTTTGGAAGCAAATTTAAAAAAAGAAAAATTTTCGATAAATGCCAACAAAATATTATTTATCCGGTCAAAAAGCTTAAAAATGCGAGTTTATTGCAAAATATTAATGGTTGATAGTTGAAATTTGACAAATATTTATTTTTTTTAAGTAATAACTAATAATAATATTGCAATGAGGGGGGGGATTCAGCAGGTTAGCCCCCCCCCATACGGACGCCACTGGGCACTGACTGTTACACAGATGGAATTGAGTCTAACACTCAAACGGTTAGACATGCGGTAGATCGAATATTGCACGAATGCAAACATTTTTTAAATTATATTCTTATCATGATTATTTTAAAGTTTTAAACCTTAGATCATCTAAGATAGCAGCATTTGTTGATAGATAGATAATAGATAATATATTGTTCTATGATAATAGTATGCCATACGCGTCGGGCGCTGAAAATTCAAAATAAAGCCACTTCAATTTTAAATATTAAAAAATAAATAATAATGGATTTTTCGTTACTAGTAAGTTAAACATTAAACAGAAACAAACATAAATATTGTCACTCGATATTCATGAACTTAACACTTCGCAGGAACCAACTTTGTACACTGTTAAGGGCATGGCTATTTTGGACAATGATGGCAATCGCATACTGGCCAAATATTAACCGTACTCATAGAGCAAATGCAGAAATTATCATGTTGGACGGAATTACATGTCTGTACAGGAGCAATGTGGATTTGTTCTTTTACGTCATGGGAAGTTCACATGAGAACGAAGTAACAACAGTGTCTGGAGTAAATCATGTAAATTTCAAATGTACATGGTATTTTTATTTTTCAGCTGTTATTGATGAGCGTCTTACAATGCATGTACGATTCTATCAGTCAAATTTTAAGGAAAAATGTGGAAAAACGAGTTGTACTTGACAACTTAGATGTTGTTATGTTGGCGTTGGATGAAATATGCGATAATGGGTAAAAATACAATATATTTTATAACCTTAATATGAGTAAACATAATTTATAATATTTTATATTATACACTATGCTACAGTAATGGGTTGATAAAGGTCCACACGCACTGTTTCGGTGGTACTAAAATCACCTGATGGTACAGTAGGGATACATTTTTCCACTACTGCTTCAGTAACATACTAAGTATGTTCAGGTCTTAAAACATTTATTTTCCACAGTATTATATTGGAAGCCGATTCTGGGGCAGTTGTACAGAGAGTAGCATTACGAACCGATGATATACCAATTGGAGAACAAACTGTTGCACAAGTAAGCTACCTATTTTATAATTAGTATTTAGTACTCTAATGGTATAAAATTGTAACATACATGTGTATATTTATTTTAGGTCTTTCAGTCAGCAAAAGAACAGTTGAAATGGTCATTATTAAAATAGTGTATATTTTATTCAAATCTTTCAAGTATAAGATGTTAACATATTACATACCATTATTTTTATTGTTCATATAATACTATATATTTATAAGTTATTATTAAATATTTAAATCAATATAGATTCAATTTATAGATGAACTTGTGAAAATTTTAGTTTTTTTCCTAACTAATTAGCTAATTTAGTTATGGTATAAATGGTATTTTTTAAACTAGTTTAAAAGCTATCTTAATAAGAGGAAACAATTACAAATATTAATGGGGTTTTAAGGCAGGAAAATTATGTTGTGTATGGTGTTCCTTAGGGTAGTATTCTAGGTTCAATTATGTTTATTATGTATATTAATAGTCTATGTGATATGAATGTTGCATACATTACCGTTTTAGTTTCCAAATTTTTAGATTCTGAGCGAAGCGATGAATGTATTGATTTTACAATGATGTGTTTTTTTGAAAAATTTTTTTGTGTCAGTCATCACCTTTTAGGACAGTAAAAGTGCTTGGATTTTCTTCAATAGTAACTTTTCTAATAGGAAAGTGAATCTAGTTGGTACTTTGGGGGGGTCAAAAGTAAAAATTTCGTAGTAGTTTTCAAAAGCGACGTGAAAAATTAAGGAAAAACGGGAATTTTTACGCAAAATCTGTTTTTGAGAAAATCGATTTTGGTTTTTGGTGTAACTCTAAAACAAATGACCGTAGGTACATGAAATTTTCACTGGTTGTTTATAATTGCATTTTCTATACACCATAACATTTTCCAAATATTTTGAGCTGTTTACGGACATTGTCAGTTTTCAATTTCTTTTTATAAGCATTTAAAGTTTAAATTTTGACAAAATTTTAAAATGATTTTGTAGTTGTAAAATATATAAAATATTTAACTTTTATAGCTAAAGTTTGAAAATTTAAAATAAGGTTGTATGTAAATAGGTAAATAAGTTACTTTATTCACAATATATATTAGCCCTTTAGTCCTTACTAATATAATATCACATATTCACATACACATGTGTTGCAACTTACATTACTGCATGCATTAGACCTAAGATTATGTTTAATCTAGTGGTGCATAGATTAAACATACTTTGATCTATGAATCTATGATTACACGTCATTTACCAGTCACCACGGCACATAGACATATAAATAAATGGACTGCGCTTAGAGAGAGAAATCATGTAACCTTAGATCATATCACGATTTAAGATAGCATGGTTGGCGGTTGCCCCTTGCCCATCGACTACGGTAAAATGGCTTATCCGACGACCATCAATATGAATCTAGTAATCAGCTGTTTTTAATGCTATAGCGCTTTTAGTGGAGATAATTAAGACTATGCAGACTACTTTTACCCACCTAAAACTATATTTAAACCTAACATGGCAGAACTGATATATTAATATAATAATACTTTAAACAGCTTGAACATATTAATCATCATTTGATATTTTACTATGTTAATATAATTTAATAATCAATTATAATGCTATAATTTTAGTTATTTTTTATATTATAATAATAAAAATGGCTACTATCTTAAATCGTGGTTTAGACGCTCCTCTATAGTATATAGTATTATTGAGTCTTTAAATTTGTCCTCAGGGTGCGCTAGTACTACTGGGAACAGCTGTTTCAGATAGTTCACCGGTCAAATTATGGGAGTTCGATACGCAACCTGTATATATTAAATCATGTCTAAGACCGTTGTGTTAACTTATCAGTTATCACCATTTAACTAACATGGCAGAACTGATATATTAATATAATATACTTTAAACAGCTTGAACATATTAATCATCATTTGATATTTTACTATGTTAATTATAAAAATTTAATAATCAATTATAATGCTATAATTTTAGTTATTTTTATATTATAATAATAAAAATGGCTACTATCTTAAATCGTGTTTAGACGCTCCTCTATAGTATATAGTATTATTGAGTCTTTAAATTGTCCTCAGGGTGCGCTAGTACTACTGGGAACAGCTGTTTCAGATAGTTCACCGGTCAAATTATGGGAGTTCGATACGCAACCTGTATATATTAAATCATGTCTAAGACCGTTGTGTTAACTTATCAGTTATCACCATTTAATTATTAGTAGTTATCTACTATACTTGCTTGTAAAATAATATAGCTTCATTATTATCACAGAACAATATTTGTTATTATACATGGTTGATTCTTGATTGGCGAATGACTCAGTGACGATCCGTAAAGATGTTTTCCATTCAATATTTATGTTAATATATAATTAATAATACCTACTTATAATTGTTATTTGTTATAAATGTAGATAATCAAAACTTATCGAAGTGTCTCAGATATTATAATATGTTATACCAGTTATATTTAAATAATATATTTTTTCATTTTAATCTTGAAACGTTCGAAAAATTACCATCTTCTAAATGATTATAACATAAATGTAGACATTTATAAAAGGAAATTGAATTTGAATCTGCTGTTTAACTTTTCAATCGTAAGTAACAACAAAAGTTATTCCAATATTTTTGATAAAAATAATATTCAACTTTACATTTTTTTTGTTTTAAATAGGTGTTATTTACAAATTACAAAGCAATAAATATGTTTGCTTCAATGTTTAAATCACTCTTTAATAAGTCTGGTAAAAAAGGCAAGAACGTACTGATTACTATGGATTCTGATCTATTTGAAACCACTAAAAAAGATGTCGAAGACATGCTTACTTCGTTGAATGAGATAGCCGTTGACGTCAAAGAAATTTTAGATAATAGTGTTAGTCGTTCCGTGTCGTTAGATAATATTATTGATGGTATCGAGTCAATACCTATTGATAATACACATCCAGATTATTTGAATGATAGTGCTTCAGTTGAAAATTTTGATGACACTAAAAGTGAAGTAAGTTCTATTGGAGAAAACCAACTAGCGTGTGAAACAGTTGAAAATTCCAATAAAACCAAAACTGCAAATAAAATTAACAGTCTTCAGTGTTTATTTACATGGAACATAAAATCAAGTAACAAGAAAAATATGATTTTATTAATACATAATAAATATGGAGAATACAACTTAAATATTTCTTCAACTGAGTTTACAATTGAAAGGTACCTAGATGATATAAATAATATTAAAAAAAAAATTTAATCTTCTACTAGGTATATTCTTTATTTGCATAATAAACTCAAAGTAGCTTATAGCTTAGCTTCTGTGTTTGTATAACAAAAATATAAAATAAAAATTGAATAATATTTCTATCTTATTTATATTTATTATTGATAAATATATTACAAATATATAATGTGTTTAAATAAAATAGCAATTTATACTTCAAATAATTGGTTTTAATTCTTATGTTTAGGTATGTAGGTAATTTAATTATTGGCTATGAATTGTTTCATAATGGTGAGTCCGAATTAGGACAAATGAAAATATTAGAAATTGGGAAATGGCTTGAAGAATTAGATAATGGTACTGATGAATTTTATTTATCTATTAATATTGGTCTTCAACATGTTATGAAGGCAACTTTCATTCATATGTTATTTGCTACAAATCTCACTGGCGAGTGTCAATGGGTATGAAATTTTTTATTTATTTTTATTTTAAAGGGGTTCGATACCGTGGTTGTCTGTTTTTGTCTAACGCGGCATAGTATTTTAGACGTGTTTTTTGCCAAACATACCAACTGATCTAATGAAGCGATAAGAATTCTGAAAACAGATTTGAATTTGTCGTCAAGTCTACTTGAAAAGACTTTCCCACATTTTTGATATTATAACATTTATAACCCAAATTCCGAAAAATTGTAGTATAAAAACAGAGTATATAAAAGTTGTAGTATTTCAACTTTTGGAGAAGTTTAATTCGAAAAAATCAAAAATGTGGGAATGTCGATTTAGTAGTCTTGACGACAAATTCAATTATGTTTTTAGAATTCTTACCTCTTCATTAGATCAATTGGTATGTTTGGCAAAGAACCCGTCTAAAATCCTATGTTGTGCATATGTCAGACAAAAACAGAAAATCACGGTATCAAAATCCCTTAAGAACATAGGTATTATTAATTTTTTTATTCAAATATTTAAAAAAATAATCTCCATATTACATTGTGATTAATCAATAAAAGCTGTGAAGTTAAATTACCTACAATATTCTTAAAAAGATATTTCAAATATTTCATTGTTCTTTTATAGAAATGTGTACTTGTTTTGCTTCACAACTATTTTTTTTTGTCAATATTAATTGGAAAACTACTAAGTACACAATATAATAATTAATATTTATGTTGAAAATATAATATTAAAAAAATAGGTTAGAATCTTAATGATTTTTTTGGTATTGGTTTTTATAAAAATAAAAATGTTAGTTCTTGTTCTTAAAAATTAAAAAAGGTTTTTTTCTGTAATACAAATTTTAACATATTTTAATTCATACCTAATTTAAAAAAAAAATGTATATCATTTAAGTTATTACCATAAAAAAATTCAATTAGCACTATTGTAATTTTTCAGTTGTTAGATGATATTATACCATTGTCTAATATGGATTCTAAATCAAGAGCTACTGTACATGCAATTCGAGCAGCTGTATTTACTGAATATGGTAGAAGTCCTCACATTTTTAAAAGAGCTTGTGATAGTGCAAAAAAAGCATGTGATTTAGATCCTAATACTTCGTATTGGTTTTATATTCATTCAATTGCTTTGACAACTCAAAGACAATTTTTACAGTCACATAAATCATATCCAACTGATACTGAAATAAATGCTATTCAGCAAGCAATTATGTTGTCTGACGGAAAAAATACTGTTTTCAATTACCATAGAATGATATTAGATAGAGATACTGCAATTCGGTATTATCATGATAATAAAAATAATCATGATAAATTGTGGATTGAAAAAAATCAGCAGGCGAATAAAACAATTGTTCAAATGATAAAGTATGTAAATTAAAAATTATTATACTTAGTATCTTAAAAATATAGTATATTGTATACTATGTATCATCAGGCATGACTACATGTGTTTAGCCCTCCCTCCCTGAAAATAAATAGTTGTATAATTTATTTATATCAATCATCTTTGAATTCCCTCCCCAAATTTTTTGTTTGTATACGTGCTTGTGTATCATTAAATACCTGTAGACTAATATTAGTATAGTCTTTAGATTTTGTAAGTGTAGACTATATTTTATAATAGTTAAAAAGTTAGTGATCCTTATCTAAATATACCCTGAATAAGATACCCCAAAACCTAGAATATAAATATTGGACTCCCCCCACGAGTTCTCTAATATCTCATCTATAAAATGCTTTGTCAAGAGTATTCATAATACACAGTGTTGGGTATTAACGTACTGCGAATTACAAATTACTGTAACAAAATTTCTAGTAATGATGTAATGATTTCATTATAATTGAGTTAAATTGACGCAATTGTAATGAAATTACTTTTTAAAAGTTATTTCTGTAAAGTAACGTGTTATTTTTCACACAAAATAAGTTGTGAATGTAGAATGTATATATGTGTGACATAAACTAAAGGTTAGGATATTTGAGAAAAAATAAAAATCAACAATATTATTAAAGATTACAGGGATTAATACTTAAACATTTTGTTCATGTATAAGTTTATACAATGAACTATTAAGTCATTAACAATGTACTACTTTTTGAATGAAAAAGTAAAGTAACATGATGAAAATAATGTCTGGTAACGCAAATGTAATTTAAATAAAAATATTTAATATACTGATTAATTAATTTTATTACTTTTCAAAAGTAATTTACTCAACTCTGATAATGCAATCAATTGAAATTTTAAATTTTAGTATGTCTGATTTCATTATTTGAAGTTAATCACTATTTTTAATTTAATGTTACGTTAATTATTTGTTTTATTGCAATCTTTTTTTGTCTGTTTACATTTTTTACTTAACTAACCCATAAGATAAATTTATTTTAGATGTAGTAATATACACATACAATTTTTATTTTAACTTATTTTAGCCTTTTCATAAAATTTAATCTGTAGACAATACTTGAATAAAAATTAAATTTAATAATTTAACAAAACAATTATGAACATATTATATACGATTAATACAATATAGGTATTTTGAAGGGAGTTGTCTAAAAAAATTTTTTTGATTTCTTTTATTTTTTTATTTTAGAACTATTATTAGCATGGGTCCAAAAGACCCTCTCTTGGTAGTTAAATGTGCTAGAACATTAATGACTCTTCCAGTTATGGTGCGTGATTTTAATTTGGGAAAACAATATTTGACAAAAGCCTTTGATATGGCACCAGATGATGCGGCTGTCTTAAAATCTATTGAAAAAACAATTGAAGCTTATAAAGATATTGTAAGTTATACTCAGAAATAATATCCATAGTATAATGTTTTAGGTAATTGTTTATCTTTTTTAGTCTAAAAAACAAAGACCCAGCAGAACAACTGTAAATAAACAAAATCATCCACCACTGAAGAATAGAACACCAAAATTAGGAATGGATTTAGGACTTATAGTAAGAAAACAAAAGAATGGGGAAGATCCTATTCCTTACCTCACTAATTTGATTTCTAAATATGATGGACTTGATAAATCAAAAATTATAGCTCAACTATGTTCGTATATAATATTATTCACAGACAACTTAAGGTCTGGCGTTGAAGAGTTTATAAAGTTGATTGAACAACCTGGAATTGCCAATAATTTTATAATTACAGTATGATTGTTTAATTATTATAACTTATCAGTAAATGTTAACCAATTTTCTTATTGTATATTTTTATTTGTTTTAGCAACATTTTTCATCATTTGGTTCAAAGAAGTTTCATTTAGCAGAACTTATTTGTAACGAAATTAGATTGGCTACAAATTCAAGTAGCACTGCTCCTGCGGATATGTTATACTTTTTTAAAATGTTAACTAAAATCATGGAAACTTGTAACTTACAAATGAAAGATGTTGATTCTTCTTTGAAGGCCAAGCTAATCATTGATTCATCCGTGAAATCTTCATTTCCTAATACAACTCATCAAATTGAAACGGGTTCATCAGATAATGAGAGTGTTGAACAAGTTTCAGTTAAATCCAGAACTAGAAGTCGTAAACCAAGGAATAGGCAAAATACTGGTCCTAGAGTATTTACCCAAAGGCCTGAAGCAAACAAAGGACCAAATAGAAAAAATGGTGGATCCCAAAGTAATTTTTCCTCAAGAAATCATCAAAGTAAAAACCCTGCAAACTCTGCTACAATTGATCAAATGCAATATAAAATGTTAAAGTTTTTAAATGTTTCTTCTGCTGAAGGTCCAAGATTTTCCGATAATAATTTTTCTAATTTTTTATCAACTGAAAACCTCAGAAATGTACAAACACAGTCACAAGTTGAACAATATACTCACCAGTTATATCAACATATCTCAGCTAATAATAATGCACATCAAGATCCAAGAAATGTACCTGATACTTCAACAGGATATTATGGTGGGCATATTAACTTTCCATTTCAAAATTTAAGCTCTAGCTCACAATATTCTGGATTTCAAAATCAACAACCACCTTCATTACTAGATATAAGACCTCAAATAAATCAACAGGACCCAAAACCTCGTTGGCAAAGACCAAATAAATGGACTTCTCAAAACAAAAATAAATAAGTTGACTGATTTATTATTCTTTTTTATTGATTCAATAAAATATGTAAGCAGTTTTAATTTGTTAGTAATTTTAGTATGTAAGCTGTTTTTTTAAACAGCATTAAGATGATTAGCCTGTAAGATTTTTTTTATGAAGAAATGTTTATTAAAAACAGTTTTTTTCTCTCAAGATTTCAATTAAAAAAACATCAGAGTTTATAAACATAACTTATTCCTTATAAGTTATGTTTTCTCCTATGTATAGCTTCTTATAATATTAAATCATCTTAAGTATTTATATTCATACTTCAATAAGTTTTTACCATTGTTGAAGAAATAATTGAAGCAAACTTCAGTTATTTTTTGTCATTCATATTGTGTAAAGAATATTACACAGTTACATTATTTTATTTACTATTTAAAAAGTACTATACAACCTAAACTTTTATTCATATTATCATTGAGTATAGATACTAGATAGTATATTTTATTATCTATACATAATGATATTATCTAAAAATATTTTTGTATTTCAATTGATTCAGGTTTATATTTAACGTGATTTGTTTTGTACTTTTTAATTATTTTGTCCATGTACTAAATTTCAAATAATATTTTTATCTTAGAGTTTTTCTTATAACTAATTTTTAAATTTCAATATTTTCAAAAAATACAATTTGTAATGTATTGTATATAAAATATGTAACTAATATATTTTTAGAATCAGTAAAAAGTTATAATTATCTACCATTAGATAAACTCACCATAATTAAAGTGTTCTGGTATTAGTTATATTTATACTTACATTATACTTAATTAATTCTTTAATACTTGCTATCTATTTTAATGTTTGTTCATTGGATGAATATATTTTTAAACAAAACTTTTATTTACAGCTTAATCATTTATATTTATTTTCTTTTGTGAATTATGATGTATGTTGTCTTAAAATTCTCTCGAATAATTATAAATTACATGTAGTCAATTTATATTTGAACGATAGAATTTTCAATTATGGTAACAAACAAAATCTATATATACATATATAAAAATGGAGTGTGAAAAATGTATGTTACCATTGTTACCTCAACAATCGAGAACGGCTGGTCCGATTTGTCTCAAGTTTTTTTTAAGATGGTCGTATTTACCAGGAGAAAGTTTTTACGAAAGAAAATTTTAGGTAAATCCACCGGAAAAGAAGGATATCTGGATCTAATATATATGATAGTGGCGCCATCTGTCCAGAAAAAAATCAACTAAATAAAATAAAAATTTAGTTTATTGTTGCAGATTAAAATAATAATAGTGTATTATATTATATTGGTTACTATTGGTTAATCGGGCATGCTTGTTGATTTGTATTATTATTTTTTGTCAATTTTTATATATATAAATTGATGTTTGTGTGTAGATTAGACCTCTGGGAAGAAGATAGGCTAATTTAAAAATGGTTAAATTTTGTTTTTTTTTATTCATCTGATTTTAGTACGTTCAGTATTTTGTATTAATTATTTAATTGTTTATATTAATCCACTGTAGGTGGAATTAACTTAAAACGACAAACTTGGTATAACTTTTATACTTTAGAGTTAAATCATACAGGTACGTACAAACAGCACGGGGTCCACGATATACCGCAGGTAGATTGCCTACCTTATAATATTATAATGCGGCGAATCAGAATTTTTATTCCGGGCAACGGAAAACTTAAATACATTTTGAACACCATACACCGAATATTAAATAACGAATTGAACAAAGTTTGAGTCATATAGAGTTGGCACATTTAACGGGCAACGAAGTGCACGGGATCAGCTAGTATTTTTATAATGATTAACTACAGTTCTTTTATTATTCCATTTAAATATATTTGTAGAAAAATAATTATTTTAAATTTTAAACCAATTTGATTAATGATACCCGACGCACAGACATATCCGTCAGGGCACTTAACAGTGTTAGTTTATTAGCAGTGTTATTTTCACGGTATGGACTATGGTTATTTAAACAATTAAACCGAGCTGGATCCCAGGCATAATATAGTTAGGATTACACAATTATTCTGGCCTAATTATCACCAACATTTACTCCCCGCCCCCCTACAAATCTGTCAATGGATTCCGGTCCAACAGAGGAAGTACAATAATGGTATCGGGTTCAGTCGTTCAGATCATCAGCAAAAGAGATCATGGTTACAGTAGTCATCCGTATTCTGTAGAAAACATGATAATAACTTTAGAACAGTACCTATCATAATGAACAAAAAGAAGACACGAAAAAGCTGAAAGCTATTTAGCAAATCGAAATCCATCAAACCTAGGTACTCGAGACGTTACTGCAGTGACAAACGAAGATAATACAAATACAACTGAGAGAGCATTTTAACCTAACATAACCTAAGTGAAGGGAAAATACTTATGGTACAATGTAGCCAATGTAGGTAAGTATACAAATAGATGAAATAAGAAAGGTAGGTTGGTAATTCAAAGTTTAAAACCCGAAATATATATAAAATATATATTTTGGCAGTGACGGAATAATGCAGAATTGATAAAATATGGTGTCTGGTGAGAAACTAGGTATCTACTAATGTACCTACTAGATACTATAGGCTATACTACTTAACGTCTTAATCAATAATCGAACCAGAGTCGAACAAATATAGGTGGATTCAAAATTTCAAAATCAACATTGCGACTGTTATCATTATCCCTACCAATAATTACGCCAATAAAGTATTTTGAAATATTTAAAAGTTATTCAACATTTTTTATTTTTTTATTTAGGTTTCCTTATTCAAAAATTTACTTGTAATAGGTATATATATTATTTTCAAGTTCCACTAGGCATTATGTATTCATCAATTAGGTACGTTAAAGAAAATTATGTCATTAAAAAAAGTTTAAAAAATAAATTATTATAGCGATAAAAAATAGTAATATAATCATTATAATATATATATTTTTTAGGAAAATGAATGTGGTTTTTAACGACTTAAAGGAGAAAAAATATTTTTAAAAACTAATATTTATTGAAATAATTTGTGTTTTACGTTCCGAGTCACCATCTTTGTGGAGATCGAGTTTCTGTCTAACAAATCCATTCTTCCTATTTTATGTGCCAAATTTGAAAGGAATAGTCACTGACCTCCACCATTTTATAAAAGGACTGCTTGACACGACTCACTGTATGAGTAGTTCGATGGTATAGACTTTTCATGATCGGCAGTGTCGCACGATGGTCGTCGAAGTCGAGGCAAGTAAATTAACGAGATGATATATTCCGTTCCGTACTCTATATACAGTGCATGCCTTATTGTGCCTCAACATCATATTATAACAATTCAAAATATTTTAAAAGAATTATGACTGTAGTATAAATATTTATAATATATAGATTGTCAGATAAAAATTTACTATTATAGGAAAACGGCAAGCGTAACAAAAACTACATTATAGTTGAGCTTAAATTTTATAATAAACTAGCTGATCCCGCGCACTTTGTTGCCCGTAAAATATGACAACTATTAAAATAATTGTGATCGTTTAACTCATTTTGTGTGTAATTCGCTTTAGTAAGTACAAACTCAGCCACCTTGGTAGGCAATTCGACTACGTCGGATCGCGGACAACGCCGGTCAGCGACTGTACCTGTATGTGCAAAAATTTGTGCGATTTGATATGCGTGCTTGTACCTAATCTGCCCGATTAACCTTTGGCAACCAATAAGAATAATAAATACTCATTTCTACTAATTATTTCTCCTATAAGTTATAACCAATAGCAACGATTTAAAAACCAAAGTGTCCATCGTAAATCTCAAAATCCCTGTTTGAGCACATCCCCGGGTTGAGCCTTCCGGGTCCAATTCTGAATCTAAACCATTCAAGTACCCCTCCTTTTTTCTATTTTTATTATTTATTTATTTATTTGGTTTTCATAGTCATTATGAAATACACAATAATATTTTAATCGATTAATATTCGATATTATCAAATAATATTTTTCACGTTAAAAAAATTGGATTTTTCCAAAATTTTTTTTCGTAAAAACCTTCTCTTGGAAATTACGAACAATTAAAAAAAAAATTGAGCCAAATCGGCACAGCCGTTCTCGATTGATGAATTGTTATACATTTTTGGTTCCATTTTTATATATATAGATATGTTTTTTTAAATTTTTTTTTGTGTGTCTTTAAATTTGAACATAAATTCACAATAATTTTTTATGAGTCAAAATCACGACATTTTGCAAATTATTTTAAAGTTAAAAATTCCTAAAAATTGACTTTTTATATCCAAGATTTTAAAATTGAATTCAAGATTCCTTAGAAGTTTTTCTACCTTTAACCATAAAAAATGCCTATTGTAAAGTCAAATTAATTATTTATGAGCGTTTGAAGTTCAAAATTTTACGAATTGTACGAGCTGCAGTATTCAATCGATTTCTCTTGGAACAATTTTCTTAATTGTTGCCCAAAAATTAATAGCTGTAAATACTTGAAATTTACACCAACTGTTTATTTTATCAGTTTCTATAGGTATACTTGATAACATTTTCAAAATAATTTGACTAGGTCTTATTTATTTATTTATATTAAATACGGGATGAGCCTAATTAGTAATTACATTGTTTTGCATTTAAAAATAATTAACTAGAAAAAATTACAAATATTTAAGAAAGAATAGACAATAATTACACTAAATACAAAGGAATTGTGGGTCCTTATTGGCTAGTTTCATCATACGGAGTATGGACAATAACATTCAAAACCGATTTCAGAAACCGGTATAAACCGTTTTAAAACCGAAACCGTAATCAAAAACGAAACCGAAAAAAATTGGATACCGGTATTAGAGTCAAAACCGAAATTGGAAAAAATTGGAAACCTGTATCAAATTCAAAACCGAAATCTGAAAAAATTGGAAATCGTTATTTTTTTTTTTAATTGACGTGTTTTTAAATACGTTAATTCCATTAATACTTATAATAACATTTAGATCATGATTAAAATGTTGATAACCATTTCATTATTCGCAAAAGAAAATTGGAAATCGGTATACAAAACCGAAACCGAAACCGAAATTCCTTAATACCGGTATTGCTAAGTTGAAACCAAAATCGTAAAATTTCAAAACCGGTATACAAAATCGAAACCAAAACCGAAATTATTTCAATCGTTTTCAGGCCCCGAAATAATTACAGCGACTATAAAAGGAATACGGAATGGGAAAGAGGATCTGGAACAATATGTAGGAAATCTGAAATTAACTTTAGATAAGGGCATCAACCATTAATAAGTTTAGAAAGAAACGTTAGATTGCCCTGGTTCCTCCTATCACATAAGGTAGACAAACGGAGACGCTGCAACACTGATTCATACTTATGAGGTGCGCACCCAATGTCTAATGCGAAAACGGAAAATTTCAAAAATGTACGTTGAATTATATTTTTAAGTTGACAAAATGACAACTACCATAAAGGGTGCATGGCTCCCAAATATCATACTCCAACACAGGCCGAACGAAAGAGCAATATAGGTACGAGATTTTAGCTGTATATTACGGATTTTTTTTATTATTATTGTTCAATTCGTTTCAACAACTAAATTTACGTTCTCAGCGTATAGAAGTATTTTATTTTTGTTGATTACAATTTCTATTTCTTTAAGTGTTAAATGTTATCGTCATCATCGACGCTAATACACGATTGACACATCATTTGACAGCGTGTGCGGATTCGACAGTCGGACTCTTGTGGATCGATGATAGACGCTGATACTTACCTGTACTTTTACGTTAACACAATGACCAATGCGGACTATAGAACAAAATAGTTATCATAATTATTATTTTAGATTCTGACCCGAACGATTAATGTATTGATTCTAAAATTATATAGTCATCTGTCATTCACTCGCCGTGAGATCTGCGGTCTCCGTCGCCGCCGTCACGAGTCGTCTTCGTGCAGCACTGCAGCAGTCGTCATTATTGGTACCGTCAGAACGGCGTCGATGTCCGCGCCGGTACCGCTAGCCTCCGTCGTCGTGTCATCGTCGCTCTCGGACCGAAGCAGCCAATCACGCCAAAAGTGCACTGTCACGTACCTAAAACGTCCTCGACCCCACGTCATCGCCTCACTGGGGGGGGGGGGAGGGTATAAACCGTGGCGTTTCCACGAAAACCGAGTATAGATACACAGAAAAAATGAAGTTGTTGTGCATTCGCAAAATACAATAGTTAGAAAATTGTAAGTCATAGGAATTTATTATCCAATTGTACAGTGTATACGTTTTTGTGGACGCGCGATACACGGTAGTGCGCATCTGTTTATGACCTGTGTGGCTGTATGTATATTGTAAAATAAATTTAATTTAAACTTATTAAATACATCATATAATGTGAGATGTGACGCGTATCGTGATGATATTACTATATAATAATAATTAATATGTTAGAATAATAGAATAGCATGCGGGCTCGGGGCTGTATACTTATGTTTAATAATAATTTGAAAAATGTGAATAGTATAGATAGGTTTATCTGAATATATTTACCATTATACCTAGGCAGTCAATACGACTATACTTTCCTCTAATTTGAAAAAAAGATCATTATTAGAAAATCATTTAATTGAAAATCACTAGTCATATAAATATTTGTTACCTATATATACATATATATACAGGGTGTACATCTTATGTCGTTGTACGCGGGGTTTTTTAACGATGATGGATCGATGACATAAAATTTCGTTAAAACGAAAAAAGTTGTGTTTCAAGTTATAAAAGTTAGTTATAGGAAAACATTATTCAGCTCTTGTAAATTAAACCTATACCAATTATTTCAATAAAAAGTATTAATGCATATTTTACTAAACTTTAGAGGACCATAGTTAATAAACTAGCGAACTAAAATTGATGATTTGACTATCAAAATTTTAGGGAAAAAAAACTTTACCGGAATCCATTTTAAAAAATATAGTAGTTACTATTTGAAATAATAAAGTTGATTTTGCTATTAGTACACTTGCGTGTTTAAACATTTTGAAATTGTTATAAAAAAATTGCCTGTTAAAAATAAAAAAACACGTCTTTTTTCGTTTTAACAAAATTTTATGTTATCGATCCATAATCGATAAAAAAAAACCCGCGTAAAATGACATAAGATACACTCTGTATAAAGCTCCAATGGTAAATTATTGCGTTTAGGTAGTAAAGTTTTTGAAAATAGTTCTTTAACAAAGTTTTAAGTCATTATAAAATAAAATGTTTTGGAAAAAAAAAAATTTTTTACTATTTTTTTATCGTTATACCTAATTTTTAAAGTTTCTTACTCTTTGGAATAATAACATAAATGTTCAATTTCTTTTCGAAACTCAATATTATTTGGAGTACCTATATCTATCTATAAAAAGTGGGTAAGTGTAAGTTGCTCTACTGTACACTACCATTACCTAGGTTCATATGCGTAAATAGGGGGGGGGGGCTTTTGGGGTTAAGGCCCCCCCAAAAAAAAAAATTTCTATAGCCCTCAAATATTCCCTACATTTTGTTTTAAGCTTATTCAATATTATCAAAGTAAGGCTTCACACCCCTAAATCCCAAACGCTATTTGATAAAACTCATTTCATCTCACGAGTCACGAGTCACATTTCCCATGGACTTAACAATAAATAAATAAATTATAAATCTTAAAAGAAAAAATATACTTTTATTATCAGAAAGTGTCCTAGAGACTAAATGACTAAATGAGTTATCTAATATTCTTTGCTAATATGAATCAATGATAGTGGATCATAGATTATGTATAATATTATATATTATCGTATATTATCTAATATATATGTAATTGATAGATAAATTGCCATTTAAAATTTAACCATTTATACGAAAAAATTACTTAATTAATATAATAATATAATAATATAATATTATAATTAATAATTTTTCTGTAAATGGGTAAATCATCAATTTTATTGTGAATTGGTAAAGCCTCCCAGTCGTTTTTAGGTTTAAATCATCTAGAAAAAAATACGAGTAAAAATCCCTCTCAAACAAACCCTTGGACACCACCACCGGTGTATTTCCCAGTAATCTATAACTTGTTGATGTGAACTTCCATCACCATTATCTTACTGGTTTTTTTTACTTATTTTCCTTTCAAATGAAATACTTGATTTTAAGTACTTATATATATGGTCGAGTTTTATTGATAATATTAATATACTTAAACAAAGACTTTACTTAATCTAAATTGTTTTTTTAATTCAAACTCGCTATTAATACATAAGGATTTTCAGTGGCCCTAAAATACATTAGTAGTATTTCACTGTTAATAAATAGAATAACATATATATGTCTAGGTCATATAGCTACAACTTAGATACCTTAAATGCTGATACATATAGTATATACTCTTTGATGTCTTGGAAAATGTAGGTAATTATATTTTTATATTGACATAATATAAATAATAATCGTACACCCAAAATATTTTTGTTACTTATTAATTATTGGTTTTACAGTTCCACTAATCTCTGGACAGTTTTTCAATGTAAGAATTTAGAAAATGTTTTCATATGATTTTAACAAAATCTCATAGATTTCATTGGTTTCATCAATTTATTTCATTCAGCACACTCATCTCAGTTTTCTAGAACATCTAGATTTCTCACGAAATTCATCTCGATCATCTCACAGCTTTTATATTCAAAAACATCAAAATATTCATTTTTATCTCATTTCAATAGTTTTCATCGATTTCATTTTCCAACCCCCCACGGACCCCAGGTCTAAAATTATATTCAATCATAACCAATAGACAAAAATATATTATTATTTATAGTTTATTTTTTTTTGCTGGACAGTTGGCGTACTGACCACTGATGTATTTTTTCATCCAGTTTCCTTCTTTTCTTAAAATTTAATATGGAAAGTTTAGATCATATAGGTACAATGGATAGAGTCATACGAACAATTTGTGAAGCCAACATAACTATAGGACATGTAACTCACATGTCCTACAGTTATGTTGGCTTCAACTTTTTTTATACGCGTAATATGCTATGACTCCATCCATTGTATATGATCTAAGATGGAAAGACTATGCATACATCTACCCATATAGATATATAGTATATTATATTATTATTATAATATTAGTGCAACGGTATCGAGTTCAAATCTCAAATATCATTACAATTTCTTTTTAATTTTTTGACTTATTCCGTAGAAAATTTAAATCGGTTTAGCCGTATATGAGTTTTAGCGAGACTAATAATGGATAGCAAATCATTTTTATTTTAATTATATTTTACTTAAAATAATACTCGACTGTCATCTGTATTTTATAAACCTAAATGTCTATAATATAATAAGGTCGATTTATATGATCGCAAAATTTCTTTATCATTTTTGTATTTTTTTAAACAATTTTCTTAGTATAATACTAATTTAGGTAAATAATACCTATTTAGGTACTTTTATTTTTACTGTCTGTATGTAGCGGTTCTCCAGAAAAATTCACAATTTTACAAATCATTGTTTGAGGTGCTTGAAACTTTTGGAGCACTAATCTCTTAATTTTCTCAAAAAGTGACGTCAGAAAATAATATAATAAAAATAGTTATTACCTAACTTATTCCGTTTTATATAGTTATATAATTATGAACACAAATAAATACAACTATATATATTTTATATAAGTATGTACTAGTGTACCACTATACGTATTGTTGTATATAGGTATCGTATATATTTAGGCACCTACAATTAGTACAATTTGTAATCGATTAAAAAAAGATTTAAACATAATATATACGAGTTAATTAATAAATACCCATTTTAAAACTTCATATGGCTAGGTAAGCTGATATAAATATGAAAACGTGTTTTTAACCGTGTCTGAGCAGCTATAATAGTTTATTAAAATAGACGAGAAAGTGAGAAATACATTGCGATCTGATACTATAAAAGAAAGTCCCTATTTTTTGTCACGCATACAAATCCAAACCGTTTAACGAAACGTCACCAAATTTTTTACTGTTAAACCTGGCAGTCTGCTGAAGGTTTACCTTCCCTAATATATAAATTAATTATAAATTTCCCTTGGACGCGGCATCACGCGTGAACGGCTGGACCGATTTCGCTAATTCTTTTTTTGTTGTGTTCGTAATTGTCAGGAGAAGGTTTTTAACTCTTAAGTAAGTTTATTTTAAGAAAATCAACCGGAAAAGTAGGAAATCTAGACGTAGGTGCCATCTGTCCAGTAAGAAAAAGAAATTAAATATAATAATATATTTTTGTTTATTGTAAGGTATATTGCTATTTGTCATGATTGAATAATGAATATATACTTTTAGATCTGTAGTTATAATGTTTAGTAAAAATGGTATTTCCAAGACTAATTTTTCGACACATGCACATCGTAATATTAACGTGTTAATAAAACATTCGTAATTACGTATACGCACTTCGATGGATCTGCAATCCACCTGAGGTGGATTGCCTACCTGAAAACATACTGCAGCGTGTCTCACGCATACAAAACATACACGCGTGTCTCTCGGGTAATTATATATTCAAGATGATTGATGAAAATTTTTAAGTTTTGAACATAATACGCACCGAATATTAAATAAACGAATTGAACAAAGTTTGAATCATACAGAGTTGGTACATATTTTAACGAGCAACAAAGTGAACGGGGTCATCTATAACATATTATTTACAATTAATGAGTTTTTGAATCCTTGAACTCATAATTATAAGTTATAAATTTATAATATTGCCGATGTATTTATTTAACCCGAGGTAACTTTCGGCGGGTTGGACAGCTAGTACATCTATACTGATAGTAATATATAAAAAGACGTAAAGGCATTCAGATGTGTAGGTATATGCTCGAGGTAATCAGTTATGGAACTACCAGTTGGATTTGAAAAATTATTTTTGCATTTGATAGCCCAATTCTTAAGGAAAGTCCTTATAGGAGCCGAGCAAAACGACAAAATGTCAGATGTCGCGTTATGCATGATATATAACAGTGAATTTTTTTTTTATGTAATTGATTGCCATTGCAGGGTACATCTTATACAGATTATTATATAGTATAGTAAATAATAATAGACATAATTTGTAGACGTACATCTCAACTCTCACAAGAAAATTACTGTTGCACTGTTTACATTCAGAATTTCATATGCCTTTGTGGTTAGTTTTATTGTTATAGCAATTTAAAGTTAGTCATTACCTCTTCGTTACAGATCGAGCGATGTTTTTGATTTCAATTGTCCAAACGAGCGCAATCAAATTTAAATACCGTGGAAATTGAAACTTTTTTTTTGTTTATAAATGGTTGCCCATTACAGATTACAGATTATTATACTAATATAGTAGAAATTAGTTTTTTTTTTTTTTAATATAAATAATGGTTAGTAATCAATGTGTATATATAGGTATGGACGTGTATATATATATATAGTGGTAAATTTTGCTGTATATATTTATCCGTTTCAAATCTTAGTGTTTGACAAAATTCTACTACAGTACCATCGTTGGGTGTACAAATAGAGTATGAAAAAAAGATTTTGTATTAATTGATATTTTTTCCCGGACGATGAAAAATAACAATTATATACGTATTATTGAATTATATAAGGTATAATCTTTATATAATTAGTTTAAAATTATAAGTATACTACCTACATAATAATATAATTAAATTAGTTTAAAAATATCAAATTGGCAAATTGGTAAATACTGTTAATACTTATACTTACCCACCTATAAGAAATAATAATGATTGCAAAAAAAAAACATTATGCAATTTTTAATCCGCGTCAGTTCAATCGAGACGACTTTTCGAGGAACGATACGCGTACGCTAATATACCTATATACCTATAGCGGCAATTTTAGTTTTTTTTTTTGGATGTTTTTACTATTACGTCAGTATTAGGTATATATAGACCGTTGTTGGGATGATATATAGATGTATTTTAATATTACTAAGTTTTATTTTGAGAACTATGTATAGTTTATACGCATTACGATTATAATAATATATATTATAACATATGATATGCGGTGCACATATAGTGATATATTAATTTTAGCTTTCGGCAAAAGGTGCGGCAGCGGTATATAGTATATATAATGGCCGAATAATAGATATCTCGTCACCTCGGGTAAAAAATTAAATGACAAATAAAATATTTATATATGTACAACAATAAAATACAAGCAAAATTTCTGAAAAAAACCAGAAAACCACCGGAACCCGTCACCGCGTTCGAGGAGCGCGAATCTAGGGTAATATGTGACATCAGTTACGGCGGAGATCAATTTTATCGTGTGAAAGGATTACAACACGCCCACTTACCCCCACGCCGCGGTGCGATCACTGATTCACCGTTCGCGATAAATTGCCGCCGCCGCCGCCGACGACCAGCCGTCTCGACGCATCGCCGTCGTCGTCAGCTCCCCTCGCCTTCACCCCAACCGCACCCCACCCCACCCCACCCCCCCAACCGGAGCCGATCGTCCGTCACCGCATATAGGGAACAACGCAACGCGTGTACGCCGTGTGCTGCACTCAGACGGTCCCCCTGGAAACGGCGCGCGCGTCCACGGCGGCGGCGGCGGCGGCGGCGGTGGCAGCGACGATATCAGCAGTCCGGACTAGCAATGCCGGTGGTTTGACGTCCGCGCCGCGCACTTTTCACCCGCTCTCCGCGCGTACTATGCTCTTCTTCTATTCTTCCTCCTTCACGTCTTTTCGCCCGTCTTTCGTCCCGACGACGGCCCGTTCGCGGTCCGACGACACCTCGTCCGTACGGCATTTTTTTCCCAGTCGGACTTGACCAACCCCCTCCTACTCTCTTCCTCCTCCCCCCTCCCCCTTTCCGACCACGACTTTTGATCCTCCGACATAATATTCATTATATATACCTCGTCAAAAGTGCGCTTCTCGTTTTTATCGCATACATTATTTTTCTATCACACGCAAACACATAGTATATTATATCGTTAAGTAAAACACATTATTACAATACCGTCGTTATATTATTCTATCTTTTGTACGAAAAAATCACATCAACTTCATTTACGATAAATCGCTTAAATATACTACGAGTATATATATTATATTATATACATACACACAAACACACACACACACACACACACGTGACACCTCAGTGCGGCGCGTATACTCGACTGGCGGCCAGAGGAAATTGATGGGACCCGCTGTCGCGGATGGTACGATCGTTTCAATGAGAAATGGAATCACTAACAGAGGACCAGAACAGGCCTGTGGAACTTTTGTCGCCGTCCAGAGGAAGGAGGAAACAAGCGAAACCTCAGCGGAAAAATGGTAAGTGTTTTTCATTTGTATATATACCTAGTAGTTAAATATAGCCATAGGATTTTTTTGTATTTCGTCGATCATTCAATAGTCGAGATCCGGCGATGCGTCCCGACAGTTTTTCTATGATATGTAGATCACGTTAGATCGGTCGAAGATTTTTGGGGCCATTGTGTTTTTTAACCCTCTTTGACGCCGCGAGGGCGGTCACACGGTCGCCGCTGGCACGTGCTACTATACTACCGGGCAACATGGCTGCCACCGCCGCCGCCACCCACGTGTGACGTCACCCTCTTACCCCTAAGGGTTCACCTGTTTTTTTTTTGTTCACCCTACTATATCGCATATAACGAATGACATTTGCAATTTTAAGGGCGTTATAAACATTTAGGATTGTAACGACAATGAGTGTTGCTGATTCATATAACGGTTTATTTTTTTAAAGCCTGAAATTAGATCATCATCCCCTATGGTATCCCTGGCGACTAAGGTTTTGTTTTATTTTTTTTTTGTCTGAAACGACACTAAAATAAAAATAAACCGGTTCTCCAATTTAGCCACCTTCTACCATACATATTATGATCACTGTGTACAACATACCTATTGTGTAGTAAGACAATAGTATAAGTATAGTGTATACCGTCTATAACATATACTTCCTCCGTAAACGATATTCACTTTGTATATGCCTATATTATGTGAATAGAGCCAGTACCTTTTCTTTGCATTTTTCATATTAATTACTCTCCAGTCTCCAGTATGTAACCTATAGGTAACAATAATAAACAAATTAATTTAAAAAACTTATTTTATGAATTTTTGAAAAATCGGTTAACATGTTATTTAATTAAAAATTAAAATGAGTTAAAATAAAAAAGTATAGTTTGTGTATTTGACCAGTCTAGATTTCTATCTCTATAGATAACTTATATAATTTAATTTAATCGTTTTAACATTATTTATAGTTATTAGTTACACACATGTGACATTATACTGCAATATATATTATATTATCTATATAATTGTTGTTTTATCTTGTATACAAGAACAAGATAGCATGATATAGGATATAGTACTTAATATTTTTCGTGGTAAACGTATAAAAATATTGAGTCTTTGTTGCATGTTTTTAGGGTCTTTTTTTATGGAGTGTTCCTTTGATTAGCCGTTAGTGTAATTTATTGAGGAATCAGTTTTTCATCTATATAGTTATTTATTTAATTTAGTTTTATGAGTGGGTAGATATAAGTAATATAGATATTAATTTGTCTACTATCTATATTCTATATTATACTTTACGATTTACGCTAATTCATAAGTTAAAATATGAAAAACCATATAGCATATTATAGCCCTTCCGTATTTATCAGTATTTATTTTTATTTACTATTTATAGGTATATATTATACGTCTTTTATATATTTATGGTTAACCTTTTAGATGTATTTTACAAAGTTTAGTTCCATAAAATCGCAATTAATGAATTTATCTGGTTTAGGACGTAAATTAACGACATAATTGTAAATTCGAATTAAGTATATTAACATTTGAAATACCACGATAACAAAATACTAAGGTCATAACTCATAAGACATTAGCCGTATATTGCAGTAGTGTCTGATTAAATATATGTATATAATACCTATTGTATTATATACTACCTAAGTTATAAGTGTTAATGAAATTTTCATGTGGGAAAAAAATATCAGATCACTACTTTTACCAATAATAATTTAAAACAAATTGTTTTAATTAAAATGTTATAGGCCGTATAGAGATTATGTAGATATTTGAGAACAGATTTATCCACGTAAATACGTACGTCATTGCATTATTATTTAATCATAATTTGATCAAATTACATCCATGAACTTATAGTTTTAGAATTACAGAATTTTGTTCTTCTGTGTTATATAGACACTAGACAAAGGTAACAATTTTATATTTCATAATTATTAAACAATAATGTAATCAGTGGCGTACGCAGGATTTTTAAATGGGGGGGGGGGGCTATAAAATGAATAATTACAATTTTATTTTTATTTTGTCCAGTCCAACAATTGCAGACGTTTAGGTGAAGTATTTGAAAATGTTTGTACAACTTCAACTTCTCATATTTTCTAGTAGAAAAAATGCTCTGATCATAAATTTCAAAGGAGGTTTTTGGAAGCAAATTGGATTTAGTTCGTACTTTTAGGAGGTCAAAATTGAAAATTCTCAGTATTTTTTAAAAATAATAAAGAAGAACAAAAATAAATGAAAATTTTTTGAAATTGTTTGGTAACCCTGATTAGACCGTCTTCACTTGGATTGTATTTGATTAATTTTAGTTTTTTTTTCTAAAAATGTCAATAAATAATTTTTTTTTTGGTCAAAAAGCTTAAAAATTTAATACAAGATTCATCATAGGTTTTTATTATAGCTATTTAAAAATATTAACGATATACATATAGGCATACTATTTTTATAAGCATTTAACGTTCAAATTTTGACAAAACTACAATTAATTGTAGTTCAAAATGTATTAAATATTAAATTTGTATAGCTAAGGCTTGGAAAAAGTAATAATAATACTGGCAATGGGGGGGGGGGGGCTTCACCACGTTACCACGTTAGCCTCCACCCTGCATACGCCGCTGTTTGTAATGGAAAACCACGATATTGTTAATATTTAAATATTACTAATCGTTAGGTATATTGTTTAAGACAATTAAAAAAATATTAAAATGTATAACAACATATTTATGTGTTTGATCTATCTTCTACATAGTCCATAATATTTACTTTAAAATAATATTATATTAATATTTAATCGATTTTAATGTATTGTTCTTGCTATATATTGATTGCCATTTTTAATTAATAGTTAATTAGCATAATAATAAATAAATAATTGGATATTTGAATTCTATATTATTAGTGAATTTTTTAAAATTATATTCATACCATTCAAAGTAATCAAATGTATTCATCTCTTGTCGGTTTTAATTTTTAAATTATTTTAACTTTTTAAGACATTCTTAAAAATTTTTGTGAAAATTCTACTATTATACAGAAATTATTTTAATTTACTATTTAATTGTTATGATTACAACCACTTATAAGATATAATTTATGAATATCACAGTAAAATATTGCGTACCTATATGCATATAATTTCTGGCGTATATAAAATAATTTTAACGGTTATAATTTCTCACGATTGGAAAAACTCAGATTATATGAGACTAAACGGTTATTATATTTTTAAATTTTTTATCGGGTTTCGTAAAAGCAACTCGTTTAATACAAATTACGTTTCGATGTAAATTTGTCCAGTAGGTATCAGTAAGAACAAGGGGGTGACGTTTAATTTAGCTTGCGCGTCTGTGATGATCAACCGTGCGAAATTAATCATCCGGGGGACGTCAACCCCCTCACCACCTTCGTCCGTTGGTCCACAGATTTTTGCCACGCGCCCTCCGTACCAGGTGAAATGAAAATATACTTGTTTTTTTTTTTTTTCGTTATACTATTGTAAACCTTACAATAACACAAGCCCCCGAATATTTCCTCCCCCTGTTTGCGATACCGTGGAGGGGGTTGGGGAGGAATAGAATTTGTATCAAGGGTCATTTTTAAAGCGGTGGATTATCGACAGCTCCGGGGCGAATCCGTTTTTAAATATCGTCCGGGGGAAACAACAAAAAGAAAGAAAAGGGTCGTCAACGCGTGCAACCGGCGTTGGCAAAGGCTCCATAATAGCTGGCGCACGCGCGCGTATTTTTTTCATTATGAACCGGTAGCGATAAACCTGAACGGCCTCTGAGGCCAGGTGAGACCCGCGGGTTCCAACGGTCGTTGCCGCCGGCTTATAACATAAACAAAATACAGTCAATTAAATCCGACGCTATACTGAGCATTATCGCATCTTAAGTTATGAGTTCGCGTGTAGGTATAGGTATGTATTATGTAAATACGTGATGTGTGATTCTATAAATAATCGTAATAATAAACAACTTACATTACACCTTGATACGCTGGTTACCTGTGGTTGTATACACGCTGTAGTGTTGCCGTTGTTGATAATCGTGTTTTGTATACCTTATACAAATCGTCTTGTCGGAGATTTGATAAATAATGTTTATCATCTCAGTAAAATTGTATATGTGGCTCGAGTGTTTCACGGTTGATTTTAAAACGATTTATTATATTATAGTACCCAAGTATATAATATATATTTTATATAGTAGACCAAGAAAGTTTTAAAACAGGAACACGCTGCAAATAACTGTAGTATAATACATAATAAATTAATAGTATAGTACCTACATGCAGGTACATTTGGTTAAAAATGTATAGAAGTTTGGCACTAGGTAGATTCCTGCAGGATCATATTTACATTTAATTGTACTTATTATACATTTCTTACGTTATTTATTTTATGGTATAAATTTTAAATTTTAACATTTAAATTATATAAATGTTTGAAACTTAAATTAGTTTTACATTATTCTTATAAATTTGAATATAAATATTAAGCTAAACTTGTAAATTAAGTAAGTTTCTATATAAACTTATTTATTGTATTGTTTGTAAAAAGGGGTTTGTATTACCCTTTTAATTCCATCCTTGGATTAATAAACAGTAAACACACGTATTTGCGCTTCCAAAACATTTACAAATATAGGTATATGTACGGAAGAATGATATAAAAAAACTAAGAATACATTCTCAACAATAAATTACTATGGAAAATACATTTATAAAGTAAAAAAGTCTCTGTAGGAAAAATATTCAAATAATATATGATGAGTTCTAATTTCTAATTGTTTTTATTTTATCCTGTAAAATAAATTTTTTAATTAAATTTTTTATGATCACAAAAAAATGATTTTATCGGTATATATAATATATATATGTAAAGAAAAAAACCGAGTGTTTTAACTTTTAGTACGTATGTGTAAAATTTGAAATATATATATACTTACCTAAGTGAAATCGTATTCAATTTTACTAGGATTCAACATTGTATGAATTAATACAATTAATTATTAATTGTAGACAATTTGAAAATGTATATTTTAAATCAAGTTTAATTTTATGGAATAAAAGATGATTGCTTGAGACATATTTACTTGTAAGTGAAAGTTTATTATTTGCATGGTTATGTTGTTGTTAGTATTTTCCGTATGAATCTATAAAATAGAATAACTATAACAATTACAGGCAACATATCCAAAGAATTATTTTCATTCGAAAATGTTGCAACTTTTACCTATATTTTTCTATCTCAAGAGCCATTGGAGATGATCGATTTCATAATTATTTATTGAATTTAATAAATTATTCGTTAAGGGGATTTCACCCAGTAATTTTCTGTCTTTGTCTAACACACGCATGGCATAGGATTTTAGACATGTTCTTTGCCAAACATACCAATTGATCTAATAAAGCGATACGAATTCTATAAACAGATTTGAATTTGTCGTCAAGGCTTCTTGAAATCGGCTTTCCCCGATTTTAAATTTTTTGATTTAACTCCTCCAAATATTTAAATATGACAATTTTTAATTATTCTTTTTTAATATAACGTTTTTACGAATTTGGGGAATAATATCAAAAATGTGGGAAAGTCGATTTCAAAAGATTTGTTTTCAGAATTCTTATAGCTTCATTAGATCAATTGGTACGTTAAGAACACGTCTAAAATCCTATGCCGCGCGTGGGTTGGACAAAGACAAAAAATCACCGGATGAAATCCCCTTAAATTGAAACATTTTATGAATAATCATCAATATTTATAAGGCTTTCAGCTTTGATAACCAGATAACGATTTATTAAAATATAGTATTGAAATAAAATAAAGTTTTAATTGTCTCTTCTTGTTATAGGATATAGTTAGTTAAGTTGGATAATTTAATATATAGGTACCTAGTTAATATAATAATATCTGCTGCATGTTCCTCGATATTATTTATGTAAAAACGGTTTTAAATTTTGAACCGAACTTCGATGTTGAAACTTCAATCGATCGTTTTTAGTCATTATAAACTTTAGTCTCTATTGAATTAATTAATTATTACAGAATTATTTAGTTGCTCGTCAAGTGCGTACTCAATTTTTAGGAAATCGTTATAATACGTACTCTTTTTGTAAGGAACACCGTGTTAATTATTAATACATAATAATATCTAATATGTGTGTGTGTGTGTGTTTGTGGGAATATTATAATATAGTAAGTGTGTATATTGTACATACATTCTACGTATCATATTAAACTTACACATTATTATGTTCTTTAAAAACCTTTACTAAAATAAAATACACTTCAGTCACTGCGGTCGCTGTATACTCATTGGTGCTTCGCGCGCGGTGCAGGAGAATGGAGACGTGCGTGACGTCATACACTTGAGTGCCTTGATTGATTTAGTGCATCCGGCCAGTTTCTTTTCGTGTACACGTTTTCATGCCAGGTGGGTCTAAAATATTGTATTATTTTTCATTATTACTACCCCCCTCTACCATCCTGTCGTATATGTATATACTTGTATATACCTACATCAGAATTATTATTCTCGGGGCCGCACAATTTGCGGGACTGATCGAAACAATACATATTTTTTTTAAGCTGCACTCGCGAAACGTATTGTATTTCTCGTCGGTCGACAAGAAGAGATTATAATTACTGCTCAGAGATTCGCGTGCGCTATATATAATACGCATATATCTAATATCGTCTTTATCTCATAAAAAACCGAAAGCCCCATATTTGGACGTTCAGTTATAAGTACATTATAATATATAATTATTTTTAATTTTATGACACTATTCATTTATAGGAGGTATATCGGTATATTGTGTTTATGTACGTTATTCGTTGTATACTTGAGGCATGAACGATGATTACGCGACCTACGCCATATAATATCTATATATATCTATATGCGTATGTATGTGTATCTACCTATATTATACGCACTCTTGTGCCACCGGCGGCGGCGGCGGCGGCGAGTGGGGTTAAACTGTCAATAGACGGAAAATATAATAAGTCGGTGTCGTCGATGCTGCGACGGGTATATGTGCGTGGTCCCAGAGAGAAGCGAACGAGCTGTAGAGAGAGAGGAGGGGAGAGAGAAGGAGAGAGTGAGAGAGAGAGAGAGAGAGAGAGAGAGAGAGAGAGAGAGTGTGAGTGAGAGAGCAAACACACTAATGTAATATTTCACCTGAAATACTTCCAAATACACTCTGTATATATGCTCGCGACACATACGCATGTTACATATACACATGTATATGGTACACACACACACACACACACATGCCGCTGTCAAACGCAGCTATAGAGCTCATATAGCGTGTGTGTGTGTGTGTGTGCTCGCGCTAGTGTTTATTATATAAAAATAATAAATGGTTTTGTTTTGTACGTGTCGATTTTTACGAGAGCTCGTGTTGACGACGGTCGGCTAGAGAGGTAAAAACCGGAGACCCGACTTGTGAGAGATATATGCGCGCGGGGAGGGGTCGTCGGCGGTTATGCAGGAGGAGTACGGCATGTATATGTGTATTGGGATACGGCGCGAGTTCACGGTCCCCCGAGATAGCCTCACCTGATTCTCTTATATTATTATATTATTTATTATGTGCGTTCTTCTCTTTTTTTTCCCGCCGTCGTTCACTATTATAATAATATATATTATGTACAACTATAATACAACACCTATCTCGCATTCTCGCTGCAGCCCGTCGTCGCGCGCGGTCGGTATTTCTATTAACAATATAATAATGATAATAATAAACGTAATAATATTTAATTCGTGTTTGCACGTGGACACCGAATCGTATTTTATCGTTGCTCGGGTCGTAAAGCGGGTTTATCTCCGCGCGTACTAATAAATAATATTAAGTTCATCCGTGTTAATTGACGTGGTGTATATGTATATATTATGGTTGACAATTTGTATTTCAATAATTATTAATCACCAATCGCGTACCTTATTATAATTTAGATGTATTACACACACACACACACACACACACACACACACTAACACACACCTCGTTGTCAGGTCACCGATAACCTCGGCCGAGACACGACGATGACTACGATGATAGTCGCATCAGTGAATCACAATAATCACGCGTATATATCTCAATGCGTAATATTGTTATATACCAGTACCAAGTTATATTATGTGGTCGTAAACGTCTCGTAAATCACTGCGATTTGATAAAGTGATATCTTGGGACTTGGGTGACTACGATGAGATCTATGTAATATTAACAAACAACTCGAGTCCAAACGAATTATTATTATGAATATAAAGACGGCCTAATCGGTTTTGAAAAACTAATAATTGGTCATCTATTTTATCATTATGTCTTACCGCACACATACCCTACCTGTGGTCATTGGAATATAGTTCTTCGGAGATGTATGTCCGTACATCTTATATTAAATTGATTATTACTATAATTACTATTACTGATAGCTATTGATTAACTACTAACGTTTCGTATTGACGATATAAAAGAAGAGTGATATTGTACAGTAGATTTCAACACGAATGCTATAATATACATTAACTAAATAATAAATGTTTGAGAAAATTTCATTTGTGAACAGTTAATTTGTTCAAAATAAATATTTTTTCTTTATTCTTTATAGTTATGTTAAAATGTTTTTAAAAATTTGAATAGGTACTTACAAGTTTTTTTTTTTAGTTTATGATGTAATATCTAAATGCGTTTTATTACGAAGTATTTAATAAAAATATTAGTAGTACATAAAAAAATCTTTACTTGAAGATGATATTTCGGTTACTGTAAAAATTAAACTTTAGCCCACTATAAGCCTAACAATACAAATTATTAAGAACTAAACATGCTTTGTTATAAACTGTATTTTGTTGATAATTGTATCATTTGGAAATTGTTTAGAAAAATTAAAAACATATTTTAAGGTGCAAAATGATTTGACAAGAGTTATTTTTTTCTTTCTCTTTTAAGTAGGTATTGGCTTTGTTTCTCACTGCTAAATATATTTTAAATATTATGATATAGTTTTAAGAATTTTCAATTATATATAGTGAGTTTGAGTGTATTATTATCGTTATGCTTTTTATTCTGAAATGTGTAGTTACGATAATTTATGTTTATGTGTATGTCAAAAAATACAGAACTATATTATGATAATTATTATTTCTTCTAATTAAAATCTCGAAATAATAGTCGACAGTTGTATTATAGTCTTGTGTACAACGTCTAGCCCGTGTTTTATTGGATATATCGTTTCCGGGCTGAGAATTTCCCATTTTGTGCGTGTAACATACACGGTCTTGGGCGCGGGCCAATGACACCTTTAAATCACTGGGTTTTATTTTTATATTTTATTCCGCCGTTAAATTAGACCAAAATCGATTCGACGGCGTCCGTGGTCCTTATTAACTCGTGGGGATGAGACGAGGTGGAGGCGGAGAGAACAGCGTGTGGCTTGCGTGCGAGCATATATATGCATTTTGCTTATTTAAAAATAGCGGACATTCCAGGCGGTCCGTGTCGAATTTGGCTTGGAACAATACGATTTCCGAACGTCTTGTATACTTCCCCTTGTTCTTCGCTCCCCTGACCCCAAACACCCTATCCAAATCTAGATCCTCCGGCGAAAATGACAATGACGGTTCCGGATGACTCTTGTATTGTGGCGCTGCTGCTATACCGCTCGGTACTTTTTCTATATATATATTATATATTACACATGTATAGAGGATTTTGCGATAATAACACGATAATTTGAGATTTTTTCCGGCCGTGTGTTCGAGCCAAGAGAACACCGTAAAAATTAAAGAAGAGTTGGCGTTGAAAAATTGTTAAATTCTAAATTACGTTAAAATGTCATCTCAAATGCATGAATAAAATTAAATATCTTATACCGTGATTACTATTAAACTGGTTGTAAATATCCTATATTATCCTTATTTTCAAAATTAAGTAATTTTTCTACAATAACTGTAAAATTTTTACAATTATTGGTTTAATTTATTCATACTTCAGTTATAGGTAGATGTCTATGTATAGATCTATAAAACATTATGCAACAATAATTTATAACTTATCCACACTATAGAGTTGCATTTATTGTGGTCTCATACGAAATACGGAGTCGTATATAATATGATGAAATTGTGATGGGCAGTTTTTGTCTTCATACATAGTCTAAATGAGATAAATTGACTTGTTTTTAATATTATTGCAGTAATTAAGAATAACAATAATTGATGCGACATACGTAGTTTAATCAAACGTAATATTATAGTATAATATAATATAGTACGTCGTTTGAAAACCTATAGGTGTAATCCGATTGATAATGAATTAACGACTTAATATATAAGCGCGTTCAGTATTAATATGTTATCTTAAAACAAAGAATCAGTACCTATTTAAAAAAAAAGCGAGGGAAATAAGACTACAGTTATGGTAATTTGATTTCCTTATTGAAGGCGAGTTAAATTATAATAAATTGAACATAATTAATACCTAGTCCTATATCATATAATTTAATTATACCCATAAAAAAGTTATTATACAATTTTTCTTGTTACCAAACAATAATATATTTTTAATTGTAAAATCTTTTTGATTATGTTACACGTCTCAAAATAGATTACATTCTTTACTGTTAGTACTTTTATACATTTTTAAATTTAACATTTTACTATAATTTTTATAAGTTTTGTACAAATGAATTCGTAGCGTTATCAAACGAATCTCATTTAGGTCCGATTAGCCTAAATGTGTTACACACATGACACATGTGGCATTATGACGGGTGGGCCCTCGTAATTTTTCCAAATTATAATCGTAAAACAGATTCATATAGACATAAAAAATAAAGCGATTAATACATTATTGAAGGTGCTCAAATTTCCGTACCTATATATCAATGACTTGACTATCGGTTTCATGTCTCTGTTGGTTAAAGTTCGTTAACATTTTTATCGATGGCGAACAAATAATAGTTTTATAGTTATATTAACAAATTAATTATTATATCAAACAAAAGTTGTGATGGGACACTCGGTTGAGGTATACCTAGATTATGTTACACGTGACAAATGTAAAACGAACAAACAAAAGAAACAAAAATACAAATTATTATACATGACTATATGAGTAACAATATGTACGGATTAAAATGATTACCTACACGGTTTTATATTTCAATGAGAATACAAGAGAAATATATGAACTATGTTCGTGCAAAGACTGGAACCTGTTTACATGCGCAGTACCTGTTACCTGCAGGTTAATAGGTAACGCTCAATTAAAATTAACTGTCTAAAGGTTATATATGTATAGTTGATTAAAGTTGAAAGTAAACATGAATTAGCTGATTAGAAATACCTTTATACATAATATAATATATAGGATATAGGTGAAATATGTGTTGTAGGTGTTGATGAGATATTATATTTTTACCATTTGTTTATATTCAAATGACTATAGGCAATATGCATGTATATT
Source organism: Sitobion miscanthi (assembly GCA_008086715.1). Taxonomy (NCBI): domain Eukaryota; kingdom Metazoa; phylum Arthropoda; class Insecta; order Hemiptera; family Aphididae; genus Sitobion; species Sitobion miscanthi. Next base: position 17,617,972 of record CM017797.1, read on the forward strand.
GTATACTATCAAAGATTTTCATAAATATATATTAATATATAAAGATTAACCTATATAACTATTCGTTGGTGCAAAAGGTAGGTACAGGTACGCAGGCAAGAACTTTTTAACGTGTATTATGTATATAATACTTTGGAATCCCACGAATGCTTATAGGTATACCATTTTCGGACCTAGACGTTACGCCTAACAGTATATAGTTGCATCTACCTATAACCGACCTACAACTTACCTATACCTATACCTCACCTCAACCAATTTCGGTTAGTCGTCGTCTCGCCTGGCGTGCAGTGCACATTGGTTAAAGCGCGTACATACTATTATATATATTATATAAGCGCGGAAGGCAAACTTGATTATCAACGACACGAATAACCAGCCGACCACCGGCACCGACGCTACCACGCCAGCCAGTGGTGGGTAGTAGTCTTTATCGTATCTTAATGGAAATACGGAAAGTTTCTGCAATAATTTGCGAAAGTTGTTTTTAACATTATTATTTTACGTCAAAACTTTCGGGCCAAACTTTCCGGCTGCGCCAAGAAGAGTCCGCCGCCACCGGCTTTTATAATCCAATGTAATAATTTAACGAAACGGCGCGTAAAATATTTAACAACACGTTTCGACATTGTACAAGATGGATGGACGCCGCCGTCCACCGCAGTCGAAAACCAGAAGCGAAAGAAAGCCGCTTATCAGGTACACAGCACGGGGAATTGGTCAGATCCGATGACACGGTTTTCGCGGTGGTAGCAGGTGACGCGTGTTTGTGTTCTTTGTATAGCGCGCACCTACCTATAATATAATGTATACATTATAACACCTAAGAGTTTTTCGACCATCGCAATCCGGAGAAAATGTTTGAAAAAAAAAATAGTAATAATAACAACAATTATAATAATATAATGTTATATTATGTGACTTATCTACATTATTCGTGCGCACAAAATTATTACTCTGTCTCGATTCAACGGGAGTTCGTGATTAGTTGGCGATTCTGGTCGCTCCATTATGCTATTGTCCGTCCGACCAGGTGTTGTTATTTATAAATTGTTATTATTTTAATAAGTGCAACTGCATACATTTTTTAAATTATATTATAATGATCACAAGGAAAAAAAAATGAGCACATTTATTATGAAACTCCGTTATTATACACATCCACGCACTATACATAGGACATAGGTATACCTACGCCGTATGAGAGTATAGAACAAAGCGTAAAATATGTTATCAGCTGGTTGACCTATTTCTTGATTTTAACATTTATATTAAACAAATCCATCAATGTATAGGTAAATCTTTGACATTTTTGCGCTTAGACGCTTAGTTGATTTTTTAATTTTGTTTTCAATTGTACATAATATAAGTAGATGTATGCGTATACCTACTGTATAATACTGTGGAAAATGAACAAAATATTGCATTGATAGTGGATTTATTTTTCAAATAAATATACATCGATATAGGCAAATAGGTAAATATATGTATATGTGAATAGAATAAATTATGATTCATGATGCTTTATTTATTAATAATTATTATCTATATACGTGTTATAAATACACATTTAATTTGCATGTTTAATTTAATTTATATTTTGTTTTGATTTTCATTCGGGTATACGCTGTTAATTTGGTCAAGGTATAAATATTATATGATTAAACAATAATAGTGTTAATGTTCAATAATACCTATATAATCGGAATAAAGGTTGAACATATTGTAATTGTATTGAAGTAAATATTATAATTTCTAATGTTATGTATAGGTACGATACCTAAGCATTATTGTTAAAGTGTGTAAGTGTTGAGGTAAAATCAATACAACACGTCTTCTATAATATGAGGTTAAAAAGTCAGTTTAGGTATATATAAACATTTGAACGTATGACTATTATGCATGTTTTATTTACGATTTAATATATTTTCGCTGTATATTATTTAGATACAAACCTACATTTTGAATCGAATTGGATTCCTACTGCAGTATAATAGTTGTAAACTTAATTACGTTTTAAAGAATTGTTTTTTGTATCTATATTGCTACATATTTATATTTTAATGTTTATGATCCTATCATAATTTTATGATTATACTGTTGTTGTTGTCAACGCGCGAGGTGTAATATATTATATATATCAGGATTGTTAAAATAGTTCATTTAAAAAAAATGTACATTTTAAACAACAAAAAATTTGTTTCCAGCAAAGCGTTAAACGAATAGTTTTACGATGCATATTGTTTTTTGTGTGTTTACTTTACTCATTTTTTTTTTATTCCGGCAGTAGGAATTAGGAGTTTTCCAAAAGTTTGCAATGGCCTTGATAAAAAAATCGAAAATTGAATACCAGACGGTATTCGTAAGACGGTAAAGAGGGTGTTTTTGAAATTGTATCCTCTTTCGACTTTCATTATAGGTATTTGTCATCAAAACATATATATATATACTAGCTGATCCCGTGCACTTCGTTGCCCGTTAAATGTATCAACTCTGTATGACTCAAACTTTGTTCAATTCGTTATTTAATATTCGGTGTATGGTGTTCAAAATTTATCTTAACTTTTCCGTTGCCCAGAATAAAAATTCTGATTCGCAGCAGTACATTATATCAGGTAGGCAATCTACCTGTGGTAGATCGCGGACCCCGCCGTGCTGTTAGTACGTAAGTGTATGATTTAACTCTAAAGTATCAAAGTTATACCAAGTTTGTTGGTTTTACTTAATTCTACCTACGATGGATTAATATAATCAATTTACCTATACAAAATCCTATACTAATCTAACCGTACCGATGAATAAAAAAAAACAAATTTAACCCTTTGTAAATTAACTTACCTCTTCCCAGAGGTCTAATCTACCCAAGAACATTAATTTATATATATATCTAACTATATAAATACAGAGACTATAACTATACAGACTAAACTCTGGAACTACTTATCAGATCTTCTTGTATATTATATTTTATACCTAAAATTTTCTATCATATAAACCTTCTTCGTGAAATACTCTTTCGTTAAAAAAAAAAATCAAAAAGATCTGATAAGTAGTTCCAGAGTTTTAGCCTGTACAGAGATTTTCATTTCACGTTTTTATAGTTTAATATTATATTACAATTTATATTTAAAAAGTAAAGCAAATAGTTTTTTTTTTTTATTATTATCATTAAAAACCCATGGCAACCATTTATAAACAAAAATTGTCATCTGAAATCCGTCTTAGCACCTCCCGGGATTAATCCTTTCCCTTTTAAAATTAGCCTATCTTTTAAGTTGGACCAAATTACACGTGGTGTAAAAAATTTCATCAAAATCGGTGAAGTGGTTTAGGAGTCCATTGAGGACAAACATTGTGACACGAGATTTATATATATTAAGATATATACTATGGTAGTTAGATACCGAAGCGTTTGAATAAATAAACTGTTAGCTCATCTCAATTTTGTCAATAACTGATTATATTATATTTGATTTAGGGTTAAATAAACCTACTCCTAAACTATACCGTGTACATAATAATTAAAAAATTCGAAAATATTATCTTGAGTTCGTTATGTGGTTTTGGCTTTCGGGCCACAATGATATAACTTATCTTAGTAATTTGTTAATCTCCGACCACTCAGTCTACCATCGAAATATTTAATCTAAATTATTAGGTACTCGTCTACGCAAATAACAAACCGTGAATAATTTTATAAATGTTTGAAGAGTAAATTTAACGCGCGAATCGCACGAAACTATGTAAATTTGTTCGTGTTTGTTTTGTTATTTTTTATTTCAAAGCTATATAATAACTCGATAGTTTGAGTACAATTGCCGCGTGAACAATGAACCACAGACCGGTCATTCGGATCGGTCAAACTCGACTTAATAATATTGTAGGACGTAATATAATATTATATTGGAAGTATAAACGCTTTGGTTTATTTTAATTCCTTACGTTGGTGTCTATGGTGCAGTATATATACACCTACCTACCTGTGTTTGTTTCACATTATCAACCTGTCTGATAACATAATATAAGTAAACATTGAACATTGAGGAAAAGAACAATTAAAACAATATAATATGTAGGTATATGAAAACAAAACGTTTTTTTTTTCTTTTTGTTAGGAACCGTTTACGTGGGTATATGAGAATCTTTTAGACAAAACACACCTGATACACAACGGTTTGTTAAAGAAAAAACCGTACACAGTCCTCACCTTGATTGTCTACGTGGCTTTTGAAATCGCTCGGGAATCGAATTACTGCCCGATCAGCCTTGTGCTGCGACGCACTCCTACGATCCTTCTGCGGAGCCGCGGAGCCATATACTCCTTTCTCGGAATGCCCGACTAGCTCTTTGACAAAAAAAAATTATAATAATAAAAAATAATTAAAGAGAACGAAAAAAACAACTATTTAATAACCGAACTCCCAAGTGTCATTTCAGACAATTACGTCATTTTTCGTAATAAATTTAACTTGAATGAAAACAAAAAACACTATAATACATATATATTATACACTGTCAATTATTGTCATCCTTGTAAACATATATTATGACGTGTGTTTGCCGTGGAACGTTAATAATATTAAATTCAAAGTAAGCGTATTATAATGTAGGTACGTACTTACTATAGGTAGGAAGCAAGGAATAATTAAAGACCGGATTTTTCCACAGCAAACACTTGAAATACGTGAAAAATAAATTTTTGAGAATAACGATATATTCAGTGTTCTTAAAATTATATTTTCATTACTATTTGTTTCATATTATAATATTTTTGTGTGCATAGTGAGTGTATAAGTAATTATATAAAGCATACAAAATGTAATCTTATTAACAAACATTTATTAAAATTTACTATCGTGTACATTTCTTAGTTTTTTCAGTCAGTGAAAAGTTTCGACATTTTTTGCATACGCTACAGCCTCGACGGGTAGACTACTTATTACTTTAATATCTAGCCACCCGCCTATCGATCGCATGGATGTCACGTCTTCGTTATCCTTATTAAATCGTATAATATTAAGTAAGTTCCAAGAACAGCGGTATTGACAAGGTTACAAAACTATGAATATTACCTACCTATAATATCTGTAATAACTAGTTAATCATAGGAAAACGTGAATTTTGATAAAATCAAATTGAATATGAGTATATTAATGCAATAAACCTGAAACGTGTAACATTGTTTAATTTAATCTCCTTTACTTTATTCGGATTTATAACTATAACGTTTCTATACATATAAGTTTTGGAACACGCAATAAAAATTTGAAATTGCGCGAGAATCCGGTCCGAGAATAACTAGTATTTAAAACAGTATACACGCAGGAATAGTGTTTATCAGCTATGCAGATAATAATGTGTAATATGCCAGTTATTGTTATATTTTAATAATATTATAATATATCCATTTTCAATACGTTCGTATTTCGATCTATAATTTTGAACAACAATATTATGCAACATTAAGACTTGCTGCAGTTGAATTTGTTTGACGTAGAAAAACATGTTTTTTGTTTAATTTTTTTCAATTTGAAGTAAAATATAGCCCCTCGTATGTACCCCCGACATAACCAAATAATTATATGCAATTCGATATAATATTAAATAATACACCTAATTATATTTTATGTTACATAACGTAACGTTATAAATGCGCAATCCTACATTAAAATATTATGACGGAATGATAAATAATTAATAAACGAAAACTATACGGAGTTTTAGTTGCAGGTTAATGAGTGAAAAGATAAAAACATCAATATAAATTAAAAAATAATTAAACACTATATCACACTATACACACTATCGTATAATATAGAATATTAAAACGTAAATTAAAAAAATTATAAAATTATAAACCAGGTGAAATATGTACAGCGAATGCCATTGCAGTATTATTCTAGTTGAAGAGATAATTAAATACTCATAACCATCTAACATTCGTTACGAAACCTTTGAAATATGTATGTACTGTATAATAAACAAAAAGTACTATAATATAGTGCAGACGTACAGTATACAATTGTCAATACATTCGTGATTTCCTTCTTTTTTTTTGTGAGTGTAGGTCGTGAAAAGGTTTTTCTGGTGAACGTAATAAACTTGTTGATATCTGATGGTTGGTTTTTATGCTTTCGTAAGTACTTTCTCACGTATTAATAATATACCTACTTTGGTTTACTTTTCCCTTTTTGAATAATTATTTGTTTATACATAATGTAATCGTTGAAAATTATTTCAACGTTTATTTTGACCTACCACAATTACATTATTGATGTCATATGTTTTGAACACTTTTATTTTCAACGTTTGTTATACTATTGATAACGACATAACACCTATAATAATATTAACTAATCAATCTTCCAAGAAATTAAAACAGTAAAATGAGATTTTAGGAAAATAATATATCAAATAATACTTATCAATTAATTTTATTTTTTAAATAACGCGTCTTGAATGTTTATGAAAATAAAATGTATATTATTCAAGGTACATTTCCCCAGCCCCCCAATTTCGAAATTTGATTTTTTTTTACCATTCGTTGGTAGCCGGTTTGTATTGGTTTGTAATCTCATTTTTTTCGTTTGTAGAGATTTGGTGGGGGGGGGGGGGGCTGGGGAAATGTACCTTATTATTCATTTAATGAGCTAATAAAAATGTCGTGTTGACGTGTTGTAAAATTTTGGGTTGGAATTGTTTTTATTGTTTTCAACGCGTCTGTATATCATATAGACTTACACTACAAATGAAAACACTGTAGAGAAAAAAGATGAATTTCTTAACCTTCGTTCTGTCTTCGCGTGGTATGTGATAATAACGATGACGAGTCGTATAATTATTGTCACCGAAATCGTGATAAATGACCCCTACCCCCACACGTGTATGTACATAATACATCAAAATGTGCAGTGGGGCAATTGGAAGGGGTCGAAGATTTTTGTTAATTTCTCTCGACACTTCCGAGCAATGATCGATAGTCGGCCGAGTTATTTTTGTTGCCGCCCAACCCGGCGGCGGCGCTCCGTGAACAATTTCGCTGCGGAGGAAAAAAACACACTCGCACATACGCGCACCGCGACCGGCGCCTTCTCAAAAGAGCCGTTGAGTGACAGACTGACATACGGCCACTTAATGGGTATACAGGCCACCTGCCATTGCTATTATTAATATGCGCGTTTTCCCTTGTTTTCTGAAGAAACACATTTTTCGTACGAGTCACTCTTTTCCTCATGATCTTCGAACCGGAGATTAAGAACGGAGACGCGACGTATATCCTTCAGTTTTTTTTTGTTTTTTTTTTTTTAGGCCATTATGGATCATTAACGAAGCTAAATACGTCTTTTATATTTAATTATATGTGTACGTGTGTGTGTGTGTTATTTGTGTCGTGTGTGTATGTGTGTGTACGTGTGAGAGAGTGTTTTCGCTTACAAAAATATGAAAATGGTGTAAACGTATTTTGATGATCATATTATATACGTACGTATGTCGTATAATAATGTATTTTAAAACGCTTCAACATATTTTTCTTTTGAATATATATTATATAACTTTTATCATTTTACCATTATTTATAATGTATATTTTATTCATTGTTCATTGAACGTTGACTCTAAAATTTTAATTTTTACAACATTTTCGAAATATTATGTTTACAAACCATAATAATAATATGAGACATTAAATTTTTTTATAAATTTTACTAAACTCTATTATACTTTTTTACTTTGTTACTATACATATTTAATGATAAACAATTAACCATCTATTATTATTATTTTTTTTTTATAAATAACGGTACCCACTTATACCTAATAAAGTAATTATTATTTTTATAGTGTGTTTATTATTATACATGTATTAGGTATTATAAATTAACTATTTAATAAACATATTTTCTCTCTTGATTCTGTAATGAAACTCTTTTTGGTAAACGCTGACTTCAGCTTGTAATTGACCACACGCGATTTGTAAATCTACACTGTTACAACTTATAAGGTTATTAAACGATGTATTGACATAATAATGACGATTGGAACTGATTAACCAATTTTTTTATAGGATTTTAATTTATAGATAATTTTTTTTATAGGTAGGTACCTACATATAGAATTGAGACGAAAAATTAATTTTTATTGCAACTACAATTGCTTATGTTAATATATTTTTGTGGGCCAATATTTGCCAATTCAATTAAAATCAGCCTAATAGCCTATGAGTTATAATAATATAATAATTAATAATGATAGCTATCTGCTGTACTATGCATTTATTTTAAATAAATTTATTTTATTATAAATTATATACATTTTTATAGTTAACAAAAGAGAAAAAGTGTAAATTATGTTCACTCTCTATATAGTCATATATTGATTACTATCATTTTTTTTTATATCTTATATTATATCATATAATATAGGTATACCTATAGGTAACCGTAAATTTGGGCACTTTTGAATAAAATGCATGTGATAATATTTTCTAATAAATATTGTTTTGATACTGTAAAATGTTGATTGAAACTAAAGATAAAGGTGTAATAACATCGTTTATTTAAATTTAACGATGTCGCTAATCCGAATAAAATACGTATATTATACCGTCGTCATGGTTCCGCATACGCGAGCAGGTGAGTGAATAAAAAAAAATAAAGAAGAAACGGGTCGGTGTCATTGGTGTTCGGCTGAAGGAACCATTCCGTGTGGTACACGTGTATATATAGGTATAGATATAGTTTTTAATGTGGGTTTTATTGATCTCGACATTTGTCGGGCGCCGGTACGACGACCCCTTCTTTTCTTATTTTTTTTACCTGTACTCTAAAGCCTCAGAGAGTATCCTGAATAAGGGGAATCTCGACGTCTGCCATCGTCGAGGTAATATAAAAGACTTTTTTTTTATGATAATCATACGACTTTATTGTCGTACATATTATTATTATAATTCTTTCTTAATATTCTTCCTCTCATACATAGGTAGGTACGCGTCTTACAACTAAAAAGAGGGGAGTATTAAGACATCAAACGAACTTAAAAAAAAAACTTAAAACTTAATATTTTATTCATATCGATCAAATGCTTGAGAGACATCTTATGAAATCGATAATTCCGATAAAACATTTTACTTGTAAAAATTGAAATGTTAAATGTAAAATTGTTAAATTAAAAATATCTATAAATAGCTCATATACAAATATTAATTTCGTCAAAAATTTCTGCTTTTCCTTATTTTTTATTCAAATTATTTAAAAAAAACCCAACAATTTTTCTTTTGACCCCTTAAGTGTCTATTAACTATATACAATTTACTACCAGTATCCACCGTTAAAATTGAAAAAGTTTTTTCCAGTAAAAGTGTCTGTAGGCAAAAAAAAAAACACACAAAAACATACATTGAACACTTGAAATCCGAAATTTTTAAAAATCTAATAAATTATAGATTCCAATAACTATAATACTATTAAGTAACAGGTAATACCGCAAGAAAACTTTATAGTTTTTATTAAGAATTAATTATTGTAATGCCATATAATATAGTACTGAAAATAGATAGTAAAAGGTAAAACTATTATTTCTTAAGTATACATTTTTTTTTTCACAAAACTTAAATAAAAATCCTTAAACTCATAAATAAAGTGGGGTATATTATTATTTACGTAGTCATCTTTATGTAAAAGTTTAAAGTTTATTCCAACTAATTTTTTAGTAACTGGTACTTTAAAAGAAATTATTGGAGTTGTTATAAAAGTTTATGTATTACATTCATATTTGTATTATATTATAAACCTTGATTCTACATAATATAATAGGTGCATTGAAATTAATTTTATGTGACATATTTTACTTTTTTACTTATATTCAATTAAAACACAAGTAAGGACCTATTCAGTTTTAATCTGTTTAATTTATTATAGTTGTATCTAACTAAAAAAAAATTAGAGATAAGATTTGAATTTGTACCATTCCTTGTTGCATATGGTTTATCGTAGCGATAGTGACCATATTATATCAGATGATATATTTAACGTAAGACACTCATTATTTCAAAACTAACTTTTTTTACATATTTAATTTAAAGTCCTCAAAAAAACATTTTTATTAATTTTATCATTTTTTTGTGATTGTTTACATTTTTCTAATTCCTTATTTTAAAGCAGAATATTTTTGGTATAAGTACCTATTGGCTACTTAGATACATAAAAACTGAATTTTGGAAGAGTAGTGTATGAGTTATAAGGATTTAAAGTTTCTATGAGTGGAGTGGAGTGTTGATTATGCCAGTAGTACTTATACACCGCTCATAAAACTAATACATTTCTTATCCAAAATTTGATTTCCATAGATAAAAATACTCCGAATAGTAAAATTAAAAGAAAAATATATGCTTATTCATTCAAAAACAACTTAAAGTTATGCAATAAAAACATTTTCAAAAACGTTAGTTTTTTCTGAAATAATAATATTGTCTTATGTTAAATGGATCACCCCGTATTGTTATAAATTATAATATATATCACATGATGTATTGTATTATAAGCAGTGCTCGAATTGGGGGGGGGGGGGGGAGCTCCTCTTCAATTTTTTTATATTTTGAGCGCACCCCTTCTAATTATTTTCTTAAGAACGGGGAGACGGAACGTTTTATTTTGTTGAAATAATATTGTAATATTTATTTCGTGTTTCCGTGAAGTAGTACCTATTTAATAAGATATTAAAATTCAGTTAAATGTTTTTTTTTTATGATAATTGATAACGCGGTCCGTCAAACGTCTTATTCATTTATCATTATTACAAATTTTATATAGATTTCTATAATATATTACTAGATGGCGAATTTCAGTCATGAATTGAAGCTTCAAGGTCGGTTGGCAATTGTATGGTATTTCATAGGATAAATAAGATGATATCCTTATCTAGTGTAGTATAGAAGTCTGTGAAATTTTATTTAATTAACTTTGGTAATCGGTTAACTCAAAATAACCACATGATATTATCTCAGATAAATGAGAATCATATCACATCGTAATATCACGATGGATAATATTTTGCACCGGTATCGATGTATTATATTTCTAATGTCATTGATGGTGGTCGGATGGGTTAGGTTGGGATTAATCGTTGTAAGGAACGCTAATTTTTTTTAAGTCTAAGAGTCCCCTCTCTATTATTTTTCCAATCCGAGCACTGATTATAAGGCACGTATACCCTATATACCTACATAATAACTAATATTATAATCATACGCGCGTGCGAATGTTCGACGTCTGTTGTACTGCTACATCGGTATAATATATAATATATACAAACGGGCCGTATACTATACGTATTGTTATAAATAAAAATAATATATTATAATACGCGTGACCGTTGATTCGACTCCGTTGATAATTAGTGACTTTTTTTCTTCTCCTCCACCTCGTCGTTCATTCATATTTTTACGTCTCGACGGTTTCGCGTTGCGATTAGGTACGTGTATATACTACGAGGGGGGAAAAAAATTGAAAAAAAAAAAAATTATAAATAAAAATAACGCGGACCCGACGGACGGATTTACATAGTACACAAAGCGGTTCAGTTGCAGGCTCTGCAGCAGTGCGCGCGCGAGTGTATAATAATAATAATAATAATAATAATATATAATATCGCATGTGAGAGCGACGGAGAGGGCTACACACACATATATAGCCGTATAGGTGCAGTGTGTGCGGCACGAGAAGGGTGACGCGTAATTTATTGTAAAGTCCACCCCAGCGTGTGCCATTGTCACCAGGGCCCCCGCTCGCTTTTCGGGGGAGTCCGGTGGTGGCGGAGTGTCACACGTGTGGTTGTGACGTTGTCGTCGTCGTCGCAGTCGTAGCCGTCGTAGTCGTCGGGTGACAATTGTCCAGGTGTGCCGAGCCGACCGACCGACCGACCGACGACGCCGGCTCCCCCGCCGCACGCGCTTCACAATGGGTCCAGCCGGCGTGTATAATATACAGCAATAACTGTTGTCGTTGTACCGACGCCCCGTCCCCGCACACGCTGCACAACAACAATACAATATTATAATATATATATAATGCCGAAGGGTTGTGTGTTGGCCAAAAACCGTCGTCCTGCACGCAACCCCCTCCCCCGTCGCCTCGTATAATATGTATGTATATATTTTCTGCACGGCCTGTGGCACACGTATATATACTCGCGCGTACATATGATAATGAGATTTGGATTTGTCAAAAATCGATACGCGTTCGGCAGCGGCGACGGCGGTGGCAGCGGCGGCGGCATCCTCACGTGCACCTTCGGCATAATATATTATGTATATTATATTTTTTTCGTTTCTGTACACCCACACCACCCACGTCGAACCTTTATTTCGTCATGTATATACAGGTATACGGAATCGATTAAAGAAGATCGCCACAGCGCGGCGCGTATATTTCGGAAAATGTATTCCGTCCCCACTCGCGCGCACCATCACACTATATTATACACGTACACCCCGCTTCGACACAGTTTCCGCTGCACATACGTCGCAACGGGAAAAGGTTACGTTGGGAAATCGTATGCATACGACGCGGACGTATCTCTGTACGCATATAGGCTATGATATTATTCACAAGCGGACACAACATCGCGGCGATATAAATATATGTTTGACATTCCGAATTCGGCTTTCAGAACACGAGATACATACATATATAAATATACGTATATCAGGAGCCCGCCCCTTCTCCCTGTGTATTGCAGGCCTCAGTGTTTATAGTGTCACATGTCCCGATGTTTAAATAGTAGGCATTATGCCGTGGACGTCTGCAGCAGGCGATTATTGGCGATAGAAAGCTTAACAACTTTCAGGCCGGTGGGGGTGGACCTGTAACGCGGGCACTGGAAAAATAACATATAAACGATACACAGCGTTGCCGTTACAGCTTATCACTTTCGATCGCCGATATTACAATGCTGTAAAAGGTCCGTAAAGTTAGCGGGAAAAAGACATTTCGTAGAAATAAACTACTACAGTATACAAATTAGACATAACCATTTCATAAATATTGCATGAAAATCTATATAGCGCAAAAACAACCGGGAGATTATGAGATGAAAAGTATTTTTATAAGTTTTGACTTTTCAATGTTGACAAATTACATTTTCAAGTAAATAGTAACATATTTTGTTGATTAAAAAATATCTTGTCAATTTATATCGCTATAGGACTTAGGTAGTCGTTTTGATTTTTATATTAACAAATGAATTATCGATTTGCCGAAAATAACAATTCAAAACGTTGAATTTGAATTTTAGTATTTTGTTTTTAATTTGACTATAGATATAATTGATTGAGTTTTAATATAAATTTTTTCTTTTAGTTAAATTAATTTTATAATAAAGAATAAGATAAATAATTTTACTCAAAATCACAGTACCTCTGTGTAGGTGTGGTAGATATATTCGGGGATGAAAATATTGTGAACTTAATTGTTTTTAACATTTTTTAGTTTTTATCGTTACGCACCTACAAAAATGTCAATTTAAAATTGTCACTTTCCATCATCGCGATTGGATTTCTTTCTACTCCACCGCGTCCCGCCGATTATGAATATTTTTATTTTTTTCACCTAAAACGATGGGACCACGACCGTCGCGTAATCTCGTTATGTGTATATAGCATGTAATTATAAATAGACGCACGTGCGGTTTTTTTTCTCTTAATAATATTCCTTCTCGCACTCTGGTGCATGTGGAAAATGGCGCGGTTTTAATCCCCCTGCCCTTGCCCGCCACCGACCACCGTGGTTTTAATAGACCCCCTCGCCCGGCGCGGCGGCCGGTGTCTGAGTGCCTGTTTTATAAGTGACGTCCCGTGTAGCGGACAGGTTAAATCCTTCACGTGTGACGCCTTCTATTAATTACCACGCGATATATTTTATTAGACGGTGTCGACCGTGTGTGCGTGTACGTGTGCGTGTGTGTGTGTGTGTGTGTGTGGTGAGAGAGTGTATATTATGTATACGCTAAAAATAATATTCGATTTGGCCGGTTGTGGCGGGGGGGCGCAAGCGATCGCCAGCGGTGGGGTGGGGGCCATCGCCAGAGCTGTCTCTGTTTTAGACGCGTAATCGCGGAAATTCTTTCCACAATTCCACTACTTATACTATATATATATTATGTAATATTTTATTCTTACGGTTTTACTGTAGGTACCGGTTTTGTGAAAATTGGTGGTGCAGTGGAACTATAATAAAAATGATAATATTAATAAATATTAATAATATAGTGAGTATTTAAAAAAAATATTATTAATATATAGACGCACATCGGATCACCGATTCCTTTGTGTCCGCAGGATTCATTTTCCGACCAATGTCTGTGGTGGTGGACGGTTTTCAGCGCGCGTCTTTGTACTTACCTACTCTAAAACGATTTTTAAGATTTTTTTAAACACTTTTGGCAGAGTTCCATGAAAACATTGAAAAAAAACATTGAAATATATCCTTTATTACGCTTATTAGTCAAATTATGAAAAGTCAAGTTCTAACGTTTTTTGATAGACCAGTGATGAACAACTTTTCATACGGATGTTTCAAGTTTTATAAAGAAGGTATAAGACGTGATTTAGAGTTTAGACTTCCGGTTAATTTGTTCAACGTGTATGAAAATTCATATGAATTGATTAATCGGAAAACTAGATTTTTTTCGTCATCAACTCTTCACTTCTGGCATAAATCATGTTAAGGATGCATAGCTTTATAGAAGAATATTTTCATCAAAGATTTGTACAAATTTGGATTGGGTAAAATTTCGTTAATTTTAAGTAGGTATATATAGGTATACCTACAATATATGTACGTGAAAAAATATATTCTATTTTGAATTGTCAATACTCAATAACTATATATACCTATATACCTATACACCTATATATATTATATAACACATCAATAAAAGATTTTGAAATGGTCGTACACTTTCATACTTTCAACTTTTTTTATAATATTATGTTATATCTAAATTCTACATACAATGCGTAAAGACTAAAGTTTGTTTTAATGGACGAATTGTATACATAATTTTACTAGTTATATTATATACTCCCGAGAATATTGTTGTTTATTTTATATTTCATTCATTTTGAATGTTGGCCCATAGTCCAGTAACGTTCACGCGGACACCGTGGGCACAGAAACAAAAAATGAATAATAATAACATTATTATAGGAGAGATTTAAATATAAGTGACCTAATATAATATATCATTATGTTACTACGAATGAAAAACACGTGAATACTTATGGGCAGCATGTTTTAATCATAGTTTTATTTGTTTTTTTTAACATGCCGTTTGTATTCGATTTTATTTGAACATCTGTTTTGTATCTAATGATCTTCAAGAAATGTTTTGGACAAAAATATTTTTATTCTTTTAGATTTTTAGTTCAGTAACTAAGATGTTGGTATTATATTATTATTATATTGTAATGTTTCATATATTCTCAGAAAATATTTTTGTTGGAATCCAAGTTCTTAGAAACTGACAAACTATTGTATAAAACAATCACGAACTTTATTAAGCTTTTCCACTGTAAACAATTAATAAAATCATAAAAATGTAATGAAAGATTACATCGATAGATACCTAATATAATAATTGGACTAATCGGAGTGTCTCTTTGTTTTATTTTTATTTTTGTACATTATATTTTAAACATTTAACATACGGATAGGTACGTTTTTAATCACACTTATTAATTATACCTAAGCAGTGCTAACACATTATAATAAACTGTAGGCATGCTTAATGTTGATTTATACCTATAACTTAATTTTACATCACTGAACATTTTGAATTTATTGAGCCTAGTCACTATACTACAAAACTTATAAATAATAAATAAATACGTTATATCGTTATTATAAATAAAAAAAAATTGTCACTTGCCGGTTAAGTTATTTTTGTTTATTCATACAATAAAACAAAATAGTTAGGTGTTCATAAATTTGGATGGTTTGCCCATTATATCATAGAACGTTATCATAGTTCCATGCCAAAATAAAATAATAAATCCATAGATAATAAAAACTTATTATTTGTATTTAATTAACTTTTATGTGTAGGGACTCTAAAATAACTGTTCTAAAGTAACTCAAATTTTGTGATCTCAATTATTTACATAAGCATCAATTAATAGTTTCGTTATTATATATGTATAATGTATATATACGTATTAGAAGGTAGTATGGACATGAACAGTCAAACTTTTTATATTAATAAAACTCTTAAAGTTTCGTTTGTGTACCTATTTACTATTTTGTGAATACATTGTACGCATAACATATATTTATGTCTTATTTACTCTTTGCAAAGAAAATGTTGTTTCCTTTATAACCTTTGTTTGTACGCGGAGATAACACAATTTTATCCTCCATATATATCTGAATAATATTCGTTGATTTATATTTTGTTTAAACTCGTGAGATTTTAAATGATTTGTGCTGGTTTTTATTGGCCTTTCAGTGTCTTAATACTGTGTGTAGATTATTATTTGTTTTTAATTAATTTATCGATAATACGACATTTATCTCGTATACAGAACAATCATCGGCGGTGGTAAATTACTCTATATAATATCAAATCGATAATTATTAGTAACATTATACACGCATCGCTATACGTCTATGCATATAATAAAAATATATAATTGTTATAATATCATATACCAGTATCAATGCTGTATCGATGAAAGAGGTATATACTTCGAAAAAAATACCCTAAAGAGAATGTCAAACGTTCCTATTGAATTATTTTCTACCCAGCGCCTCCGTAAAATATATATATTATACTATAGATACACATCACACCGCTGCAGATACCTAAATCGCCGACCAAATTCGGTTCGCAGCATCCGTAATGATTCCGAGGGTCGTCGACGTCGTAATGGCGGCGCATTGGCTGTGCGGTGGTGGTGGTGGCGGCGGCGGTGGCGGTGGCGGCGGCGGCGTCGGCGGCGATGATGAATTCACGGGCACACCTGAGGCGGGCGGCCGTGTGTCCTCCCTCCATATATACACGCACACCGGTAAGGTCCGGCCTCGGTATCGATTCGACCTGTACGGCGCCCCCTTGAATGCTACCCGCCGCCGCCCACGCCATCGGCTTCCGACGCTCCGGCGTCGGGAAAGGTATTACAGCCGCCAGGTAAACACCGCCGCCGCCTGTGTCGCCCACTCCTTTTAACCGTCCCCGCTGCTACTGTTCCCCCCCTCCTCTGCACCGTCGCCGTCGATCCTGAGGCGCCGTCTGCTATTCACTCGGCTTTGCTGCGCGAAATGCGTATATATTATATATATATATATATGTGTATATAATATATGTATTATAAAACAGTCACACACATATCGACAACACGTGTACGTGACCGTTACGGAGGCAGGCGACCGGTAGTGTATGTTAACCGTGAGGAAGAGAAGGAGTGAGTGAGCGAGGATGAGATGGAGTGAGTGTGTGTGTGTGAGAGAGAGAGAGAGAGAGAGAGTACGAGTGAGTCTGCTGCATTCGTCGCACGGTATTATTGAACGTTCTGAATCGTTTAGCCGAATGTTAAATATACCCATATTATAGTTGTGTTTAGGTGTATCAATTATATAAGGTGACAAAAAAGAGAATTGGTTCCCAACCATCACGGTATACATTTTTTGATATCCCTCCTATATTTAATTTGAATCGAAATGTTAACCGTTGAAGTGGAGTTGTTGGCTGTGAAGTAAAAAAATATCCATTAATTATTATTTTTATTATTATTATTACGCTAGACACATATAATAATAATTTGTTTTAATGTTAAACACATCTTTGAGTTTTGGAATAAATTCTGTCATATATAGTTTTGAACACTCGTTACATTAAATCGTTTGAGTTACGCGACTCAAAGAACGAATCATAAAATTAACATCGTTGTGTTTTTATTATAATTAAGTCGTTCTTATTATCTTATTTAGTACCTGTTTTAAACTCTTTTATTAATAACAGAATTTAGATTTCCATTTTTTATACATTTTTATTACCCGGAATAAATTACCAAGGGTTATTAATTGAGTACTTACAGTATTTAATTTTTTATCTACTTTACAATAACTTAATTTCTATAATATATACATGTAGTTTGAAACGTAGATACCTATTGTTGAAACTATATAAATAGTTTGCCGTCTGTAGGAGTATAGTGGCATGTGTGTAATTGTAATTAAAAATATAAAATAAAATGTGAATATACGCCGGATGTAAACATTTAAGACATATCAAAGCAAATGTATATTTTTAATAAAATATTACCTTTATACAAACATCAAATTTAAAATGAAACAACAAAAGTACATTCCAGCTGGTTTGAATTTATAAAGAAACGTATTATAATCGTTTTTGTCATCTCGAGGGGTTTCAAGTGTACGTTTATTAGCTATTATATATACATATAATGAGTTGCGATGGAACGTAAACAAAAATTGTTTTGGATCATCACGGAACGTTTAAACACCGAATGCCAACACCACCGAGTGATAATGTAATTGATAGTTGGAGAAGTGTACGAAGTAACTTTTATAGTGTAACTTGAAAAATAATCGCGATTAAATAAAATATTCATGGAGATGAAGAGATTTGTTTATTTTTAAGACCCAAACTTTAAGTGTTAAATTTTTTATTTTTAATATTTTCTTATTCAAATTGTGAGTTCAAAAATGTTGTTCAAATATATTTAAAAAAAAAAAAAAAACTGTACGATTTTGTTTGAAGGGGTAATTATCAAAACTAATAACTATTCACATTTTTTTAAACATTAATTACGACATTTAATTACATTATCTAAGTTAGGTTAGTGTTTATACATGATTCATAATACTCATGTATAATTTAATTATTAGTTGGTTGAAATAACGCAATCTATGCAAAGGTACAACCTATATTGGTACGTTTGATTTTTTAGGTAACTATAATAATATATTATATTATGTATAATAATAATAATAATAACAATAATTAATAACTGTAAAATTATGTTTTGTCGCGGGGTTGTGTGCGTTGGTGGGGAAGGTGAAACTGCGGCGCACAGGATGTGGATCTGGCGGTATCTCGTATAACAGATTTTCAGGTGTTCCCATGTGGTGGTTTTTAAGGCGGTCTAAAAATAAATCCCGGATACCCAATGGACCCGGCGCATGCGGTACGTGTGGCATATACAGCAGCACACCGCAGGGCCAATTATTGTACCAGCTCACACGCATATATATATATATATATAGGTACAAAAATTACCAGACAAGTTATTCGTATACGTGTTGAGTAATCCTGACTCGGGGCGAAAATACACACCGATATTCGGACACACCTGGATCGTAAACTGCTTAACTGCAGCCTCACTATATTCGTATAACCTATAAATATACATCGATAGGTCTGCTGCTGCCTTATTTAAACGGAATCGACTGCACAACAAAAACGTGCAGTTCGGAGAGCACATATGGCCACGAATTGTCGTAAATGTTATAATACCGTAATAATATGTATTAAAATATATACGCGCAATGCCTAATAAAATTGAAAGTATTTTAATCGTGCTGCACGGTTAATGCGATTGATGTAAAATACTAGAAATTGAAATAATAAATTGAAATTGCAGTTGGCGACGGCGGGTAATGGATATTAGGTATAATAATGTAATATTGGTTATTTGTTAGGTAAATTTTACATATTTTACAATTTTTTTTTGTTCTGTTCAATGCACAATTCAATTGAATCGTGTTTTATAGAACAAAATATATCCGATAATTATACTCATTATTATTGGACATGAGATAATATTATTATGTGAACCGATTTATAGAACTTAAATTATTTCAAGAAACAATGAAAATTGTTTGAAATGTTAATTTCCCTGCAAAGGATATTGGTATCTGCGCTATTATATTCAAAATTACTTTATAGCGAGTTGATAGAAATAATTGTAAATTTTCAACTGCAGAAAATACTCATATTTCATTGAATTATATGTATAAAAGTACCTTTGAGACAATTTTGAAGTGCCACAGTTATAAAAGTACATACTAGAACTTTATATTAGTGTGGCATTGTTCGATGATAATAATTATGATCCGTACAAAAAGAAATGAATATAATAGTGCAGTGTGCAATATGGTTCAAGTGAAATCCAATACGCGACCTTAATTATTGCGATCTGCGGTAAGTTCATGATTACTGATGTAGTGATGTCTAGCAGTAAATATTCGTCATGTATAAAATAAATTATTTTTAAGAACTGCGACAGTTATCTAAGACATTAATAACGTCGTGTAGTTCATATTATAATAGTAACATTGTGGCTTAGCATATTTTATAAAATACCTTCATATGTATGACGTATATATAACTATTATATAAGTGTATATACATGCAGGGTGATAATAACCAAACACGCTTATTCCCTTTTTCTTCTTAATATATAGAGATATTTGCATTAGCTATATAATATGGATGTCCTGTAGAGACACAAACTTCTGTTTTTCAAATGAAAACCCCTCTTTTCTCCTGTAAATTATTTAGCTGATAATTTTCCAAAAATGTTGAAATATAAAAATCATATTTCAAACGAGTAGTTATTGAGTTATTTAACTTTGTGTAGATAGGTACTAATAGAATATGAATTTATATGATATGTCGATCGTCAATGATAATGGGCTTAGAAGATACAGAAGCTGTGGTAATTAGAAAATGTTGGTAAATATTTATAATTTATAAAAAATGGTTTAAGTATAATAAAATATGAATAATATTTAGATTCAATGTTCATCTATTTAATATTTTTGTAAACCATTTTCAAAGATAATTATTTTTAATATAAAAATGTATAGATAAAATTATAATTTTTTTTTTGTTTATTTTTAAATGAAAAATAGGGGCTAACATGTTTGGTAAATCATCCTATTTAAAACAGCGAATTTTGTTCGATTTCTGTATTGCATTATTTTCACGAGTCACATGCAGTCTGTTAATAACTTATATTTTATAGCATTAAAATCAATTAAATTAATTTTAATTATTACAAAAACTTTCGACTCACATTGCAGTATATACCTAAAAATATTGCTCATGATAAATATGATTTTTGATCAAAATAGTGTACAACATATTATAGCGATAATTTACTCTCGTAGAATTAGAAAATAATACGCTTGTATTTTTCTTTGACGTTTTAATGAACAACTTGCATTTTGGTTTACTACTTTGAGAGCACGTATCAGAGATCCGTCGTGGATATTTCAACTTTTGACAAATTGAGGTTGCACCGGCCGACTGACAAGGCGTATTAATCGCGAGGAAAGCGTCTCGACCCCGCCGATGCCCACACATTAATATTACGTATAAATAACCATATAATATGTGTAAACGTCATAAGGGCGTTAATTTTATGCATAATAATAGTCATTAGGTTTTTTTTTTCAATTTTTTCACCCCTCCATCTTTATCCGCGATAGCTGGGTCAGAGTGATTTAAAGCGAACGACTCGCACCTTTGACGGGCCTTGCTCACTGTTCTGTAAGACCGTGATAATTTAGAGAGCCGTTTCGAGTATCGAACATTTTCGAATAATAAGAACTCATCAGTTTTGTGTTTACCACAAAAGAGACTCTAAGTAACAATACTTGTACTGGGGCACAAAAGTTTTTTTTTTTAACATCGCGATGACGATGGCAATGGTGTAAGAGGTCGAGGAATGAGAGGGAGAAAAAACCGTCTAGAGATTAATAGTCGCCTTTTGCGGAAAGCCGAGGGAAATGGCTAGCTGGAAATATACCCGTAAATAAATCACGGGACAACTACTGTTGGGAAATTCACCAGGTTTTTGAAAATCTTTTTCAGTTTTTTGAAGCAGAAAAAATAATGTAAACCAGGTAATCCAATTGAGTCCCTATTATTGATTAAATACTGCTGTTATTCACTGTTAACATTTTCGAATATCACGGAACCAAGGAAATCTTGGATCTTAATCTATTACTCAAAGAAATTTTCTTTTCTTTAATAATGCGCGTTGTCTTTTCCCATTATCTACAAACATTTTGGTTACCTAGTCAAATACTGCCTTTTATACTACAGTTATTCTTGCCGTAATTATTTTATATTGTGTACATAATATAATCTAATTAAACATTTTAAAATACATAATTTAAAAGAAGAAATTAATGACTTGTAAAAATGCATACAAATTATATATTGTTAAAAACGTATTTTAGTAATAGGCCTAACAAATTATTACGTGTATTATTTTATATTGTTTTTTATAATTGTAATAATATTAGTACGTTGTAGAAGAGGTAAATAATAACTTTAAAATTCGGGTGTAATTGTAGCAAAAAAAAAAAAAAAATTAAAGAATATTTATATCTTGTACAGAATATTTTTAAACTTTGTCATAAATTCATTAGTAACAATAAAAACTAATGTTATTAATTTCCCTTATGGCGCACACAATTTACCTTGTGGTCCCAATTAAGCGAGTTTAATGAAAACGCTATTAACGTACCACTATAGGGTTTTATTATGCTTAATTCTAACACCGAGATTAAATTTTTTTCACCTGAAGTTACTTAATACAATATTATTATGAAAAGAGACGCAATGCGGGCCCGATCTCATTACACACCCATGCGGGCTCACAAAATATTAATCTTCATAGGGGAGCTTCACATATAATCTCATTCACGATGACACACTATTCTGTTTTTGTCTTGTGCTCGTATCGTTTTTTACTTTTATATAAAAAGTAAAATAATGCTGGAACCGAAATAGAGAATATTTACGTTTATTTTTAAATGACTCGTGGACAGGAATATTTCGACTGAGTGTAATTTTTCACCTGAATTTTTGGCATCGAATGACTGTATTTTTTTACAAGCGCGTTTCAAAATAATAATTTATCTCGTCACCTCGCGTTTCGTCACCTACTCGGGTTTTTTTTTTTTTTGGTTTTTTTTTATATCCTACATTCGGGTTCAAGACGAAGAATAACTTGGTGACGAGTTATTATTATTATTTTAATATTACAAAATAAGTACCTAGCCAACTTTTAATACAAAATTAATAAGTTATGATGTCCGATGCTAAATAATTTAAATTGAAATTTCTTGTCTAGATTTATACACTTTTTATGTATACATGAATAATACATTAATACTTAATCATAAAAATATATATTTGTATTAGAAGTCAAAAACCTTTTTTATTTGTTCTAATTTAGTATTTGTTAAAAATGATGAATAATTGTTTTTGGATTTTATACGATAAATATTTGTAGAATATAATTAAAATAATAAAATTCAGTTCTTATGAATGCGAATGTAAGTAACTTACCAATTCCGCACACAATAATAGAAAAATATATTTTCTTGATTTTTATACTGATACTAAAAATTTAAAATTCACATTTCATACATATTTGATAGTATGAAATTAATAACGATCAAGGTATAGATGAATAAAATAAAATATAAATGAATAATATATTTTACTAGAAAAAATATAGTTTGGTTGTATATATTTAATAATAACATATTTTATTAATTTTGAGATAAGTATGTACCTAACTATTGGTTTTTCTCTCATGTGAAATAAATAATAACTTTTCGTCTTATGGTTCTCATATTAATATATTATAAACATAAATTAAATACTTACGTAATTTTGAATTACCAATTATTTTATTTTGAATTATTGTATTATAAATTAGGTATAATATTATAATCTATGCTAAATATAAAAAGGCGTACATAGTCGTACATAATCTCTGGAACTACCGCAGTCGGACTTGAAAAATTAATTTTTCATTTGATAGCCCTGCAATTCTTAAGGAAGGTTATAGGCTATTTAACATCACGTTACAATCTTAGGAGCCGAGTAAAAGGACAAAATGTCAGATGTCGCGTGGCCGTGTTATTACGGTGTCATCTTTTTTTTTTTTTTAAATGATTGCCATTGGTTACATATCTTATACAGATTATAATATGGTAATAATATAGACATAATTAGTAGACGTACATCTCATCAACTCTCACAAACATATTACTGTTGCACTGTTTAAAATCAGAATTTCGTGTATAGTTTCATTATTATAGCCATTTAATGTTAGTCATTACCTCGAGACCTTGGCAAGATGGTCTTACATAACAAATCGAGGGATGTTTTTGATTTTAATTGCCGAGCGAGCGCAATCTGTCCAACAAAATTCAAATAGGTGGAATTTAAACATTTTTTTTTTGTATAAAAATGGTTAGTAATTAATGTGTATAGTGGTAATATTTTGCTTTATATTTACCTGTTTCAAATCTTAGTGTTTACAAAATTATACTACAGTACTATCGCGATCGTTAAGAAACAATAGATGTACAAATAGAGAAAGAAAAAAAAAAGATTTCGTATTAGTTGATATTTTTTTCCCGGACGATGAAAAACCAACGGAGTGTATATTAATATTATATAATCCGCCGTAGGTTGGATTAAGTAAAAACGACAAACTTGGTATAACTTTGATACTTAAGAGTTAAATTATGCACTTGTGTACGCAACTCACGGGGTCCGCAATCTTCTGCAGGTAGATTGCCTACCTGATAATAATATACTACTCACATAATCAAAAGCGAGTCTCACAAGTCACGGGCAGCGCCGGGCGGGATGGCTATAAATTAAAATATAATATGATTTACACTTAAAAAGACTCAGCGAGTTACAACTAAAAGGAGTTGAACAATTGCAATTTTTTTTCCTCGCAACGCCGGGTAATATTCAGCTAGTATAATATATAAAATTATAAAATGCGTTTTAAAACCATTAAATCCGAAGTTCACGATATTTAATGGAAACGTATACAGTTTTTTATTTCAAAGTATTTATTTTTATGATACAGGATTTTACATCATACACGACGTTTCTCTCGAATCAATATAAACATATAAATCTAACACATGTATATAATAACGACGTTTTAGAAACATTGTATATTTAAAAAAGAATTAGTAGTAACATTGATTATAAAAATGTACAAGTATTTATAATCAATAGCAGTATAAGTGGGCACCCAACAATTCCAGTATTGATATATGAGTATTAAATTTAACTATACACGTATACTATCGGCGGTTAGAGGGCTAGCTGTTGTAAAGCCTCCACCCCCAACAAAATCTAGGCTAAACTCAAGAAATTTCTCGAAAGACCGTGGTTCAAGATTTTCATGGAAGATATTGGATTGTATCGATACGATCGGATGAATTTTGAGCGTTCAAGAAGTTACACGTGCAGTTTACAAGCGATACGCGCCGACCCGTGATCGGTCTAAGACTTAGATTTCTGGTACATGTGTACATGTGGTACATGGTGTATACGTAATTGTTCCTCGTCGTTGTCGACACGTATCGAAATTTTTTTCTTGAAAATCTCGTATGATATATTGCATGTATAAAACAATCAGAATTCGATAAATGGCACACGATTCGAGTATACGACAGACGACGTAGCTATGATAGACTATAATAGTGATCCGATGAAAATAAAACGGTACACGACGGTATACTCTAGCAACAGCGACTATTTCCGCCGTCTGTCATTCGGTCTTAAATCGTGCAATATGGTCGTTGCCGATATTCTTCTCTCCGTTTTTCTCGTTTGGTTTCTATCGGATCACTAAACAGGCTATATAAGCATACATGACCCACAGCAGTTCTCTGATGACATGAACAAATTATTTAACGGAAATTATTATAGTTTTATATTCGTGATAACTATATTGGGGACTGGGGACAATGCATGTGCCGTGTGGTTTCGGGCGTAATGCGGCATTACGTTATGGTTTCTTTTAGGACCATATTATATATAACATAGCTGCGAGCTATCTGTCACAAAATAATGACGATTCAGTTTCGATTACCCGTGCAGGTCGGTTCATTTTTCGGTTCGGGTTAAAAAACCCTACATGGCATAAAATACGTTCATCAGTGCCCGCAGTTTTAAGCCAGGTTCACACGGCAAATAAATTAGCAAGTATCGTTCACAACGATCAAACATTTTTTAATCAAGTAGGCATTAAATTATCGGGGCTAGTAACTTGTCCGTCATATTTGTAGGGGAAGGCGAGTGGCCTAAAAAATATAGGGGTGCTTATCGACTCGTCTCGTAATTTGACAATTGATCTAAATGTTCACATAAGGAGAGAGTAGTATAGTTCGAAGCGAGTAAATCGGACTTGGATATTATAATTTATATACATGAATAAATTACAATAATGAATGCAAATAATTAACACAATAAATTATATACATATTATGTACCGTTTATTTTCGTTTGTGGAGATTGAGAGCGGTGAACACACGTGCAACATGAGAATTTAGATATGTTCTATTTCCAATGTACCGATTGATTTAGTGAAGCGATAAAAATTCTAAAAACAGATTTGAATTCGTCGGCTTCTTCACATTTTTGATTTTATTCCCATAAATCATCGATAAGTTAAATTAAAGAAATAAAAAAAGTATCATATATTTGAATAAAAATAAAAAATTTTGATCAGCCTGTCTCAAGTATACTACTATACAACAAATTCAAATCGATTTCAAAATTATTGCTTGGTAGTATATGTAGGTATATTATAGGTTATATTGTATTATAGTATTTAATAGTAAATATAAGTGTACTCGAATTAATTTTTGTACGCTTTATTAATACTACACGTCTACACGTCTTTTAATTTGTATGATTGTATCTGAATCGACTTAAACATACGAATTCGTTAGGTGTGATTGTGTGAATATTTGTAGGGCATTGAGAAAATTAAGTATCAGACTTATTGTATATTATTATATTGTATTGAAGAATATAAAAATGAAAGGTGAAAATACATTTACTGTATAACTGATCTTGACGCATGTCAAAATTGAAAATATTACGTACCTACCTTATATTATGTTTTTATATAATGGAGGTATAGTTGGAATAAAAAATGTCATCGTTCTTTCGAGTTTGAAAAATCCACGCAGACTTTCAATTTTGAAAGAGTGTACTGCACTCTAAGCACGGTAGAGTATACATACGATAATATACATATATAATATATGTATTTAGAAAATGTAATGTTGTTTTAAAAAGAAATTTGGTTAAAACTTAAAAGTCATTACGTTTCAAATCGCATTTAACGACAAACCCAATATTTCACTTGTCACCGCTGCACCACGTCAAAAGCCCGCAAGTGTCCCGTTTCCGGGTGCGGAGGAGTTTTGACTTTATATGCTCTTGGCGGCGTCGTCCAGCGCGAGATATACGCGATGTACATACCTATATATATTTATATATATACCAAACGTGTATATACAGACAGAAGTCGACTTAAATGGCGGTGCGCCGCGTGGTTTTTTATTGTTTTACGAGCCGGTAACAACGGAAAAAACCGAGAAAAAAATAACGCTGCAGACGGGGTAGGAAATATTCTCGTCGGCGACGGCGGCGGCGGCGGTGGCGGCGACTACCCGCGCGGCCGGGACGAGAGGAAAGTGTACGGTGGCGCCAAAACGCGAGATTTATGACGTTACGGCGTTGGCGGAGGGGGTGCGTGGGTCTAGTAGTCGAGAACGTAGAAAGAAAGAAAGAATGAAAGAAAGAATGGGAAAAAAAAGAGACGTAAACGGAAAATAAAAATATTTCGTTTTCCCGATCGATTTTCCCGCTCGCTCTCGTGCCCCCTTATTCTTCGTCGTCGCCCCCCTCCCGCGAGGCGACCGTCATCCGCGGTACACGCACACATCACACTCGCCGCCGCTCACACCGCCAACCACGCCATGTGCATCGCACACGCATAATAATAATAATATTTGAATCGCTGTTAAATTGCATAATAATAATCCGGATTAAGGTTTCGATAAAAGTAACATTCGGCGCTCGCGTCTCAGGTGACTGGGTGTCGGCGGCGGCCCGCACGGGGTCGGGGGGAGCTTTTAATAATTATCATATATATACAGCGCGTCCGCATAATAATAATAATACGCGCGCATAGGGGTCGGACAACAAAACAGCTCGGCGGCCGTTAGGGGACGAAATAAATTATTATAAAATCATATACGTATATGTATGTACGTAGCGCGAACACGTATATGGTATCGCGGCGGCGGCGGACTTCTCTTTTCGCCCGCGCGTATACATACATATATTATATAATAATAATAATATATTATACGCGCGCCGCGGCCGCGTGTGTGTATCGCATCGGACGCGGTGGATTAGACGCGCGCGCGTGCCGCCCCCTTTTTTTTCCATCGCTACGATTTTTATTTTTTTCGCCTACGTGCGTTTTGTTCGCGCCCGCCCGCTCGCGCGCGGGAACCGTTGCAATAACAAGTACCCATTGTGCGGCTGTCACACTATATACTCGCGCGGGCGACTCACCGCTCGCCGCGCGCGCGGGGTAACTCCTTCAGTGCGCTACCGCCGTTGCTGCCGTACATTATAGCGCGAGCGTTGTATGCGTGGCGTGTATATATACGTATACGTGGCGTGCAGTATATACGTTGTGCGTGGCGGCGTATATATGTACGTGCTGCACCCCATCGAAAACTTACCCCCGAGGCAGTAGGCTCGCCGCCGCGCACCTAAATATAAATATACGTATATGTATGTATATATAATATACGCGCGAGAGTTGTGCACCCCTCCCCTCCCCCGCGCCGTCGCCGTCGCGCTACCGGAGTTACCGCGCCGTGAGAAATCTGTGCGCGCCGCCGAGCCGACCAGCCTATAGTACATTATACCCGTCGCGTCCGGGTACCGAACATACAAAGTCTCACTAGTGCCGCCGCTGCTGCTGCAATCGACGACGACCTACCACACGCGCCACCGTGTTTGCATATCGTGTGCGGTATTTGCAGGGTTTGGGAAAGTACAGACTCGCGAGCCATTCGATAATATATAAACTGCGAAATAATGTAATCTCTTTTGGAAACTCGTTTGAAGCACAAAATAGGCGTGTACGTTGTTATTTATAATATATTAAAACAAAAGATCGGGCGGTAACAACTATAATATTTTATACTTTTGTAGTATCGCTAATGAGTAATGACCGTTACGTAGTTATATACCGACGATTTATATACCTATACGAACATCGGATGACAAAACGAATTTAGGTATACCTGTACACGACTAAATTATTTAAAACGGCAAGCGTTTGGTTGATGTTTTACCAAAAGATAAGTAGGTAACTATTGTCAAACCAAACCTACCTATGCAATTGCAATTAACGAGTAGATCTATAATAAACAATACCTATATTACCTAAATATTCTATATTTTATAGAAAAAAATTATAAAAACTACTGTTATATGAATACCGAATTCTGACCATTGACTAATAAAATACGTATCAAATTTAAATATTTAAATAAATAAATTTTATACTTCGTTAAAAAAATATCTACTTAAGGTGTTTAAAACGAAAAAATACAATTTAAAAAAATGTATATAAAATAAAAGAGTATAAAATTTAAAAATTCATATTTCGAATGCATTTACCCATTTCGCCCAACCCTATAGCAATGATACACGTCGTGTACATTTTACATATTATATTATAATTTATAGTATATGGGAGATTAAGACTGCAGCAAGAAGAACCGATTTATATTTTATACAATATATAGTATATTTTTACGTATAAAGAACTCGTCAATAGCCGTGTATTGAACCGTTTCGGTTAAACTTGATTATACTGAAATTCCAAAACTTTAACAGACGCGTTATATAGTGTTATATATAATGGTTATTACTTTTTGCAGTCCTCAGAAGAAGAACCACATATACATAAAACACGCGTCATAAATAGAAGAAAAAAATAAATACAATCGAATTTATACAACACGATAATATATTATCGGAATATTCATAATAACGCGTAACGCGAACCGTATCTATTATAATATTATACTTTGTCGTCCGGTCGGCTATACTATTTTAGTATTACCTACCTGTGCTGTTTATTATAACGGGTTACGCCCTATTATAATATCGTACAAAAAACGTTTGCGAGAAATATTTTAAACATTTTTATATCGGGGGGGGGGGGGGAGGAATGATAGACGATAGTGTTATAAAACGATGCGCGCGCGTTCAAAATAATATGTCGTTTGTACACCGCGTGTTTGCGCGGCCAGAGCTGCTGCAGGTATATTATTATGGAGGCGCAACCGTTGCACCAGAGATATTGTCTCTAATAAACCCGCGAGCGATAATTTATCGTCCATTAATTATACGTTCTAACTATATACACCGCGGCGGCGTGTGCTACATTATATTATGCACCTAAATGTACAATTTATAACAATATAATAATATATACCACGCACTATCGCGGTACAAAATTCACACGTTGCGTAATATATATCCGCCGCATAAAAACGGTTATTTGTTAAACCGAATGTAAAATATATAACGGATATAATTGTGTGTATATATATACTTAATGTATGTACAGGAGGAGCTGGTGCGTATATATATATATATATATAAGCACACGCATCATTATAACAGTAATAAACTGTACATCGTATATTATAATATTATATATTATGTAGGTGGGTATATATATGAATTTTAACAACGGCAAATTGGCGTGTTGCACAATATATTTCATATAATTATATTGTTTCATCGAAACATGCGCCACGACGATTTGTTTTTGAACTGCGCGGCTGCTGCGAACGATATTTCTGACACGTTATTCTGTAGGTGTATATAATATTTAATGTTCATAATATTATTAAGTACAAACAACGCTAAAATTACACGGAAAAATATAATTTTGAATATCGCTATATTATTATAATGTGCAGAACATTATTCCGTTTTATATTTTGTTTGATACGTAAAAGATATATAATATTGGCCAGTTGCCCGACCACAGCAGCTTAAAGTACAGACGATTTTTTCCATGAATTAATTAACTAAATTTTCCGGATCGTAAAACACGTAGAAAATGCTATGTTACGAATAACGAGAAAAGTAAACTTGAAAATGGGCGTAGCTGAAAATCTCACCCAACATTAGGTTTATTGTAACACATCTCTTCTCATAATTTTTATTTCTACTGAGATATTATGCAAATTAATTACAATCATATTATATAATGAAGACATGCATAAAGGGAAATTGTATTTGACATATTGCGTATATTAACTGTCGTCCGTCGTGTTACCATAAGATAGTGAATAGACCTGCAGTACTGTGCATGAATTAAGCCAAATGTAAATGGCTTTAGGTTTTAGATTTGTACAACGATTTTAATTCGATTTTAAAAATTACAACGACGTGTTTAATATTTTAATTATTTAGAGTAAAAGGTTAAAATTAAGAGGTTGCAGTCAGTGCCCTAATTTTTATTCTTCTCTCTCTCTCTCTCTCTCTCTCTCTCTCTCTCACTCACTCACTCACTCACTCACTCACTCACTGTTTCTCTCTAAAAAACCAACGTTAAACGTTCTATTACAGATGACATCCTTATATTTATAATAGATTTTAGGTCAATTAATTTTAATGCTAAAGCGAAGAGCACAATATTGAATATTGGTTCTACTTAACGCAAATTTGCAACGTTGCACGTGGGTCAGAGAGAGAAAACTGAAAATAGTGCGTTGCAACTTATCATATATATAAAACTCAGTATAAAGTATAAACCTAAACTATATACTTCTTAAATTCTTTTTTTTAACTATTTATACCTAAACTATTTAATGAATGTCAAAATCTGACACCAAGTCAATCTATAATGTATTTCATAGGTTATAAATGCAATTGTATACCGAAATTAAAATATATTTTATTGTGTAATATTGCTGTATTGTTATATTGATTTTTATAATAAAAACCATTGAAGGTATTGATTTAACGCTATTATTTTTTTTTTTCAGGTAAGTCAACAAAAGATAAAGTATCTATATGAACAATTTCGTCGTGCTAAAAATAACACCAGGTATATAAGCATATTTTATCGTACCTTTATAATATCTATGAATTTACAATAATTAGCATTATGTATTATACTATACTTATTACTAAAGATTATAGGTTATTTCGATAATATACATATACATTGTATACACATTAATACATTATAAAATATTGTAGTACCTGGGTATATCATGTATTTGATCGTTCGTCAAATGAGAAACATTTTAATAATATTTAATACAAAACAAAGTAACCGCCGGTCGTTTATTGGGAAATTTCCATTGAATATTTATTTTTGTTTGATTCGGCAGACGTGGCAGCTCGGTCGTGTTTTTTAGACGAGCAGGAAACACTCGCGTATATACTATTATCTCTTACAGTCTTGCGCTGTATATATAATATTATGCAAATCGTTGCAGTTGTACATAACCGATAGAGGTTTTGTATTGTTGATGCCGGGCTGATCGTTAACCCCGTTTCCCGAATCCTCACCCCATACAAAGCCGGTCGGTAATTTACCTTTCGGATAAACCATCTGTCGACTTGTGCTCTATCGTATATATACGTAGAACGACGTATATGATATGTGTGTGTGCGTACATGTCTGTTCTGTTCCTATGCACACTTGAATTCTCCCTCTCCCGCAGCAATTCTCCTCTATTACGCGTATATAGTTTCTCTTCACTCTCTATACTATATATATATATATACCGAGCGGGTTCTGCCCGACCTCCGGTCAGCGCACTCATCATCTGTACAGCGCATACATAACACGTACTGCTGTTACGCACTCCTTTGATTTTAAACACCGGCGCGAAAAAGAGCAAAAGCAGTAATATTAGTACGTTATGTAGTATTAGCGTATACGGTATATGTATTATAAATTATATCATAAGCTGTACTAAACTATAGACACGAAAACATTATTATTTTTTTTTTTTTTTTCTAAAGTGCCTCCGCAGTGCATGCGTTTTTTAACGATCCGTTACGAAAATAGAATTTACGCCAACCCGGTGAATATAGGTGTACTATAATACAACGATGGTGCGTCCGAGAGGCATCGTAAAAACTATACTACTGGCGGCACGAAGAAAATAAAACATTTCGCGGTCCGGGCGTAAAACGAAACGCAAAAAAAAAAAAAAAACTAATATACATATATTCTCGTATTATAGTGGTCATTAAAATACGCGCACATAATATACCAGGATATAAGGGACTGGTGCAGCGGCAGCGTACAATAATCGAAATTGCGCACGCGACAGGTCTTTATACGCTAATTAATCATATACACCCCGGAGATCGTTCTACGTCTCGGTGCCAACGGCAATAGATGGCCACTGTACACGAGAAGTTTATAAAAAGATACGTTTTACCGGCCAGGCGCGTCTCGAAAACTTTTACCGTAAACGCGATATATAATAATAATAATAATAATAATATTATTACGCTCGTCGGAAACATTTTCTGAGTATTATTTTGAAACTTGACGGCTGACAAAGTGAAACATGCGCGCGGCGCTAATGCCAACAATTTTTTTTTTTCAATTGCGCTCTAGGTATATATAATAATAATTGATAATAATTACATACACTACATTTTCACGCAGCCTCCGAGTTTTTCGACTCGTGTTGAACAGATGAACCGTTTGCTATTTTCTTAGCGACATTTCGATGCGGGTATAAATCCTATATACGTACTATAGTAATATTATTATATATTATGTTTCAACAATAATAATACATCTTATTTATTGACATTTTAAATTAAGACGAGTTTAATAAAAGGCGACTATTGTTGTACAATATACCAGCTCCTCCTAAATCATAATAAACGAGCGCGTTAACACTCAATTCGAAATTATAAAAATCGGATTAATCATTACACATTATTATTGTGACATTTCGCTATTTCAGTTTTCTATCGCTGTCGAAAAGTAAAAATAAATAAATAAATAAAATAGCAATTTAAGTTTACACGAAACATATGCACACATGTTTGGCCCAGCGAAATAAAGTGAACATATTGCAGTTATTCACTCGATAAAAAAAAAGTTGAATGTTCTACCTAACGAATGTACTTTCAAAAACTGCGAGAAATTTGGATTTAAGCCCAGGCTTTTGTGTGGTGTACCTACGTTTTATTGTTAATATAGACAAAAAAAGTGAATAAAAGGTGTATAACATAAACGCGTTATTTATAAACTATTGTTATTGAGCATACAAAACGAAGTGCGTACGTAATCATATTATATGAGCTATATAATTATTATTTATAATTTTTTTTTAATTGAATCGTGTATTCTTTATATTATTTTTATCAATACTCAAATCTAAACTATAAAGATTAATATAATTTTCCCTCACGGACCTATTATAATAGAATAAAAATGTTATTTTTATATGTCATTAAATCGTTTATTGCTTGGCGTACAGAGCTGTATTCACCCGAAATAGTTACGAGATACGTTTTGTTAAAACAAAGCAAATGTGTGATACGATTTCACATGAAACGATTGTTTGTTCCACGTCGGGTTCCTCGGGTGATTTTCTTTATAAGAGCGAATGAACTCATTCATGTTTGATAAAAATACATCTGTTAGTTTCTCTCACTAGAAAATGGTTTTTTCGCGTACCTACCAAGTTTACATTTGTATTAAGCTCAGCATTTGACTATCTAAGAACAAATGTATAGTATAATATAGGTAGTAGATTACAAAAAGTAACATAAATAATTTGCACGTGAATTAAATGTAGCTATAGCTTATGTTTATTTTTACCTATGGATTTAATGAATATTGGCTAATAACTTAAGATGACAATTACTTTTTTATTATTTATTAAACATAAGACATTCCTAACCATAGGCTATCTATATCTAGTGATATTTGACAGATTACATATTAAGCAGATTAACGTGATAATTGAGAAAAAAAATAATAAAAATATTTTGATAAGTACTAAGGATAGTATTAACAATTGATAATTTTAGTTAACAGAAGTAACAGTGAGCTTTGACAATTACTAGTATTTACTAATATATGTTTACTGAGTATGCTCTATCAAATTTTTTCCTATAATAATTAACTTATCGGAATTTTTAAACATAGGTACTTAAAGACCATATTTTTAAATTTTCGAGATTTGTTGAGTGTCTCTTTGAGTGACCCGTGGGTTGCGACGATACAAACTTCTATTTTTCAAATGAAAACTCCCTTGTTTGCTGAAAATTATTTTGTAAATAGTAATTTTTTTAAATGTTGGTGCGAGTACCTAATTCAAAATTCAAACGAGTAGTTCATTTCATTTATTAAAGAGTTTTTTAAGGATAATAATCCTTAAAAATGGTTTTACAAAACTTTAAAATATATGTAATATTAGATCTAGTATATTTATTATACTAGGGAACCATTCTTAATACCATTCTCATCAATTAAGTATTGTTAGATTAATATAAATTCTAAGGTTTTCATACTACTTTACTATATCTTCCAAATCCATTATTGCCTATTATTTTACAAGCTGCTCGTTTGAATTTTGATTTTGATACGTCAACATTTTCAGAAAAAGTATCAACTAAATAGTTCGTTGTATAAAATAAGGGTTATATTTTGAAAAACAATAGTTTATAAATCTACAGTACATTACTTAAGTAGTACTCAAAATCTCAATAATTTGAAAACATGATCTTTAAGTAAGTATATTAAAAAATTCTAAATATTAGATTTTAAATAACTACATTATTGAAGAAGAAATTGAGACGAGAAAGCTTGGTGATCACCCTCTATAATATAGTCCAGTGGTGCTGAATGCCTATCTAGTATCTATTCGGTGTGTTCTTCATATGGATGTGGTTATAAGTATCGATAGGGTACTTATTATTAGAACTTAAAAATGTGTGATTAATTTAAATTTAACGCGATCGATATTCAGTTCCACCATAAGTACTAGTAATTATAATAAATGGTTTCACATACATTTTTGGTAGGTGGGTGTAATAATTATTAAATTACTTGTCACACATTTTTTTAGTGGTCTTGTGCCACTTAGTATGCATTTAAAATTTATATCATAATTTAGTTTTTATATAGGTATATACATTTTCGACTTACCTAAAACTGTGTTAGCTTTCGTCAAATACGCACGCAAACACGCACGCACGCACACTTGTACCGTTCAATTAATTTAATGATCAATTAGGATAGGTTTTTCTTTTACATCAATATAAGTTTATTCTTTTCTGAAGTAGGTAGGTACATCTTCGTCACATATTACTTTTATGTATAGCTTCGTACATTACTTTTATAGATAAAGAGATAACTACTCAATTTCTATTACGCATCGATGAGCGCCCTTGTAATTTTAATATAAATTATATACTATCAATTTATAGCTTATATATTATATCGTACGCTGTAGCATTTATATTATTATTTATACATAGCGCATAGGGAATTGTTAACAATGTATTAATTGTTGAATATTTCTTTTGACTCTACTTTGATTTGAATTTCTATACTGAAATATTATATAAATATGGAAATGTATTTAGTAATATTTGAATAACGATATACACTGGAAAACAACTCGATGAATATCTTTGTAATTTAGGATTTTTTATGTTTTTACTTTTTAATAATTACAACACCTATATTTGTTTTGACATTTTAAAGGAGGGGTTGTTGTATTTATTTTTATAAATCAACATCAGTGCACTTCTCTTTAATATCAAAGTTTAAAATATTATATTAAATTCGCATCATTTAAATCGCTGGTATTTGATCAATACTATCAGTTCAACCGACCATACCGGCTGCACCTAACCGAGGCGTTGTTTGAGGGGTGCTCACCCCCTGGACATTTATTTTTTTAATTGTTTTGCTCTCCACTGCTTCTGCATTCCTCGCCCATTTCTCCCCCATCACACCCGATTAAGAGTTCTTTTTTCTAGTAGGTATGGCACATGGTACAGTTGACACAACATTTAAACACATGCTCGTATATACTAAAAATTATTTCTCGTCCGGTTCCACTACATCTATAGCATGTAGAATGTAGAAGTAAATTTTTAAATTCTTAAGTATTCGTAGTTTTAGTGGAATAAAAAATAGTTGCATTTTTGATATTCTATTATAGGTTACCACATATATAGGCGCTTGCCACATCATATTATAATGTTCATTATTATTATTAACATTATTTCAACATTTATTTTTTCTCTTTTAGGAGATAAACAATAGGTGTACTTATATACACATTTAATATTATGAACTATTTCAATATGTTTTTGATGGTTTAATTATTAAAAATCTACGATTATTAAATCATAAGCATTTAAAAATGTGATTCCCCAAAAGAGTATTAATTAAAACGTCAACCGTATTTTTATAAAATAGGTGAGTTCAGTAATCCTTTTAAAGTTTTAATTGACAAATTCGAATAATTTTCATCATACACAATATGCGTGGTATATTATCATTGATTATAATCAATGATTTTATATTGCACGACGTAAAAGAGGTGAATGCACCTATATAGTGTCGGTTCGGTATAAAGCGAACGGGGTGGGTAAGTGCGTTAACAAAATATATATTTATTTTTTACGATTATTATTATTATTATTGTATTATATATTATTATTATTATGTCACCGCCGCCACCGGCCGTATCGCCACGACTACTTAACCGTGTGCACGTCCCCCTCGCACGCCCGTCCGGCCATCGAGCGACGCCACCACCGCCGCCGCGCCTGCACTGCTACCGCGTCGACGACCGCACTGATAAACGGCGCCGCTTTATTACGACGCCGTTTCGGGACCAAGCAGTTAGTTCCTTGTTCCTTTCCTTTGTATGAGCGTCTGCCGTCGTCGTGAGTGCATTTCACCGGAAATGAGGTTACCACTCGACGGCGTGGTGGCGGCGGCGGCGACGGACACGGTGGGCGTCCTGCCAGGTGAGATAGAGGTGGGTGTCCCGATGATTGGTTACAAACCGAATGATAATGGCCGACACCTGTTCCGTCCCATCGTTGTTCGTCCGCGCATTATTACCTGTATGGGATTTACATTATCCTATTATAGGATAGGCGTTCGTCTTACGATATCCGTCCCAAACTCGTATCACTTCGATCTCCGTCGTATTATTTCGATCCCTGTGGCCGTTTATCACAGGTACCCAAATTATATTAAATATCATTCGGGTCCAATGCCAAACGCGCAGGCGGGGTTGCAGTTAGTTCGCTCATTATCAATAAATGCCGAGCTAATTATACACGGTATAATAATATATAGTACGTATCGCCTTCAAACGTATTATAATACGTATATTATAATATCATACTCTACCTACTCGGAACTCCTCCATCGCCTTCCGCTCATACTCTCACTCTGTCACTTAGCGCCGTGGTTCGACCGAGCGGAGGGGAAAAACAATAAACTTCATATAAAAATAGTATATTGGATTCAACGCGCGCGCGCACACCAATGCACACACCCACACGCACACACACACACACACACACACACACACACACACACACACACACACACACACACACACACACACACACACACACCACAGGTCCGGTCCTCCTATACGATATTACTATATACACCACGCAGCGCGCGCCTGCAGCATCGTCATCTCCTGTTTACCTAAAAACAGTGTGCGCGGCGCGTCGTCGTTTTTAAATAGATTTCGGTGAAGAGAGGAACGTCGGCTCAAACGTGCAGGCCACACGTACGTATATTATATATACAAATTATAACCGTCGCGGTGGGCCCCTCAAAAACTGTCGGGAAAAAAATACACGTAGGTGCGCATCTCCGTGTGACCGTGTATATACCTAATAATAATAATATACTGCATATATAGTGTGGTGTACCGGTGACGGCGGTGAGGTAATTAACGGCGGTCGGTCTGCCGCCCGCCGCAGGGAGCCCAAAACGCCGCGCGGCCACCGCCTTTGCCGCGTTTACCTGCGATCCGTCGCATTTTGACGACCATTGGGCCCCCGAGGGATAATTGGCGGAAACCTGGCAATATAGGACGACGTGACCCCTCCCCGGCCCTTCCACCCGTCCGCGGTCACTGTTGAGTGACACGCACCACTTGAATCTCTTCGTCGCTGCCGCCGCCGTCAGTTCGGCCATTACCACGATTTCTTAACGTGTTCAGTTTTTTTTTTTTGTCCGAGTTTTTATAATAAACGACCTCGATAATTATAAAACCGACTTGACGTGTAGTCGACTTCCCAATTAAAATATACATATATTCGGCACTACAGCGTTTGCTCTCTCGCGTATTTATTATATATATATAATAAGCGTGTATATCTTACTTGTCGTCTTCCCCTCTCACGATTTTACTCACAATCTCACTCTCTCTCTCTCTCTCTCTCTGACTCTCTCTCTTTTACATTTTCTATTTCTCTCCATAATATACGCATTTACCACTCGGCCTCATATACCTACGCTGCAGCAAATGTCAACTGCGTAAACGATAGCGACGTAGATGTACGAACGTGTCGGCGTCTTGGTGTGCTGAGTATTAAGGAAGGGTTGAGCGGTGCGCATCCAAAACGTTTTACGGTCATCTGTATTATACTAGTCCTGCCACCGTCATTGTGGATATGTGCGAAACCGTTGCAGGTTCGAGGTTACTGATGGTACTATATATTATATTGGTATATATAGGTAAGCGGTGCTACAATTTGCGCATAATTTGCAGTATAATTGATAAGGTGCGTTACCCTGGCACTCCAATAATTGTACTTTAAGGTCAAAATATTTATTTTGACTTGAAAATTGTTTAGTATAATGTTATTTACTATGTAAACACAAAAAAAACCACACCGGTAACGCATCCGTAATAATAATTATTATATGCGTGCCCTGATGCCGGTTGCAGACTGCAGTACCTATTTGTACCTATTTTATATTTATTATGATATTTTTATATCGTATCTTCCGTCGAGTTGAAAAGTTTATTATCGTCGGCTCTGTACATTATACAGGCATACAGGCTACAAATATATTATTATTACACGACGCGTGTAAACAAAACGCATGCGAAATCTTGCTGCAGGATTGGAAATCGAACGACATATCATTACACTATGCTATCGGTCGTTTCTCGTTTTCTCACGTCAATTTTTTCGTAGCCATCAAAAACTTATAGTTAGATACCCGTATTGTTTTGAGGTAGAAATCCTGCAGCAGACTTTGGTGTTTAGAATTCAGGATCGTGTACCCATTTCTTACACTGCTACCCATATAAAATGTTCAGACACTACACACATCTTATTTCTATCATGAATTTATAAAATATAGTTAAATTATTCACTGTTTTCAAAAAATGGGTAATAAGTAAAAATAAATTCCTTTTAAAATATATTTTTACTGCAGGTTGTATGTTATACTGTTTACAAGACCTACCTAGATAATATATACATTTACCGTTGAATAAATGTTATTAATATACGTCTTGTATAAGGCAGTTCCCCCGATGTTGTTAAAACCATTTAAATACTTTAAGTGATTTGCTTTATTTCATACCAATTTATAAATATAATGTAGGGATATATATTCCTCGTCAGATACTCAGATGTGTTTTTTATACTACATACCTTAAAATTTCATGAAATATGAGATTAAAATTACAAATAGTCGTAACCAATTAACATCGAAACTAAGTGGTTTTTATTCACATAATATTATAATATGTTTAAATGATTACGTTTTGATGTTTTGTATTATAATAATTATAAGAGACAATTTTTGACGGTAATTACTTATATTAAATAATATAGAGAGTTACGTTTCAAGGTTTTATCATTTATTTGCATTTGAAAATTGCGTGTTAAAATCCCGCGTTCGTAACGCTCAACGCATGCCCGCCCGTGTTCACTTTGTTTTTTTATGTGTAGGCATCTAATTTTTTTTACATCTATTTTATTATTATTGTACGGCACATCTCGGCAGTTTCGTGTCAGTATCTGGTGTTTTTACAGATGTTTTATGGTTTTATTTACGTTCAACGAATATCCTAATATCGTTGCCTACGTACTGTCCCCTTTTTCGTTCGCCTCTCGTATATACATATTATTTTATAATAATACAACATACATAATACGCATCGATATACACATCATATTACTATACCTACTACCGGCCGAGTACGCGGTACACCGTATACACCACACACACACACACACTCATATAATAATAATAATAATACATATTTATTGCGACGCACGACGAACGCAGATTTCCAACAAATTCGATGGTAGATTAAATAACGCGTGTTGGAAACCGTACGAACTATAATAATATTATATTGTCGAGTTATCGTTTACCGCGAGCGTATAGCCCAATACGATTTATTATTATATACAGACTGTGTCAATAACGTTTTCGTGGAACGTATTATGCATTGTATATAACATATATTATTATTATTATTATGTACGTCGGGCGTGCGTGATGGTGTTATTATTGTTATTTTTTAATCGGACTATATATCGTGACCCGCCACGCCGTAAAGAGTTAATCGGACTAATTGGAACTCCCGCATCATCGTCGTCATCATATATCATCATCATCGTCATCATCGTCATCGTCGCCGTCGCAGTAGCAGCAGTTGTGCAGTATTATAACGATCGTAATAATAGCTATAATATTATTATTATATACGTGTATACGCCTAATAACATTACACGACATTTCAACTCGGCTGCGTCGTCCCACGCGATATCTAGCGCGCACCGTCATCCTCCCGGAACACCTTGGACACCTCTGCCGTCGCTGTCGAGTGGTTTTTTTTTTTATTTCTCGTCCGATCGAGTTTTTCCGCGCGCGGTATATTAAATCGTAACCGTAATGATGATAATAATAATAATAAAATAATAATAATCGTCCCGTCGCCACGGTCGGTCAATTAGTAATATTTGTATTGGCCTTGGCGGGTTCACCCGGTCGTCCGCCGACCGCCACACACGTCGACGGCTGCGGCTACTGCGGCCACTGCGACGACGGCAATAAGAAGAAACGAACGGACGGGGGGGGGGGGGGCAAGGGGGAGGACAAAAAACCGTGTATATTATAAAATAAAAAACCGCGCGCGCGAACCGACGAGAGTGGAAAAGAGTGACGCGCCGAGTGCGTGTGGTGGTTATACGTGACTCCGCCGTGGACGTTATTAGCGGTATATAAAATAAAAAATAATAATAACACAGAGTATTATACAGTACGGTGTATAGTTTCGTTTACTCATTTCACCTATTGCCAACAACCGCCGCCTCCGCCTCCGATCACTATGCCGTCGTCGAGTACATTATTTTATATATTATTAGCGGGGCGGCGAAGGGATTTATTGTTATTGTTATTTGCGTGCGAGACTCGCGCGAGTCGACCTGTTCTTCTGCGGAGGCGGCTAATACTATGTACACGGTGTATATAATATCGTAGCGGTGTGTACACGCGTGTTTTCGTGAAGGTTCGAACTGCCGCAAACCGTGTAATATATGGTACCTACGCGACGTGTAGAATTCTTCTGGACCGCGTGACGAGCGGAAAATTTTAATTTAAAACCTTCGTCGCCGTCAGTCACTGGTTTTTATTGGGCGATTCGGTGCGTCAACACGTGGCGATAACCGTTATTGCGCGCCCGCGTGTAACAAACACCGTAAAGCCTTATTATAACGGTCCGGATGAAAGGTTCAATCGTTTTTAAATTTAGACGCCATTATACAACAGCAAACGGTCGGGGCCCCGAGTTATTTTCGGTGACCGCACGGTATTAAAATAAATAATATACAATATTATGTGATATTATATGTAATGTCAGTCCTCCGGGAGCTATGCAAAAATGTCTATAATATAGGAAACAGAATAAAAAAAATATAATACAAGAGGTCATCTCTGAACAGTATATACAGCGTCCTCGATAATAAATCCCGAAAACAGTTTCATCGGTAACATTGTCAGTTTCCGGACGCGCCTTTATCGTCGGGATCCAAGTATCCGCAACAGAGAAGTTCTGTACGGCAAAACCTGTAGAGCGCATACCGAATCGGCACCCATAATTTATTAACTTCCGACAATCCGCCGTAAGCAAACGATGGCAGTATACAGATGACCGCCGTCTGTTTTAATGACGAATGACGATATAATATTTTATTTTGAATTACTACTACGGTATAATCGCGACATTTTGTGTCGGTCAGTCTAGGGGTTCTCTTTGTAACTCTGTTTTCTTTGCGGCATTCTCGCTCTGATCGAACCGTTTCCACGTTGTCGTCCGCGAGTGGCGAGTGCATAAATTTAATATGGTGCTCTGCAGCGGTGCGACGACATTCCGGTAATTTTTAACGTTATATTTGCTAGCCCTTCCACCTCCACGACCTGACCAATCTCATCGATTGTACTCGATGATTATGCGCCAGGTTGAGTAAGCGTACGTCGTACTCATACTTCTGTCACCTAGGCACATGATTATTATAATATATCGTGTATACCTTATTTTTTCCATGTGTTATCGCAAATGAGGTGGAAACCACGATACCACATTATTTCCAACCCAATTGCATAGTTTATTGTACAATAATTATCATAGAATATACAAAATCATTAAGCAAATACATATTATTATACATAATACTGAATACTGCATATATGTCGTAGTGGCCAGAGCC
Source organism: Sitobion miscanthi (assembly GCA_008086715.1). Classification (NCBI taxonomy): domain Eukaryota; kingdom Metazoa; phylum Arthropoda; class Insecta; order Hemiptera; family Aphididae; genus Sitobion; species Sitobion miscanthi. Next base: position 17,661,666 of record CM017797.1, read on the forward strand.
TGCATAATTTACACATGATAAAAATAAACTGACAACAATAAGACTATCTTCATTTAATCCGCCTTTCCACGAGTTGTCACTTCATCCGCCTTGACAGACAAGATGTCCTCCACCAACTTATGGAACACTCTGTAGGATTATTCAGCCTATTATAGAGCCATTACCATTTCGGTCATGTCATTGCGAAGGTGGGAAAACACAGATCCACAGAGCTGATCTGGATATCGACTGCAGTCAGAGGGCACCCGAATCACCCATTACGTCCTATTTCGGGCATTGGAACAACGTGCGTTGAGCAGTGCCTGAGTCCTGAGATGTCACGGATCTGCGCATGCGATGGAGGCAGTATTGGGAATAGCCGGGATCTGTGATTGCCTGCGTCATATGGAACGTCAGTGGTATCTTTGGGAGTGTCCACTCTACCCATCCCATGACGTCTGGGATCAGGTGCCTAGTCAATCCAGTCTTAGGTGCATCGTCCTCCAGCGCGTACATCACAGATTCGGCTGACTTGGAGGCGACTGGTTTTTCTGTTTAGGATTACCTTATGTGGCCTCTCAAACTGATCAGCTGTCCCTTAATACGAAACAAATGAGGCACGTATATCCCTTCCTTCTTGTTAGCTTGACGGCCTGGGTCTTACAGTGAGTGAGCTTTATAGGTCTCGGCTGGACATCCGTATACATCGGCGCGATCCACAACGAGGTTAACCAGATCCTCCAGTGCCTGTCCAGACCGGGTCACTCCGGCTACCAAGTAGTTGGTACATCCATCGTAAGTAGTTCATAATTGTTCATATTTCACAATGTCAGGCCGAGAACCGAGCCCAGCGGAACCCCACAGGTGATTGGCTTAAGCAGCTGGTCCTTGCCGACCATAGCATAGCATAGCTATATACATCATAGCATGGAGGTATTCCGCAGGGTCGCTTTCTTCCTTTTCGATTCATCAATGACTATTGCCACTACAGCGAGTTGAAGGTGTTCTAAATATCAAGACTCAAGAGTGACCAGCACTCAAATGTCCTAGTTGCGGACCAGTACAGCGTGAACTGCCAGCCTGGTCACCTAATATATTTGCTATTATCTGGTAGCACAGCCAAGGGGTGTTTTGGGGGATGAAACACCTCGGCCGTATTTATACAAAAAATATACCCATGTATAAGTACTTTATGATTCAGATTTCTACAAAATACGTTGTCATATGGTTTCATTTATATTATTATTTATATATAATATAATGATAGATGACTAGTACGACGGAGAGTATACAAGGCCTATTTACAAAAAAACGTATTTATGTGTATAATACTATAACAAAACACCTTTGTGTTGTACCTTAATATAAGAATATGGTTTGTAAAATCTTGGTAAAATGATTGTATTGTTCCCATAGATCGTATAGAATATCTATATTATTCTGTGTACCATGTACCACATTACACATGTACTAGATGCGGTATTATAATACATTGGTAGGCAACGGCGTGGGTTCAATTATCATGCGGGTGCGGATTAAGCTGAAGATACGATGGGGTGAAAAACAAAAGTACGACGTCACCGTTTACGTGTTTGACCGTTTGGGTAGTATACATTTATTGCAGTCTATGTGATGTAGATACCCATATACTACCAATATACCATGTATAAAACCATATCAACCTCTAATATGTTCTGCTATATATGATGAACAATTGTTACATAGTCAGTGTTCGGATCAGATAAATACTTTTTTTATCTAGATAAAAAAAGGATACAATTATTTTTTAAATGGTTTTAAATTTAGGTATATTTTAGTTGGGCACTAGAAACATTATAATAATAATGATATAAATACAAATAATTACATTATTTATAAACCATAAACTTTGTTTGAGAATCTGTAATAAATATTTAAAAATGCGTTTGTACAATTTCGCGATTTTTATAAATAAAAAATGTATCTAGATGAATTTATTTAGATTAGTAAAAAAATTACCTAAGATGAACGTTTAGATACCTTGTAACTATTTATCTAGATAAGATAAAAGATGAACAAATAATTATCTAGATAAGTCCGAACACTGTACATTGTACATACCTACTATATACTATTTACGCATATTGTATATACTGTATGTATTGTATGCATTCTCCAATTTAATGATTTACAATAAATACTAGAAAGTGCAATATGAAATTATCAGTACCCGAATCTTAGGTTTATTAGGTACCTATTAAATTAAATTATGAAAGAAGATGACTTTCGTATCTTTTAATAATGATATTTGATAGAGTTATTGATTATTCCATAAACATTTTTTGCATAAAACTAAATTTAGTATGCATCTATTTAGTTTTTTTTTTTTAGTAATAATTTTTATTAACTTCAATTAAAATACAATTTTTAACCGTCATAATATTTTTTTAAAATAATTAAATATTTCGACCTTCGTTCAAATTGATCGAAAAGGTGGCAATAACACGGTATACCGTACCTGCCTATACCTATCATGTAATTATATAAATATTCATGTATGCTATTATATAATATATGATCCTGTTCTCGCCGTGATAAAATTAGGTACTAATGTGCTATCAAGATTATATAATATATAATATTATATTTATGTCGAAAACGCTGCTGATCTAATTTTTGGAACGGATTATATATAGGTACTTCAAAAATACTACTTCGTTATCGTCTTCATTATTGCGTTACGATGTATCGTCTACGGATGTTCGTGGGTGGTGGCGTGGTGCGGCCAATATTATATACGTATAATAGTTTTTAATCACTATGGCACGAGGAGGGACGGTTTTCAGATATCTAATGAGCTCTTATGTTAATTTTGTGCGCGAAGAGTTTGCGTTTGCGTAAGGGAAAATAAAGTAGATTATGTTTCCGGCTCGAGCAGATAATTTTATTGGAGAATGAATATATACAGTTATAAAGGGTGGATGGTAAACATTTCCGAAGGGAGCTCAAATAAAAATAACAACGTTAGTTTTAAAATTTAAAATTATTCGTATTGACCTTTGTTTAGCGAAAAAACTCTGCGTGCTATGCATGGCGCGTGTTTGAATTTAATTCTAAGTACATCTGCATAGTAGTATAAATGTATAATATTACATTATAATATATTAATATGTAGGTAATAGGTACATGCATAGCCCTATAATATATAGCATAATTACAAAACAAAATATAGATCCTATTGGAATAAAACCGGATTTTTAACGGCAGTTATTACAATGAAATAATAGAATTTAAACTTATTTACATAATTACATTTTTTAAAGTATTTATTTGATCCGATATAATATACCTACGTATGTATTATAGATATTAATAAACCTGTACAGCATATTAATTCGATGTCGAAATAAATTGGATTTATTCAGTCAGTTGATACTTTACTTGATAGTTAATACACATATTATATAGTATTACAGTAGCAATGTAGCGTATTGTATAATATTATGCATTTATGCATCTACATATGTCAGAATGAAACTTGTAGCTTTTGATTTATATAAATTTTAGGCAGGGAATAAGTCGTCTAAATCACTTATAAACTATATATAGGTACGTTTCAACTCGGGGTGACAATTAAGTGTACATTTCACTTTCGCTTTAATTTAGCTGCAGGTTTATATTGAGCTAATTGAAATAACGATGTCGGTATGTTTGTCCGGGCACATAGGTATATTAATTATATCACTTTTTAACATGTTACTTCCGCTACACAGTTATTTCAGTATAATAGTCACCTACAATTTTCCTTTGTGTTCCTTTATAGTTGCTATGTAATATTCTGAACAATACTAAATAATAGTCATACCTATGGGCAATTATTTATACGAATTTATTTATAAAGAATACTATTCAGTATACTGAATCATAGTGATAAAAGTGTAATATATTGACATAATATATAACGCGATTTATTTATTAGGTAAATATTTACGTGTTACGATTATTAGATATACCTATCGGCTATCGATTTTCTTTTTATAACACGAATGCCAGCGAAATAGTTAAGGTAAATAATTCATCTAAAATACTATGATTTCCAAATATATATTAAAAGTTTCATTATTTTGGACGTACATAAGTAGATAATTGTGTGATAATGGTATTAATGCAGTTACCTACTTCATATTTAATATTTACATCATATACTATATATATACATTCTGTGATCTTTATATAGGTACAATGTTAATAGGTTCCTATATTTGTTATTATGCAATCGAGGTTCGTTTTATATTACACAATGTGTACAATGTCATACGTAATTATATACGTTTGGAAATTGATTTAGGCCCGAAATATATCGTTTACTCGGGCAAGAGGGAGGGTTGTCAATTTGTGGACCCCATTCAGAGACAATATTATCCAATGTCAACATAGGTGACGCGGTCATCAAGCTAATTTTCCCCATGTGTGTGTGTGTGTACCTTGCAGATCTACCTTATACACAATAATGGCATATAGCTTGGGAACGCGTGCAACCCCTCAAAATCCATAACTGGCGGCTGTATAATTTAGCTCCGCGGGCGTTATATAGGCATATATCGTTTACTCGGGCAAGAGGGAGGGTTGTCAATTTGTGGACCCCATTCAGAGACAATATTATCCAATGTCAACATAGGTGACGCGGTCATCAAGCTAATTTTCCCCATGTGTGTGTGTGTGTACCTTGCAGATCTACCTTATACACAATAATGGCATATAGCTTGGGAACGCGTGCAACCCCTCAAAATCCATAACTGGCGGCTGTATAATTTAGCTCCGCAGGCGTTATATAGGCGCACATGTTTGCTCGACCCGTTCTTTGTTTTGTAACCTATCCGAATCGTGAAACTAATAACGGACGGACGTGTGTGCGCAGTCGATCACAAAGGGGTAGTTTTTACGCACTGATTGCCGGACTACTAAATGGTATTATTGTACAATGCAGATGGATCATTTTCGCCGGAGCGGCTGCTGCGGCTCGGCAGTGTTTCTCCACCGGAGGACTCGAAATGCGTGTGCAGACAAAAACGGATTTTTGCACCACTTCCCCCGCTATACCGAGAGCGTTTGCCGTTTTTAATGCATCGCAAATGCGCGGTGCTTAGTAGTCGCGAAGTGGTGTGAGGGGGAGAGGGTCGCGTCACTTTGTCCAAACTCGTCCGAGAGCTTTTTTAAACGTCCGCGGTGCTTGTGACGGTACTTGGACGCCATCTAGCCGACCGAGTGTGCGTAACCAGAATCGCCCTCTGGTCCATCCCGCCGACGGGATCTCTTCCCGTTCTCGTCACTGACGGCACTAGATAGCGCCGAGTGTATGAGATTGTGGGTATTGTCGTAGACCCTTGATGACGTGTTTATATTAAGTTTGACGAGAAAATACAGTTTTTCATTACATACTTACATCACACTATGTAGTATTGGATAAGGTATCTACCGTGTTCTTCTCGGAAATATAATTTCTTGTTGATGACGAAAACATTATATACCTAATGATTAATAGGTATGTCCATATTATTTACTCTACACCATATCGAAAACGCCGATGACGGGTTGCATGAACAATTACTTAAACATTTAATGAATCAATTATAGTAATGGTCCTTTATTTGAACGTGGTTTAATGGCCCCTCGATTGGTCCATTAAATTTTAGCGAAACATTAAGTTAATAGAATTTTTAACCTGGTATATGTCTGTAAAAGATAATACCAACGACGTGCATTAAAAAAGAAAATCATTAATCGTTCAATCTGTTGCAGGTACATAATAAATAATAATATATTCTATAATTTATTTATGTTGGTGAATAAAGTTTACAAACGCCTAAAATAGTCATTGTAAAATCTCAGATCGCTTGTATATTTTATGAAAAATAAGTATGATTTTATTATGAGTTAAGTACTTAAAACACGGCGTTAAAGTAATGTTTTTTCACGGTCGGCTACTTAAGAGGGGGACAAAAAACAAAAATTTAAAAATAATGCCGTTTTATACAACTTGTTTCGCTTCCTAAATAACAAGAAAAAAAATCAAACTTTAGTCAACCGAACAAAAAACAAAGGGGGTTGAGGACGCACTGTCTGTGTTTTTTTTTTTTTAATGACTTTTTGCGTCTTTTTTATACACACATCAGCTCCTCTTACACGGCTACACCTAACGTTTTACACTACACTGTAATATTATTATTTCTACTCTATCGCCGATCACACAGTTTGTGTACCTAAATAATATTATAAGATATTATATTGTCTGCGTACGTGTTTTTTAAACAATTTATGCAGATGCGTAGTATTATTAATCCCGAGTGTTATTAAATAATGTATGTAGTGATTATCGTTGTATACACTGTCACGAGTCATTAGCTGGGTTTTGGGTGACTGGACACTATATATATGCTTATATGTGTATATAGAAGGGGGCCGGTGCACGCATGTCTACCTGAAAGGGATTTGTGGGACTTGTCGAAATATTACCCGACAGCCGTGATGAATATTATGTTATACCCCCCCTAATCCGTTACAACGAAGACCGTAATCATTTTAATATACACCGGATATATGTAGCAGGTAAAATGAGGGACGATATCCCACACGTGGGGTCATTTCTATATTGAGCACAGTCAGCTTTTGGAATGTGTGTGGTTCCGTTAAAAATCAACATTATCCCTGGGTCGTAAATTTTAGAGTATAGTGTGAAAAATATGTGTTTTCAATTATTAAAACTATTTTTATTGATTTTAGCACTAATGCACACCAGTGCCAAAAAAACCGACGGTTGCAGTTGTTGTAATCCGTAAAATAAATCCTGAACCATTGGCCTTATTCTTAGAAACCTCGAATTGTATACATTCATAATTCATTGCGCCATTTATTTTGTATATACAATTCTGTGATTGTTGAAAATATGTCTTAGACAGAATTTAGATAAAATATAAAATTGAAACACCAACTTTTCATATTTAATGAAACAGTAATTATATAATATGTAGATATATCTGTTAAAAATTGTCTTGGTTATTAAAAAAAAAACTTTTCGACCGAGTATTCATGATTTAACATAAACAGTTATTATTCCTGATTGAATTAGACATTTTATTTTGAATCTTTAACATTATAATTTATAACAATATTTATAAATAAATTATAGTTTTTACTTATTAGGTACTAATATGAATAACGAATGCCTGATGGAGTAAAGATTTTGGATAATATTTAACAAATGGGTTTTATTGGTCTTAGTATATTTACTAATAGATACGTTTCAGACTATATGTGTGGTCCAAATGTTCAATTGTTTGTAATCTGCCGTCAAATGTAATAAATTAATAACAATAAAACAGTCTTACGTTTTGTACGTATAGTAAATAATGTATGTATAGAATACCTACTTATATGTTCCTATTGTGTCCGTCGGTCTGTCCAGCTGTCCTATCGATTCGTTGTAGTGGTTGGGTTAAACAGTACATTTTTTTAAAAAATTATCATGAATATTCACAATTATCTTTTTTACGACCGGAATGTAAGTTATATCAAAATAACGGACCCCTATTTTATATTGGAATAATAATAATTAAAAAATCTGTATACTATAATATTATTACAACATCGACAATTGAAATTTATAATAATACATTTAACGACAATACGGACAAAATTTAAAGAGATTGGATATTCGAAGAAATTTCAAAATAAATTCATACTGCCAGTATTAAAAATACAGATCATTATTTTAAAAAAAACCTTAATTTTTTCATACATAAATATTCAATGTAAAAATATGGCAAGTATGATAGTTAATGACTTATGTATTTTTGTCATTATTATATATTATAGATAATAACATATTGAAACAGATATAACAATGATAAATACCTATCTATATAATAATATTATGCCTCATAATATGACGATATGTACTCCTCAGTGTAAAACACATGTTATACGTAAATATATGTCATTCAGTCATTCGTTTTCATAAATTGTAAATTAATTTTTATGTCTCTGTTATTCACCGATCAAATTACATAAAAATAATAAAATAAAATATAGATAATAGGTATATATAGAAACCTGGTTGCCTTTTCCTAACTTAAATAATAATGTATCTTATAACGCCATTTGTTTTGAGAATAATATTAACGACAACGTTGGTCGGTAGATATGTCGTATGTCAGTATGTGTATAATAATATAATATTAAATAAAAGTGAACCACCTGAATGCACATAGTGATAAATAATAATATTATGGTATATACAGCGCGTTTCGGTGTGGTATAGTTTTCGATGCTGCAAATTAGTAAAATTACATAATATTTTATTATTTAGAGATATTTGAAAATTATGATCTATGTAAAGTAAAATATCATATTATTATTATGTTTTTAGCTTTACCGATCTGAAGGTACGTACCTATATGTATTTTATACTTTCACAGTTTCACAAATACTACTTATACACATTTTACGTGTACATTTCACTATATGCACGTCATAATAACATTATCCACACAACAATTCCTCGCCAGTGAGTTTATTCGCACGGAATGACGTTTATACTGCAAAAGATAAAATAATATAATATCGAAACTAACCGCGATCGGTTTAATATGTTATATATATAGTGTCGTTATTGTCGTAATGCCGTTCGATATTTTTACTATAATATAATATTATTATATTCGATATTGTCTCTGTCGCCGCGTTATATACGCCGTTCTTGTGGGTTGGTCCATATATACCGTGGTACCTAATTTTTATATTTTTTTCGTGTTATATATTATTATATTTTTACTATCGACTGCCGTTCGTTTTGGCGATAAATTTCGTCGAGCCGTTAGCCAAGAGTATATTTCTATAGTGTTCGCATAGTGTTTTAACGTTGCGGCTGGCCCCGAAAACGCTGGGCGTGTGCGAACATTCGACATGACATGTGGCGCACCGCGATATCTTCATTTCATTTAAAAAACTACGTTTTTTTTCTGCTCACTTTTCAAAACTCTTTTCATAGAAAATATCACGTTTATTTACACCGCGATCGTCCGCGGTTCTTGTCGTCGTCCGTCACGTGACGTTATAATAACACACAAATAAATAAATAAATATGTACCTACCTATATTTCGAACTAATTAGAAGTTACGGCGCATCGCATGATCGAAGAAAAAACCGTATAGTTTTAGTATAAAATACTATATATTATTTAGATTTTCGTGAGACCGCTGCAACAGTGACGTCTCTATACGCGGGGTTGCTGACCCGCCGTCAACCCTCGCCCAAATCGTAAAATATAGTTGGGCCGATGACCGTGTGCGGGATTATAATAAAATCGTACACTGTAGAGAACTATCAGCTAGTGCCGAACATGTGGCGTCCAGGTTAGGGCTCAATAATAATAATAATAATAATAATAATTGATCTCGCCGTCTCCATCGTCATCACGACTCTTCCGCTGCAGCAGCCAGCAGCGCCTATACCTCTTCCCGCCACACGCATAAAACATAATAATAATAATATTATAGCGATGTATATACATAGCGGTCGAGCTGTATACACATGCATACGCATACGTATACACAATTTCTGTCAATTTACTTTAATAAAACGACCACTGTTCGCGGCGGGGCCGCCGCCACGGGCTCGCAGCGTGCCGCGTGTCGCGCCCACCGTTTACCCCCGTCGCACCTGCCCTCCGACCACCACCTATGCGCACTTGGAGACCGCTGGCTGTTGGGTGTTATCGCGCCGCACATTGCGTTTCATTATGTGAACCACATGACGCCCTCGCACCGGCAACGCGGCGCCCGCTAACGTCCGTCCGTCAGGCGCACATAATATAATAATATAATATTATATTATATTATTATAATATTATTATATTATAGAGACTTGGACGGCGATGAGAAGCTATAACTACGAGACCCGCGCCGAGTGCGTGTGGCGGTCAGAAAATTGTACCGTTCGCTCGACGCACGGAGTTGGCCGGTAGAGATCGTGGGTCAAAGTCGTTGGGAGGGGAGGAAGGGCCCTCCGACTTTGTTTTTTGATTTCTACAAGTTTTCTGATGACTTACGAATTTGGGGATTGAATTTACAATATATTATTGTTTGCAATAATTTCGAAAAGATTTGCATAAAGTTGTAGGGGGGGGGGCTACTTTGTGTACGTATTCGTTTGTATGTTATTACGGTGTGTATAATAGGTACGTGAAGTTCCAGTTCTAAAGCCGGCGCACACCAATGTACGAGTAGAAAAAAATTTGCTATGATCCACTGCATGTCCATTACAATAACCTGGCCGCCACTTCGCAGTCATTTGGTGTGCGTCCAGAGTCCAAGTCTCGAAAGGCCGGATTGCAACTATATTTATATTGGAGGCCCATTGAAAAAAAGATTGCCTAGAATTGTACCTTAATATTTCTCTAAATATTATTTGGTCATGTTCATTATATCAAAATGTTAAAGAAAATAATAACAAACAGTAGTGTACCTACCTATGATATTATATCCTTGAGGAAATATTATCATTTCATTTTTCCCACTGACTGAACTACTCGGTCGAGACAATTGTGCGCACTGTGCAGCGACGGACAACACTTAATTTTTACTCTTTTATTATGTGAAAAATCCAATTTACACTTTCTCTCAAGTTTTTTATTTAGTTATTTGTTATTTCTTCTTTTTTCATTCCAAACTTTCATAATTTATTAGGGTTTTTTATTTCACCACGTTTTATCGGACTGTACGTCCAGACTCTAGACATCACAAGATCAACGAAAGTAATAGACAATAGAAAATTATATCGACAAACTTTCAGTTTATTACTATACTCAGTTTTTAATGCGACCCCCAACAGTTCGTATTTACTGTTTATCAGTAAAAAAAATAATATAAAAAATAGTGCTTGACATATAAGATATAACTGTTCTACTGGTCTTGTAGTGGTACGAACAGATTTAAAGGGGGTAATCTTGAAAAATGAGCACCAAAATTTCTGTTTATTTACGTTTTTAATTGTCTCTTTTGTTGTTTATATATTACAAATCAAGCATAACGAAAACTACTACATTCTTCTGAGAAGTTAAATTATATTAAACGTTATACTAATACTCACGTACAACCTTGAAGGATTGATTATATACTTATTATTTCCAAGTACGCAGTAATATAATTAGTAATTAAGTACAAATAAAATTTCTATTTCCGTAAAACAAATAACAACTGTAATTTATTATCTTTATATTTTTAATTAATACAATGTGTAATTATTATGCAGTAATTTAGCAATAAGTAATGTTCGTTAGTTCAAAAGCAATTTCCAGATTATCCCTAAGCTTTCACAGTATCGCATTGTATCGAAAAAATGAACTTTGGTCATTATTAAAGTCAATAATGTTAGGTATTTAAAGGATTATATAGAGATATCGTTATAAATATGAAAAATATTTCTGTAATGCCCGTTATATGTATATGTATAATAGCTACAGCATATGTTCGCGTAAGGTAGATTATTTTTGTTCCTAATAATAATAAAAAAAATGACTTAGGAAAAGCGTACCGAAAATTATTGTTATTGGGATAACGTCATAATAATGGTCCAGGACGTATATTAAAACCACGGATGTTAGTGGCGGTAAAACTGAAATAAATACAACGATTTTCATTATATAAGTAATAAAATTCCTTTTTTTGCACAACTGTTTTAATTGTGATTGTAAATTCGATGTATAACGTGTCCGTATTTTCTAGTCAAATAAATTAATGATGTTTAAAAAACTACAATATTGCTCAGGAGAACTCGTTTGCTTTTGTAATAAAATTAAACACCCGGCTTTTCCCTGCTTTTTATTAATCGATTAAACGTTAATTTTCACTGCAGTGAAAACAATAACAACGCAATGCCCGGCCATGGCAGTATTAATTTAACTGTTGACAACGAGTTTATTATTAATTTTTAAAAAAATAAATGAACGGATAAAATGTCATCTATTGAAACATCTTTTAACTGTTGTAAGCTGTTTTAATTTTGCGTGTAAACGTGTATTGTATAATATATTCAATGTTATTTATTGAACTGTGAAAACACAAAGTGATGACAAAAATAACGCACTATTTATAATATATTGTTACATGCATTCCCGAAGTTATTGGCTCGTAGGCACTTTAGAAAAAGTATAAGGGAAACGCTGAAATATTTTTAAAGGTGAAGAGGTACTCGGGTATAACTGTATTATATTTTATATTAATATTATTATAGGTAAGTATTTATCACGCCGTATACGCACTTTTATTTCAACGTTTTCAGGTGGTTTTAATTTTATTTTAAAGGGTGTTGAAGTCGAATACGTGCCTTTGTCGGACTTTTTTTTATGTGTCTACACGTACATAATATTTTTAGGTGAGGGAGAAAACCGAGAAGAGTGGCGTCGGCGGTGGTGGTCTTAATATACGTCGTAAAGTTTACCGTCTACGTGGCCGCCGACATTAAGATAATCCGCGAGATTATGCATATTTTTTTTCCTTTTACGAAAAAAAAAAAAAAATGAATACAAACTTATAAAAAACAAAAATCCCGTGTCGCCGGATAGAATTGAGTTACGAGAGGGCTTTTAGAAATATGAAGTTTTCAGAAGTGAATACAAAATACCTGATTACAGGAAGCGTGGAGGTGGAGGTGGTTATATAAGGTTTATGTTTTTATTTTGTTTGTTTGTCGTCGGGGGGTCGTTAATTTGTCGCTGTCGTCGTAAAAATCACGCGTATACACACGCACACAACAACATAACGTTCGTACCTCGGGAAAAGGCGCGTAGACGGCGAGGGTGAAGGGCTGCCGCTGCAGCTATATAGGAGCAGAAGCAGGAGCAGAGAAGAAGGGAGCGTGAAAAACAAAAAGAGTTCAATTTCAAGTAAAACGGTGTATTCTCTATACTTACACCAGGCGCGCGTTTGTGTGTGTGGCGTGTACGACATGGAATAAATCGGGATCAGAATTTTTATTGTTTTTTTCCTTTGCCCCGCGAGGTGGTGGAGACGGCCACGTGTGCGTGTGCTGCAGTGTCACTTGTTCGCAGGAGACATTTAACGTTTTTATTCGAATTCCATTCGATTTTCCGGCCCGAGGTGTTTTGCTTATATATGTCGATGGCGAACTGTACACCCATACACACGCGCACACTCGGGGGGTTTAAATCTTCGCCGTTTGACGTTATTGGATCTTATACACACCTCGTGCACACACACACACACACACACACACTCGCGTGCGCGCGCTTGCATATTATCATATGGTCGGGGAACTCCGGGCGAATCGAATTGGAAAAATGCGCTATCCGTCCGACACACGGTGTCTCATAAAACCAGCTACAGACGTGTGTCGTATTTACTGGTATATAATATAATATATTGTGTATCGGTGACTGCCAGACTCGTAGGGTTTAGATGGCTCGTATAATAATATAATAACAACAATACGCTCTTTTTTTCTCACCTTTGTTTTCATAGACAGTTAACACATATTATTTTTGTCGTCGTTTGCTGTTCTTTTATTTTCACTGTTGACTTTCACCGCCACCGCCATCGATGTAAATCCGAACGACGCGAGCCTATGCTCGCAGCGAGTCAGAACCATTTCGTTGTTCAATATGTTTTTCTTTTATTATTGTCGTCCATATAATATACAGATGCCAAAGAGAAATTTTATTTATGTTCAATTACGGCACCATAGTCTGCTCTGTTGGCCAATACATTTAAACGATTGATGTATATGCAGTGTATATACACATGCGTTTCGACTTTCAAGTATTAAATGCGTATTGCGTATATATAGTTCGTATCAAGATATAATATAGATAGTGTTTTTGATATTCCTAATGTAATTTTAAAGAATAAAAATATTTATTCACCATTCAAAATTAATATCCTTATTATTTTATTTAATTAAACTTTACAACGTAAAATATATGCAAAGGTATATTTTGTGCGTTGCGACTAGCGATGAATGCGTATTGGTTTTACAGTGACACGTTTAATTTTTTTTGTGTTTGTCATGATGTTTTTGATCAGAAAAAATGCTTTAATCTTCAACATTTGTGTGGTTATCCTAGTTGAGAAAAAAGTTGGTACTTTTGTGGTTCAAAAGTTGAAGATTCCTTCAAAATAATTGGGAAAAACAAAAAACAATCATCGAAAAATATTATATTATATTATAATATACATATTTTATATTAATATATATTTATACCGTATGTATATTCACACCAAGCGGTGTAAGTTGGTACATCAGTATTTATTTTAGTTAATAATATTTATAATTAGTGATATTAAAAGAAATATTACGGTTTATTCTTAGAAAAAATTAGTTCAACCTATACAATATTGCTAATAGAAAAATAAATAACCAACAGTAAAATAAATAATTAAACATCCTTAGAAATATACGCTGATGCAATCTCCACTAGGAATCAATTTTCACATGCAATAAATTATCATAGAATTACAATTTACCACATTAATTACAGTGTCCTACAGTCAATGACGCGACGGGGTAGGTACACACGAAACTTATTTTACAACAGAGTAAATTCCCTATTTTTTTTACATACATTTAGTGTTCAAGTTTATTATTAATTTTCATTCATAACAAATATTTTGATATTTATAATGTGTTTTAATATACATAATACATATTAATTGTTGATAAATATTAATAATATGTTACATGTATTAACCCTCGTATTAACATATATATTATCAATTTTTATTATGAATATAGTTATAAATGTACTAAGTACTTATTATATTTTATTTTATTATGTTTGCTAAGTATACCACAATTATACTTATCTTGCATATTATAGCTAATCAATTTAAGTTGACAATTTCGAACATACGTATTTTGTTTTTATAACATATGTTTTATGGTTCAAATTATTTTAAAAATATATTTTAATATTTAAAACGAATAAACAATAAATATTATATGTAACTAGTCGTATTAATAAAATAATCGCTCATTTCAACTAATTTGTATAAGTTTATAATAGTAATAACAATAATTATGCGTATACAATTATAAACGAACTGAAGATTTGTTGTTTAACCATTTTATTGACCTTTGATTATCGGAGAAAAATGCGGAACATGAGAAGGTATTCCTTTTTGTATGGACCATTGACTATATTAGCTATCCCTTACTTCAGACCTGTCGATATAGTGGAAAAGATTTCCTCGTTTGATCCTTTCTCTGTGACTCAACTGCCAACTATTATAAAGTCTTTGATTGTATTAAACCAAAAGTCGTTGTTTCATATATAAGATCCGGATATCTTGATAAAGAGTGTTCGTCTCCCCTTATTTTAAAACAATATACCTTTATCGAACTGAAAGTTTAACGATTTTATATTATGGAGCGAAATTTGCTACTAGACAATTAACAATTAACACGGGTTAATATAAATTAATCAAACGATATACGAATAACCGCATTCAATTAAATAATACGTTATGTATAGTTGGTGGGTCGAAGCGACTAAATAATCGTTCTTTAAAGCGCTTTTTTATTCTCTCTCTCTCCGCATTGGGTCCGACAATTAAATACAAAACGAATTATCAAAGGGTATAGGGATTTATAAGGGTTATAAGGCGTCTAGGTGAATTAGGATTGTTAAATTTGGTCCCATTAATTCGGGTAAAAGTTTCAATTTAAATCGGACACTTACTTTGTACGGTTCCGGTTGGTGACGGTGGTGGCTGCAGTATGGTGGTGGTAGCTGAGAAGAGAGTGGAGGGTGTGTAGAGGGCTCGAAATGTGGAAACCGCGAAACCGTTTTACCCTCCACCTCTCTAGCGTTTCTCGACCTGTTAAAATCGTAAATACTGTTCCGCGCCAAAATAGGGCCCCAACGGCGGCGAGGCGGCTGGCAGATTTCTTCAACCTTTATAAGGGACCTCTTCGTTGTGCGCGGTGGTTTATATATATAAATTATCGTATATACGGTCTTTTATTAAGTGGCCCGGATTACATTGAGTACTTGTCATTGAACTTCCTTGTCGGTTGATGCGCCTTAAGCTTACTGAATTTATGCGACCATGTCAATCCTCTATGGGTGGATTGGTTACGATTCTGATCTTTCGAAAAATACATTAATTGTCACACTTTACACCGACTATTTTAGTATTATTTCTATAGAGTCTCATCAGTCATCTCGTCGTTTGCTCAAGTGTTTAATGTTTGTTTTACCTTCTAAAATTACTCCATATATTATATAGAAAATTCTGTACACGCGAGAGGGCGATTTGTTAGGTTTGCGCCCATCATATATTATAACCGAGTGCCCTGCACCCTCCGCGGCCATACGCCGTTCAGTAAAACTCTCGAGATTCACTTAACAACGAGCGATTGTGTGACCTATTGTCACAGTGGCGACGGCGGAACCCTAATCGAAATGAACAGAAGTATTATGTATAGTATAATATAACAGTAGTTCAAAACTATACTTGCAGGTCACAGTTGGTCGTAGTGGTATCGATCAAGTTTAACAATAGTGAATAGTTATATTAATTAGTGCTTATATTATATTATTATTAGTTATTATACATAGGAATTGTGTTTATAATAAAAACCTTTTTAGTTATATTATTTTAAGTAGGTACCTATCAGTAAATGTTATCATATTATATTCAAATGAATTAACTTGACGGCAATTAAGTTTAATTAAAATTAAAAAATCTTAATAATATACAGCTATATACTCGTATATTATGTAATACGAGTCTTAGTTTGTAGACAATGCAGTTTATTCAAATACCTATATGTTTAAGCTGATGAAGAAAAATAAGCATTTTAATGTATTCGAGAAAGAATATTCTAGCATTACTATAATAGGCATGTAGCATATCAATCATAGTAGTAAATGTAAACAATCAATATCAAATTCGTATTCGAATAGTTAAAACTACAATTTTACAGTAACAACCCTAGTGCGTATATTTTATATTTATATGCGTTCTTTTGATTGCAACTGTAAATCAAATGATTTTTTTTTCTGTTATTTGTAGGTATTCTCACAAGCTCGATTAATTAAAATCTGTGTATTGACCTTATTCTCTTTCCCCTCCATGTACTCAAACTCAAAGTACGTATCGCCGCGCACAGCAGTTTTATCGTCAATTTCTTCAGGTTCAGATTTCCGTTTATTATTGTTGCGGCTAATGAATTCCACCGGGAGTTTATATAAGTACCAGAAATAATAACAATAATAAGACCTGCTCTTTATAAAAGACTACTCGATATGAAACAAAAACTGGGACGGGATGGGAAAAAAAAAAGTTTTTCCTTTGGATTATTATTAAATCTGGAGGCAAAAGGAAAATATTTATTTTCACTTCGCTTTTAATCCTACGCGAACTCGCAATGCGCGTTGTTATATTGGCGTCTCCGCGGGAGAAGTATATTATTATCGTAAAACTTTTAATATTTCGTATTCGTTGAAACCATGGTTTTTGTGCACTCAAATTTTGATGTTGAGGAGTTTAATCAAATAAAAACGATACCGCATAGTTACTGATAAATACATGGGGGACACGTGGCTGCTGATATTTAACGGACTTTATCGTTGAATTTATATTGTACCATAGTATATACAATATACATACTGTACATGTACTTGTTTTCAAGTCGTTTCAATTTCATTAAATTACAATTGGCAGATTTCCTTAATCCGATGAATTTTTTCCCCCCCATAAGATACAACCAAATACTACCGCGTTTGCCAATATTATACCATTGCTTTCCGTGAGTACTACGGCGTCGCTTTGGTCGATCTTTCTTTTACATTGTTCTTGTAATAAAGTATTTCTGTTATCGGGTGGGGCGGAAGAGGATTCAATTATCTTTATTAAAAAACACGAAACCAAAGTAACAATCCTTTGTAGAATTTTACGTGATGTATGAAATCGATGATATTATATACCTCTACCTATCAATATAATATCAATATTATTATTATTATTATTATTTATTACTATTATTATTATTATTATTATTATTCTAATTCAGATTTTTATGAAACTTGTTTATATTATCATATTATGTCTATCACTTTATATTTTTGGGCCTTTGCTGTATTGTCATAAAAATAAAATAAAATATAATTTAACAAGTCATAAAATATTTGGAAATATGTAATTCAATGTGACGACTAGAACTGCACACAATACTAAATTTATTATTATAATGTTGTCGTCGTTTTGGTATTCCTGACATAATGTACTTATTTAACTTTTTAGTTTAAATAGTATTTGTAATTTTGTCTAATATTGATAATTTATTAATAATTATAATCTTACAAAGTAAAATAATATACATACTGATTCAATATAATATGTATGGCTTTGAATAATTAATTATATTAGTTATAACAAAATACTAAAATACAGTGTATAACTACAGTAGTATTAATACATATCATTATGTGACCTTACGTCATATTATCTTACTTACATGGTTTTCCGTAGGTACCATAGTAATTAAACTATTAAAAACATAATTTTGTTTTTGTGATTATAAGTGACTAATTAGTAATTACAGTTAAAGAAAAACAGATGAAATATTTCTATATACCTATGTGATGTATATTAATGAATATGTATAAATATATTTGGGATTTATATGGTACCACCTTATCTAAATAGTTATAAAATAATTATACACCAAAAGATATAATTTATTTAACTCTGAAAGATGTCTGACAATTTGTATGCACATGTTAAATATTATAGTAGTCGTTTAATTTTAGTAGTAATAATATTTTTTTAACTGTTGTGACTAAAATTCAAAAAATAATGTAATTTATATTATTTGTATAGGTAGATGCTGCTGGTGTTCTACACATCTACAATCTATAGAAATAAATAACAATACACTTTTAAATGTTCTGAATTCATTCTTGATTATGTTATATTATTATTCAATATAATTATATAGTTATAGATCTTGCCATCTTGGGGATCATTGATATTATTATACTTATTTTATAGCTAATGTATTGGTTTTTTTTTTAACTCACTTTTAAAATATTTGTATAATTTTGTAACTCGTAAAAGTGTTTTCCAAAATATATCGTTTGTAATTTGAAGTCAGAGTTGTAACGAGTTAACGTAACAAAATAAGTGTTATTACTTATTTTCTTTGCGACGTTATTTTAATGGGTCTGTTGGACATATGCCAACCTGCAATAATGACGTTTAAAACGTTATATTAACCGAAAAGGGTAATTATTGTGATTAATAATGGGTTTGGGTGTCAATTGCCTGAGCTCCGTATTTTATGTACATTTTATTTATTAACAATCATTGTTAGCTGGGTAATTGTTCTAAAATTAATTTAAGCTTTAGCATTTACTAACTTTTCTATAGCGAAATATAATAATTTGTCCTCAAATAATGAAAATCGATTAGATATATAAAATTGATTGAATGCAAATAGTACCTACAGTAAAGAAAATCTACAACACAACTTAATCTGACAAAAGAGTAATACCACCATTGTCGGATTCAAACTAGGATGCAGCCCATGAAATAAGTTGACGTTCTATATCAAAATATCAGTCGAATATGTTAGTTATTAGTTTAATCTATTATTATCAAAATTTGAAATACAAACCAATAACAACAACAACAGCAATGAAGTATATAGTTATATTAATAATTATTAATAACTGTTTAAAACCGATTATTGGCTTCAACTTTTTCTATAAGATAATATAGTTTATTATACAAATAAATAGCTATGAAAAAATTACATGAGATATATATCTAGTCATTAGGAAATTAACTAACATTATATAATAAATATAATTAGAATTTTATATAGTTTAATGGATATTTGAATAATGTACTACACCTTAAAAGAAAGAGTTTAACAGGTTGACCGCCACGGGTTTTTTTCAAGTTACTTCAAATCTATTTGTGTTCTCAAAAATATTACTAGGATTGACAATTGAGACCCTATTCGGGGTATGACTGAAAACGATTTTCAGCGAAAGCTCGTTTAGTCACTATAATCAGTATTTTCTAGTCGGATTTAAAATGTACAGTGTTGCCACTTTCTGACGGTATAACAAGCTTGCAGATATCATTATTAGTTTTTTTTTTTATCAATTTTTGTTTAAATCGTCAAAACTGTTTTCAAGAAAAACCTATGAAAAAAACCCATAGCGTACGGTAGTAAACTAACGAGAGCCCAAAAAGGGGTTCATGGCGGTCAAGCTGTTAACAAAATGTTCAACACTCTAATTCTAACTCTAAATTACATCTTTAATATACTCATATTTTTAAATAGTTGAATAAAATACTTAAGGAACATTGAATATTTTCAGTGAGTATAATAATTTAATGTCTTATTGTTAAATAGTGTATGTATTTCATTATAAGTATATCAATATGTATATGTTTTAAAGTTTACACTTTGATAATAACGACAATATTATAAATAATAATCATTATTATATAAATTATAACAGTAATGGTTTTGTATCGCATGTTCAAGTGACCAATTATGTTTCTATATCGCATTGTTATAATATGAGATATAGAGAAGACCACAAGAGAAAGTATTTGATTTATTTGTTAGCAGTTAATGTGTCGTTTCAGGCTGTGCAGTAATAATTTCAGTTTGCTTACTTTGTTTAAAATCCATCGTTTCGAATTTTTCAAAACGGTCATCTTGAGAACTTAATAGTGAAACACAAAAGTATACAATATACTATACAGACGAATGCTTTCCAATTGTATTCTTAAGTTCAATTATTAACCTTATTTGCTCTTCTTATTTTAAGGGTTAGTATTAATTATTGGGGGCTTATCCGTAGCGGGAAGGTTTAAGTGATCTTCAACGTGCGGCGGGTACACACACCGTAGCGTGTGACATAACGTGAACCAGAGTGTATATAGTGTTTGGGTATGCAGGGTGAGAGGGAAGAATTAAAAGAACATTTTTGCCTCTGGGGATTATTTAGGCCTGCCGGAATAAATGTTACGGTTCTCCGGGCCAGAGAGAGGCTTTTGCGGTACACAGAAAGGAAGGAGGAGAGAGAATGAGTGAGATGTCTTTAACCGGTATACAGCAATGTATATATAGTATTGGTTGGATGTAGAATAGAGGGGGGTGGAGGTCTAATCCCCCCGGTCACACACACAAAAGGAAAACGGCCATCTTTAATGAAAAACTTAAGAAGGCGTCAGGAATGCAGCTCTTAATTTTATTTTTACAATACCGGGTTCAGGATTAAAGCTCAACGTACCGTGTGTTACTTAACCGTGTCTTTTCCATTGTTGTATGACTACGTAGTTGTGTTGTGGCGGGACGGGTGGAAGGGGAATTCGTTTTCGCGTCAGAAAATACCACCCCTTCGACGCTTTTGGAAAACTAAGAAAACCTCCTCTTGTCTTGTTTTTCCACCCTTCGTGCGGCCTATTGTTTTTGTCGTGTTTTATTATTATTCATTAATTTACTAAGACATGATAAATTGACGATTCCGCCGGCGTGTATATACGCGCTACAAGGGGTGACTAGATAGGTATTAAGTGGCGTCTAATGTCTGCCCCGGGGGATTTGGGTAGCCAAAAATAAACCGCCGATGCTTTTTGTTTGTTTTTTCGCTCCAATTGTTAAAAAAAAAGAAAATGATCGCGTTGTATTGTGTATTATGGTGGGTATAAAAAATGCGTTCATAAAATATATAAATACACACGTGTGCGTTTATATATATAATATACATAATATATATCTATATAATATGGGGCACACATTATATTCCACGTATTCCCGTGCGATATGTTATGGTATTGTTTTTCTATGTCGTCCGCACCAGCAACGATGTGTGTACATGTGTTTCGTCCGTCTTCTCTTTTGTCACCACGTTATTAATCGCGTCTAGGTGAACGGTCCGTGACACGTTGTATCGTCTGCTTAAGAAATTCCACATTAATCAAAATCACATTGTGTATAGCGCGCTCGCTACTTGACTTTAAATTAATTACTCATGAATGTGTCTATTGTTACAGGTACGTATGATAATAATATGCTGATTCATATTAGAACCGTGACCTTTTATATGCAAGTTATACTCAAAAACAACGGAATCTGGTGTTGCGATATTTTATGGTAAAGTACAAATTTATATTTATTATAAATGTATAAACATTTTGGTAAATATTATATGATCGATTATTTATTTATATTAGGTACATATATAGAATAATATGTTAAAAAATAATAATCAAACGAACAGGATCCGTTTGATCTCTATGATCCATAGTTAGATTAAAATAATAATGATATTAAAATAACAATATTATTTTTTTATGATGCTTGTAAAAGGGACATGTGTTTTATGACATTATAATATATAATATGGTTACCTTTTAAGTAAGCTATTTTGTTGATCTTAATTTAAAAAATCTATAGATTTAATGAATGGTCAAACATATTATAAGACAAATGTGACCGTCAAACATAATTTTAATTTCAACCTCGGTTGATATCATTACTCGTCTTCAACAACTGCCGCTTGGTAGTTTAGCTTATATAGCTACGAAACTATGAAAGGTTTTCGTAATAACCTTTACGCTATTGAGCGAAATATTTTTTTCCTCGGTTTCTGCGGTCATTAATTTCCTATCAAAGTAAAACTCCGGGCTCCAGAAATAACCCTTCCCCCCAAACCTCCCTTTTAGGTCAAGAGAGTAATTAGTAGCATCCTCGGTTTCGTTCTTGAAACGGGCAACACTTGGCACCCAATCTCTAAGGGTAGTTTTTACCATAGAGGAGGTGTCTGTGTGTGCGTGTGCGTGTATTTTGTTTCTGTCTGTGAACATTTCACCACCTGTTTTCTGTCGTTCTTCCTCTCTTTTTTTTCATTAAACGCTCAGAGCCACTTACAATTTCATTTAGAAATCTAATAAAAAGGGGAGAGATTGAGACAGATGCGAAAAATCGTTTGGAATGAGGTTTTTCGTTTTAATGTTTTGAAGAGGTGAAAGATATATGTCTTCATTTGAAAAAATTACCTAAACAAATCAAACGCGGAGAGATATCTGTCGGGAATAATATTTTCAACAGTCAAAACCAGAGGGCTTATTTAATCTTCATCCAATTAATAGCCTGCATTTAGCCTTTTTTATTATTTCTGACGTCGATTGTATATATTTTTTTTAATTGATGATTAATATTAAGCCAGGAGATCGTTAAAAGGATAGTCCATGCCTGCGATAAACTTTGGCATTATATTTTATTATTTAAAAAAAAAGTAAAAATTATAAAGTATATGTGTATATATTTTTTGGGTACTCAATAAAACGCAGATGAGGTTACTACTCTGTGGCTACAGTAAAACGAATCGGCGGAGAGTGGTGTCATTTAATCCACACATTCAAGCTACAATGGTTATTGTATATATGTTACTCAGTCGAAAATCGCTACTCTCGTATGTACAGCAGTAGGGTTTCTAAACTAATTGATTATATTTTATAACATTAATGCATTCGTTAAAAATTTATTAGTTTATTACAATCTAATGATTCACAATATATAAATATATTAAATTTGAGAATTATATTGCAATATTTTTAGTTAAACAAATAAAAAAGGTCCAATCTTTAAATATTGTTAATTAAAACAATATGATAAAAATAGTAACTATATTTCAGATTAAGTATTTAATTTAGATTTTTTATGAAATATTGTGAGATATACTGTAGTTTCAAAGAAATACATAATTTTTAATGTCTATTGCCTACACTAAAAAAGGTTATTAAATTTCAACTGAAACGCTGCTTTCAAAGTTATAAAATAAATAAATTTGTAATATGTAGCTAACTACCATTTTATCACTGTGTTGAAATTTTACCCGAAAAAAAATGAGAAAAGTATAATAATATATATTTTGTAGTAATTAAAAAAATATTTAAATTTCAATTTATAAACATCACAAGTAAAATATTATAATGTACGGTATGTTATGTATATATATTATAAAAATGAATGTTTGTCTGTCTTTCATTTATGCATTCCTAAGCCGTTCATCCGATTGCGATGAAATTTGGTAGGTACAGATATAGATTAAACCTTAGAGAAAAATATAGGCTATATTTTGTCGCGAAAAAAAGGTAAATTATACTTGGGGTGCTCAAACAATGAATTTGAGATTCACGGTGGTAATTGAAACTTTTTATTTGTTTATAAATGGTTGTCATTGATTATAGATTATAAATTATAATAAACTATAGAAATAATTTTTTTTTTATTTTGTATATAAATTTATTGGTCGCCATTGATTAATCGGGCAGACCAGTACAAGCATGCATACAATCGAATTTTCGCACATTGCCTACTGCAAGGTGACTGAGTTGTACTTAATGCTGCAGTGAGTTACACCTAAAAGGAGTTGAACAATCACAATTTTTTTTAAGAGTTGTCATTTTTTACGAGAAATGAAGTGCGCGGGATCAGCTAGAATATTATACAAATGTATGCATACGGTTTCTAAATTCTAAGACGGTACATATCTTACATTGCAATTTAGTTTAATTGATTATTTATGTTACAATTGAACATCAGTTTCAACCAAATATTTTAACTAAACATAAACATTGAAACATTTATTTAAACGGTGTAAGTAATAAGATATTTGGTATTTTATTTCAAATGTCAGTCTGTCAGTAATATCTTGCTCATTATTATCATAAAGGATCTTTAACAAGTAACAATAAATACAAAAGACTATTGGGTGGTTGGATCGATAAATATTTTTGTGTAAGACAGGTTTTTACTTTATTGCTGCAAGGGTTCGTTTTCAGGTCAAATCAGATATCCCATATAATATATAATGGATTTATATATTATGTAGGTATATAACACATGTAATATGTTTGTTTCGAAAATAACATGTGTTGTATTTCAGAAATTCTTTTGACCCCCCACGATTGAGTCCACACTAGTATTTTGAGTTCAATCGAAAAACGCACCTATTGAGTAGTTTTTAAATGGTAATTATTTACTAAAATCTTTTAGGCTTGTAAAAAACTACTTTTTTGTGTCTTATAAATTTTGAAATTATTAAATTAAATAGGTACCATGTATTACTGCAACATGCGTAGTTTGGTAATTAATAAATAATTTAAATTTAATTTGTACATAGTTATTATAGAACATGCTATATAAATGTATAATAATTAATAGGCAATTATATATTTTATACCAAGATGGCAAGATGGTATTCACTATTTAGTATTTTTACTTATATTGGTAAGTAAATTGTATAGTAGCTACCTACTAGGTATGTTGACATTATTTTTCTTGTAAACATGTATGCGAAAAAAGTATTTATCTACCTACATAGTCTATAATACATAGATAATCCTATAATTCATTTTATTTGATTATACTTTACGTCCTTACGTCCTTACTAATGTAATTATGTGTAAATATAATATTAAGGTTTGTAAACGTTCATATAACCTAACTAATGTACAAGATATAATAAATAAATTATTAATTGGATGGTATACGCGCATGTAAAATATAGGGAATCAGTCAAAATCACTACTTTTCAGAAATAGAAAAAACTTCTAATGTCTGAATTGATTTTGATGGATTTTTCACTTTCTAAGAAAAATGCAAAAATCAAGTATATCAATTATAAAAATTGGATAGAACATTTTTTTTGTAAGTACAAGATAAAAAATAATATCGAATAATATCGCGTATAATATCGAAAACTGCAAAATTGACTTATTTCCTATTATCCACACACTGTCCGACTTATAAATATATATAATACGGACCATTATTAGTATGGACGAGTATAAATTAAGTTTTTTAATTTCGAGTAAATGACCTGTGGGCTGTGAGAATAATATAAGAGACAAAATGTCAACAACTGGCTCCACGAGTCATTCGTCGGGTTTCCCTAGGAAATTCGTAAAATAACTAAACGAAAAGAGTAGGGAAAAAAACAAAGCGACCGAAACTTTTCAGACATTTGGTTTGTGCGTGATAGCAATAGCACAGGGGTTTTATTCCTAAACCGAGCAAAAGCATAATTATCGTGAAAAGTTCTCTTGCACAGAGTAGTTGTAGTCCACCATCATCACAATCTGGTCCGGTTGATCTAAAAAAAAAAAAAAAAAACAGAGAAACGAAATGGAAGGGGAAAAGTAATTCAATAGACTCGGGCTAATTTCTCTGGTTTCTGTTCGAATGCCTATAAAACAAGATCGACCTATTGATACGTCCGGGTTTTTACGATCCAAACGATGGAGCCGTTGCCTGGTCGTCCAATTTACAAGACGAACGTATAATACATATATCACCGCTACCGAAGATACTCTCCGATATACGTAGAACGTACATATAATACAATATATACGTATATAACAGCTATACAATACATACATATTGTACATAATATACTTCTACAAAATAGGAGTGAGGCCTCATCTCGTCGTCGTCGTCGCCGCCGCGGCCGCGCGCCACTGTTGCCGCCCGCGCTGTTAACATATTATATACAGACCGAACGTTTTTAAATACCCTCGGGAATCCTGGTCGGGTAAATTGTGTTTTTATCTCTATACGCGAATTAATTGCCTGCGTGCTACATATATATATATATATTTACGTGCGTGCATATGTGCGTGTGTGTGTGTATAAGCTCCGAAACCGGCGAAACCCTGATCATTTTGAGGTTTAAACGGCAATTCATTGTCCTCTCCGCGCGATGCATGCGTGCTGCGTCGTTCGCGTATATTATGTAGAAGAGGAGCGACCGCGGAAAGGCCACCACACGGCGAAACGACCCTTTTATTATAGGAAAGACGCACGCGCATGGAAAGGAGAAAAATAAGCCAATTCTTTCTCGACACATTCACCCCGTCCCCGCACTTACCCGTCGTAGACTGGCTGGTTATTATTATTATACCATGCGATCCCACCGTATATTATATATTATATTATATACAACCGCATTTACATAATGGGATAACGTATTATATAATAATAATAATAACAATAATATGTGTACGATGACGGTGGTGGCGGCGTACTCGTATGTAAGGAGGAAAAACTATCGCGCGCTGGGAGCTTGTCCTCTGCTCACCCGTTCGAGTAGACTAAATAATTGAATAATTGTACACGGCCCAAAGGGTCAAACGATATTGTCGTTATATAACGAAGTCGTTTGCACTGCGCGCGCGGGTCTCTCTCACATAATATTCAAATTTCCCCCGCGGGATGCTGAATAATATGTGTATATGTATATCGTATATACTATATCGTCACATACAACGATATTGCTCTTCTATATGCGTGTATATAATATATGTATATATAAACTGCTGTAGAAAATGGACTCAAATTCCATAGCGTTTTACATTCACGCCGAGCACGAGCCGCGTCATATAAAATTATAATATTATATGGCGCAGGATGTGGATTTTAATACTTATTTTTTTCGATTTTAAATATTTTCATTTTTCACCGTCAATGTATACGTCACACCGTAGTATTACGTATTTGATATTGAAGTGCGGGGTGCGAATAGACTCAACCCCTTCACGCAACTATTGGCCGGGCGTGGGCGACTGGAGGCGTCTCCGCGCAGGTGTTTTCACCTGAGTCAGGTGACGCGAGCGCCGTAAACCACACCCCGACCGGGCCGTACCGCCGCTGGATGGGTTTGGCTATTCCACGTGCGCATTCGTCCACCTCGGGGTTGGGAATGTGGGTTGCGAAATAAAGGGGTGCCGAGTCCGCGATGTAGGTCACTCGCAGCAGGAATTAATTAAAAATTGCTTGATGTTTATTATAATGAGACGCGTCGTTTAGTGTAACAACATTTTAAAACTTTAAATATATCAAATTCTATTCGAATCCAACGAGAGTGGTGTGTAATTTATAGACATCGAAGAACACCGTAGGTAATGACATGTTTTCGTAAAATTACCAGTTTTAGAAACAGTAAAAATATGTGTATTGCAACACATAATATTATATACACGTTCGGCGTTCATACATTATTATTATTTTTATTTTTCATCATCAAAATTTATTTGATGTTTGGTCCATCTCATAGGGTTCATAAATATTCTGACTATTATTTAGACTAGCGTTGAAATAATTTATTGAAAAGTATTATATTATATTTGCATTGCTCAAATGTAATAATTTCAACTTCATTATGTTCTGTTGAATTATTGTTTGTTTCGTATTTCAAACTTCACCTAAAGGCTAAAATTTATACGAAAATACCCTTTTTGTTAACAGAAATTTATATATCCTATAATGTCAAAAAAGGTTCATTTTTAATAAATGCAAAAACTCATGTTTTACATGGTTTAATGTATTTAATGTATGTGACGTCATCGTAATGCTGTTTTGGTGTTTTTGTCGGTCTCCTATCGGCATAGATATTATTGTATTTTTCTCGAATTAATCTGACGTTAGGTTGGACCTTTACCAAAATATCATGTACTCTGTAGTCTGTACTCATCAACTGTTTTGCTATTACGTGTAAAAATAAACCAAGTAATTTTCTTAATGTTCTATATAATTACCTGGCTTTTATTTTTACGAAATTGTTATTGCTCTCAATCGTTTTTTTTTAATTTTGATATTATTGATATTACATAGTAATGGGCTACTATATTATTTTGTGTATCGATATCGTTTCGATTTTTCAGATATTGTATCGCGATATTGTAAGTTGTACTTATTATCAGTAATTGTTATTACATATTAAAATTAATAATTAATATAAATAAATAATATAAATATTGAATTAATAATTATTAATTAAAAAATTTACTTTACCTACCTAATTTAACATAAGAAAAAAAACTTGTTCCCGATATATAAAACAATATTTATATGTACAATTTGTCACGATATCGACATCGTATCGAATTATTGATATTGTTGCCCATCACTAATATTATACGATGTATTGCCGGTATAAGGACATTACATATAATTACATCATAATTGTGTAGTCTTTGAAACGTTATTTGCTTAATATTTTATTAAAATTGAATACATATGTTTTCAACTATAATTTTGCTATTCAAGCTAAAACAATTTATGAATTGTTAAAATATGAGAATATATTTTAATAATTATGGCATCGCTTTAAAGTTAAAATTAATCTTTGGCCTTCAAATTATTACATGTTACTATAGTTTAAATCAAATATTATAACGAGAAAAGTTTAGTGTGTAATATGTATCATTGAAGTCTAGAGTAGTAGTCTCTATATTCTCTAACTATATTTACGATTCTGTTACTGTGAACTAAAATTTTAAAGTTAAAATAATGAACAAAAAAAAACTAATAACCTGAAGTAATTTTTTTCTCAAAGAAATTTTATGCGTATGCGTCTGCTAAAGAGATGAAGTAAACAATATATTCTTTTATAAATAACCCATGTATTTGTAATTAATGTTTTATGTTGCGGGTACCTATATATATATTTACTAAACAACAATTCGTTTCTCAAGATATAAATTAAAACAAAACGTTTTCATGACTTCGTAAATTGACAATGGTTTGGATCACGTTGATATTTTAATACCGCTGTATTTAATAGATAAAACCAAAGTTTTTACATTTACATATAACTTAAGCTTCGATAGTTTAATCGTTTAATCAAAGCACACATCTGCTGAAATAATTGTATACGGGACAGAAAAATTGTATCTAATATACGTGATTTTGAAATTCTAACTTTTTCTATCCCATGCAACTATAATATTGGTTTGAAATCAACCGGAAAGAACGGTACACATTTATTTTTAGAATTTAATTCGATTTGATTTATGCGATGACGTAGGTATATATAATATTGTTGCTTACTTTGTTTTATTATATACATGCATCACACACGTAGGTACCTAATCTTTAAAATGTATTTTTATTTAATTGAGCAATAATTGTGCGCACATAAATATCATTTACACCTACACTCGTCTTCGTCGTTTATATTGCATGTCATTTTTTTTCCACCACCGTTTCATTATGTAGGCCATATATAATATATATATATATCATATAGTCATTGCACATTCCAAATAGCCGTGCGCGTGTATATATAGGTATGTGTGTTAAACGCGGGCGTGATGAATGTAATAAATAATTATTACGAGTGCAAAGAGGTGATAGCGAAGAGCGGATGAAGAGGAGGGAGGCCATAAAAAAAAAAACTATATGAGAAATATCGTAAAATCTCATGTCAGCCGAGTGAAACTAAAGTTTTCCACATCTTTACTGCAGACATCATACACGCATACACGCAAGCTCACACTCGCACACACACACTAATTGCCCGAAAAACGAAACGGACGAAAATCATTCGTTTTTAGGACGCGCAAGCTGGTTACATTCCGGCCACGGTCGAGAAACTTTATAATTATTATATCCCGGACGAAAAGTACACGGTTTTCGATTCCGAAATATTAATAATAATTTCCCTTTTGAGAAAACTTTTCTTTAGGGGTTTTTGAAATTTCCCTCCGCAGCTCATACTCTCTGTCCCCGCTGTCCTATTCTCTCTCCGTATTTCTTAATTATTTTAATATTTCTGGCTCTCGCACTATACCACTATACTACTACTATAGTTTTGCTATATAGCTATATGTATATATATACCGCTATACTGCACCGGACGTCGCGGGCGGCGGTGGAAGCTGTGTCAGATGCGTGTGAGATCCGAATCTCCTCGTCCGGATTTTAATGGAATATTTTCGTAAAACAATATAATATCCTATAAACGTGCAACTTTTAACGGTCTAATTACACCAGCTTTTAATTACCCGGTCGCCCGCAATCGCGGTGCTGGTGACCCCGTTTGCGCCCACCGTTCCGTATAATATATACATATATATAAATATATACTTAATATTATATTTGATACTCTCTGTCGTAAGATTATGTTTCTTATTGGACATAATTTTTACCACGTATTTATTCTGAGCACATACTCACGTACTCACGTCTATCTCTGCCCCCTCGTATATACTCACCGCGGATCCACACCGCAGTGCTTCGCGTATAAAGTAAAAAATAACAAGGAAAAAAATGAGGAAAACCTAAAAGAAAGTACTCGCGACAAAGGCCAAATCGTTATATTCCATTAGTAGAGATGTCATCGGCAGTGACACGGTGGTTAATGTAAGAAAACAACAAGGACGACGTCCCCACCGTGCCGCCCTCTTAAAGTTTCCCCCACGGATGACTACGTAATACCTCTGCCGTATAATTTGTACACGGTACGATAAACATTGAAAAGGGTATGTTACTGACTCGTCACCATCACGAGCTCGCGGTGTGCAATTTTACATTTTCACATTTTATATTTTTATCATTATTATCATTATTATTATTGTTGTTATTATATTATTATTCAAAATTGTGTGCTTTGCTAATGGATACGATGACGACAACGACGACGACGACCGCGACGGCGAGCGGAGATTGATATAAAGTTATTGGAGCGGTAAATAAAAAAAAGAAAGCTTATCGAGAGGAGGGAATATAACAATAAACCGTTATAATATTACATAAAAGGGAGGGAGTCTCGTCGTCTGTCTGGCAAACGTTTTCTAGTTTTTAATAATACTAAAATTAAATTTAACTTCAAAACGTATTGTTTATTCTTTCTGAATAATTACCTACCGCGAGCTTATATATTCGATTGATTTTTTATTTGTTGATTTTAAATTATTATTACTTTCTTGTATATATTCTTCTTTTTTGTTTTCCTATACTTTGTGCATGTATATAATATACAAAATTAATCGAATAAAATACCGTTGTATCTCACCGCGTTATTGGCATAGTATATACATACACATTAGCTTATGAAATTTATGTTAATCGACCACTGCTGTTAGGGAGGGGTTTTTTTTACGTATATATGACTTTTGATGGTTTTTTCATATAGTGTATAACATGTTTGGATAGAATAGTGTAAACTTTTTCTTTGTTTCTGGTTCTTCTCGAGTAACATTGCCGTCGAAAGTCTTTCCACTTTATAAACTTTCAAAAGTTTTGGGAAACAACTAGGAGGAAACCTATTTGTTTAGATCCCTAAAACTCTAATACTATAATATATAGAAACATAGTACACAACCTACATAGTACACACACAGCAGCCGTTTCGATCGAATGGCTAAAGTTGCCTCAATATTTGATTCGTTTTTAAATTTACAACTTTGGTTTGGGTATCTAGTTATTATTAAAACATATTATATATTTATGGTACCGTAAAAATAATTGTATTTATAATTGTAATACCAATATATTTGCTACAAACATACTTTTAAAAGAATTATGTCTTATACGAGTTTATAATAAATAATAATTAATAAATTATTAGGTATATATAATTATGTACCGTTATAGTGTCATATCATGAGTTATAATTCATAAATAACTATCTCATATAGGTTATATATATATATATTTATATATACTTTATATTACGTATATATGTATACTTATATTGTATAATGAATAATTATGAAATAACGTTTAGGAACATTTAACACGATCTTATAACAGTAGTGGGTACCTATATAGTTAAGACTAAATCCAATTAAAATGCTCAATTGAGAATATCGAATATCGAAACGTAAACTTTTCATGAGTATGAATTGTATTTACCACCGCTGATAAATTACAATTGATCGGCCCCTCGACAAAGGGCATTATCTGAATCCCCGCAGCACGACCCTTTAAATCAGGGTTGTTTCGACCCACGTTTTCGGCTAGTATAACATTGTGAATTAACGGTAAACTGATTCGTATCAAATTGTTTTTATATACATCATACAAATGCGGCGGACGAGTGTGAGCTACGTACGTGCGTGATGCGTATAGTTGTTGTGTATCTCTATCTGTACGAAAATAATAGAATTGGGTCACGATTGGTTACAAAGCGGTTTTGGCCGTGCTGCGATAAATATTATTATGATACATATACGCCGTAGGTATATATAATAAAAATAAAAATCATCAAACAATTAACGCCCGTAATCCATGCATACATGTAATGTGATTATTCCGGATGATTTATACATATATAGACGTATAGTTAAAACAGATTGTCGTCTTATCGACTGCTTACACGCAAACAAAATTATTTTGATTAATACGAGCACGTGCGTGTAAAAAAAAAATTCATTAAAACGTTTATATTGACGGCAACGACGGCGGCGACGTCACATCATCAGGGTATTGTTACTTTATATTATCGTCGTACCGAGCGCATATAATATAATATAATATAATAATAACGACTAACACGACGACGGTGACTTTTGGGGCACACCCGGCCGCCGACGTGTTATAATCCTTTGCGGCGGCGACAACTGCACGCAACAAGAGGGTCGCAAACGGGATGGGACAGTTGGTGTGTGCGTACCTATATAATATATATATACACGTACATACATAACGTATACCGTACACGTGAGTATTAGGTGTGTATAATATTATGTATATATCATAATGCACACGTGAATATTAGGTATACCACGCGCGATGTCGTGCCCGCCGCCGCCTCCGCGTATATCACGCATTTCCGTACTATATGTGCACCACACGCGTATACATATTATTATTATTATGGTGGCGGCGACGTGTATAATAATTAATTAATACACCTCTGCAGTCGTCCTCCATACGCATATACGTACTCGCCTACGATATATACCATTATTTATGTATGTAATATTATCATACGACTCGGTTAACGCATGGATTTAATAATTATACAGTATAATATTATATTATAATGTGCGTATAGTAGGTAGTATATTATACGTTTAATCTAATTCGAGCTCGACTACCCGACCGTGTGGCGCACCGGTGCTGTATACCGGTGTACGGTGCGTATAGTGTGTACGGTTTGTTGCTGTATACCTATTATTAAAATGTCGAAAATCGAACAAATCGACATAGTAGATCAAATTTAACCGAAAGTAGCCGGTACTCCTCACAAATCACAAAAAGTCAACCTATTATAGTATGCGGAGTTTAAAGCACGGATGCACCGCCGTATACAATAATAACATAAAATTAAATGAATATAAAAAGCGATTGAAATTTCATTAACGAGAATTGAATATAATTTTAATTTTAACGATTGAAAACGTTTAAAAAAATGTAAAATCCAACACATTAAAGAAAATAGAGATATAAAAACACGATCTGCAGATATACATCACGACCTGTGTACTGCATTTTTAATAATTCGATGCGATTCAACTTCAATAATAATAATAATATGACGTTCAGTGAAATAGAGGAAATATTTTTGAGTTTTAAATCGATAATTTCACAGCGTTTGCCCGCGAATTTCCTACTTATATAGGTAGTGTCCGTATTATATTAATATAATAATACATTAATACGCATTATACAGTATTGTTATCGCGCCGCCGCCGCCGCCTTCGCTATAATATATTCGCATAATATTATTATCGGCTACCGTGCGCATGTTACAATTTTTTTTTAAAATATATGTTTTAAAAAATTATGTTGTCCACGCGTGCAACAGTGATGGTCGTCGTCGGCAGACACGCGGCTGCTTAGGAGCATTTGGGACCTGTGCACCAGGATGGGTATAATCGCATACCATTAGTCACGCGCGTGTGCAGTCACATTTTCTATAAAAGTAATAAAGTCACTAATCACGATAGTGTACCTATAGAAGAGGTGACGTCGTCGTGGGCGGCGGACAGGAAGCCGCCGTGAGCCGTATGCAGATAACGCGTGAAATAAACGCGTACACGCGAAAAAAAACACTACAGCAGTGATAATAATATTATATTATTGTACCTATTCGATCATAATGTTATGTTAATAATTATTATAATGACACTCCTCTGTTATGATTTCGGTAAAAGTGCGTCCTAAGGAATAGTAATACCTAATCGAAAACGCTGACTTCCACCGTCACGTGCCATGTGGCAGGTTGACGACGTAGGTATAGTATACCTCCTCGTTTTCCAACCATGTTATCTTATTTTATCTCACCACATATAATATTACTGCACACGTTATGAAAGAAACAGAATTTTTGGATTTTTAAATTCCTGCCTACCCACATTTGCAATTTAAGTTTGTGTTCGAGCAATTTGTTTGTAATTTTCAGTCAACAGTATATTTAGGTGCATACCTACATACTGGGTGAGCTAAATATTTACTTTTTAAATTTTCTTTAAATTTTTGGTGTTTTTGATATTATTATGGAGTAGGCACCTAGTTAATCTTTATTCCTATCAAAGTATAACAATATCCATGCTCTCTCAGTTT
Organism: Sitobion miscanthi; assembly: GCA_008086715.1. Classification (NCBI taxonomy): domain Eukaryota; kingdom Metazoa; phylum Arthropoda; class Insecta; order Hemiptera; family Aphididae; genus Sitobion; species Sitobion miscanthi. The sequence continues at coordinate 17,697,025 of CM017797.1, forward strand.
CTCCTTATCGCGGGGTTCGTACGATATTTGCAATGAGTTAGGTACGGTTATTTGTTTAATTTCATTTACCCCTAATACTTAGGGGTGTAGCCAGGATTTTTTTAGGGGGTGTCTTAAGTTTTTATATTTAAATATGGATTGTGAAGCCGTGAAGGGGGCTTTACACACTCTCCATTGTAATCATCAATCTTCATTTCTACAATATCAAATATGAAATAGATACAAATGTCAACAATGGTTTTTTGGAAATCTGAAGCTAGTTTGTGGAAGTGTGGTCAAATACCCTCCTCGCTATGCCACAGTTTCCTCAAGGAGCAGTATACTTCAATATATTTAATATACACCTAAAATATAATTGCCCTTGCCCCTTAGATACCCCTCCCCTCTCCAAGTCTTAAAAAAAAATGAAGATATAATTCAAAATCGATATTATAGGAAAAGTAGGTACATGTAATTACATTATAAGCTCCCATGACCTATTATAATAGTTTTTGATTAAAACTTCTCTTGCGGCAGACATCAAATACTAAGTCTGTCGCTTTGTTGCACGTTTTTACGCTCGAAAAACATAATATATAAGTACATGCGAACTATTAAATATATAATATATAAACATTATAAGTTGGCATATATAATATTATGTATAACGCGTCGTCGTCGTTTTGTCGTATATATTTTTCGCTGACTGATTTTCGTTTACACGTGTTCACGGGGTCTGCAACATATATGTTGTAGTCACTGTGCAGTTTATACGCACGCGAATAGTTCATTAGCATATACAAAGAGTTTAATGCGCGCGCCACACCATTTATTCACGCGCATATATACATATATATCGCTGTCCTTCCCGTTGACGGACAGGTGTAATGCTCTAGAAAATTGTATTCTTTCTTCGTGTATACACATTATTATTATTATTTCGTTCGCTTAAAAAAAAAAGAAACTATAAGGAAGAGAAAAAAAACACAACTCGTCCGCGCGCATATACACGACCTATAGCGCATTTTTGTCCCTCCTAGACATCATTACTCATCCGGTCCCCGGTTAAAAGGGCACTTTTCCGGAATCCGGAACGATTTGTTTTCTCGAGTGCCGAACATTAAAAAAAAAAGAAAAGAATAACCCGCCTCCATCGCCGTCGCCGGAGTAATAAAATTCGGATTTTTGTCCTCCTCCCGCGGTGCGCCGTCTTGATGGTGTATATAATATAGCGTGTATAGACTTATAGTATACGCACGTACTCGAGTGGCGTGCACTGCACTCGCTATAGGATACATATAAATTTTATACATTACATATAGTGTGGGTGGTGCGCTCACCTCTCGTAAGAGGAAATTTTTTCGGAAAAAAATTACGCGCGTCCTCCTCATCCTCCTCCACCTATTTGCCTGTAAACTCATGCGTATAGCCGCGACTGTACGCCGTGTAATATACATCATATAGCGACGCACAAAGTGCAGCTAATAATAATGATAATAATAATAGTAATAATAATAATAATAACGGTACTATAAAACGGCGTTAACTTCCTCTTTTACGAATTTATTCACGTCCCAACGACTTCCGAAAGGAGTATACGCGCGCACGCTACATTTGATATTATTAAAATAATTTACGGAAAACTGCAAACGCGGGGGTTGACGGGCGGTGTACAGTAGGCGCAGAGGTGGCCGAGGGGAGACGGAGCGATAGAAATTATACTCGTTTCAATATCTCACGGTTGAATGTGTGCGCGCGCGGCGAAGATCTCGTCGATTTATTATTTCTTCGTCCCGGCCTGAGTATATATTATTATTATTATTATTATGTATGTATATGCATCGTACCGTCGTCGACGCTCCCCGATTCGTATTACCATAATATGTATTTATTTTTATTTTTTTTTTTGCCTTCTTCCGTTTGTCGCAATATACGTATATATTATAATATACGTATTACATATATATTTTCACTTTTCGCATCGTTTCTCGATACGCGCTCGCATGCAGTATATACGCGTATAGTATAAAATATGATACAATAGTGATAATAATAATAATAATAATCATTTTATAACGACGGAGACGACGGATTTGGCAAAAAAAAAAATAAAAATAAACAGGGATTAGCTTCATAAATTTAATACCGTTTTGGCCGATCGTCGCGAGTTCTTCTTCCGAAAAATCGAGAGCGCCGCACAATGAGCGTCCGCAGAGCTATATTATACGGTCAAAAAAATCGTATATTATATCCGTCCTCGCAATCGTCGGTATTATTATTATTATTATATTATACATATATATCGTGTTGGAAATCCTCCGCCCGTGTGTACATATATGCCAGTAGCGGCTCTAGTGTTATTGTTGTATCCGGGCCGGTTGTGTGATGCGAGCATGAGTGTGCGCGAGTACGTAGACGGGCGCGCGAAAGTTGTATATATATTATTAAACATATAAAGGAGAAAAAAGGCCCTATGCGCTTTCTTTTTCTTCTTTGGTCCACGCGCATATTGTCCCGAGCCAAAATCCGCAGGACTTTCGGCGCGTTTCCGGCATCCGGATGACACATCCCGTCCGAATTTCACGTTATATATATATACCTTTTTCCGCCCTTTTCCCCCGCTCACCGCCGTCACAGTTCGCATGTATGTGATGTTTCCACCCGAAAAAAGAAGAGCGCTCGCACACAATGACACACGTCGCTTACGGTGTATAAATATACTTATATACTTATATATATATATGCTCGGGCGCGTTTCTCACTATTATACACAATGACAATATATATGACACGCCCTCGTGCCGTACAGTCCCATTGTTATGATAATTAACCTTCGATTTTCGTCGGATTTCCGTCACCCGGCGGCCACGTGGCTCGGTAATAGATTTTTTTCCCATCTCACTCTATACATCTCTCTATCCAGCCATTCCTTTCTTTCAGTCATCGATGTGCATATATATATATAATGCGTCGCTCATACCGCCGCTCGGTCATAAAACGATAGTATCCGCGTTAGATTTATACTGTGACGTGCACACTGCGCGCATCCGTATATACCACGCGTATATTATATATTCTTCGGAATATCGGAAATTCAACAAGAAAAAAACGTACACACACGCATTATTCTCCCGTAAAAAAACGTATCGCACACGCACTCACTCGCGCACTGTATACATAAACAATCGAATTACCGTATATATATATACATATATAATTGATGCGCTCTGAATTCGATTTCTCGTATATTATATATTATTATTATAATATACGTTTATATATTATGACTACGCAGCGTCAGCGGTGGAGAGGCGGTCCGGCGCAGGTTTTTCTCTCCGCCGCCGTTGTTGTTAATCACGTTAATGCACGCGCGCGGTCTCTTTTTGACTTTTCCCGCCGCTGCCGTTTTTTTCGCCCGGATATTTCGCATCGCTGGATAATCCCCGACGCCGTCCGTCAAATTATCGCACGCTCGCTTTTTCCCGGCCGAGTCGTCGGCGGGAACAGTAATCCACTTAAAAACGACCTCCTGTCGGCCGCGCGTATATACGCGTGTCTCGCGTATACCGCCACCGCTCCTCTCCTCTGGCAACCTCCCTCCCCACCGACCCCCGGACGCCCTCCCGCTGAACCGGGGGCCGACCCAGCGATACCGATCCGTCCGCGCGTTCCTTTTGAAAAAAAATACATTTTTATTCGTTTCTTCCCCGTGCGCCCCGCTGCGAGTTATATACATATAAATACACACGTCCGGAAACCCATCCCACGCCGCAGCCCTTCGTATGTATACGACGTGCAGCGTCCTCCGGAACCGGACCGTACTCGCCGAGTGATTTCACTCGTCACCGACTCCTCCCTATTAAGCAGGATTTGTGTCGTTTAAGTACCCACGCGCGCGTTCTGCCACCGAGAACGGCGTCTTGGCGCGGACAAATCGGGCGTCATCCCCTCAAATCATCGAATTCACCGATTTTTGTTTTATCGTCCGAGTTTCAATATCTTCTATCATATCTTGCCGCCACGCGAGATGCACTTTCTCGATTTATAATTATTATAGTGTGGCGACTATATTATTATATAGGAACGTGGTACAATCTTGGAGCCGTGCAAGCACGTGTAACAAATGATTATAATTCCGTTTTCCGACGTTAAAATATGAACGACAGCGGTGTTTTAAGGGGAATGCCGCTGTCCTGCCGACAACAAACTCGTTTTCGAAAAATGAATTTCTCAAGACTTGACGGAATCCGCGCTCGCCGTTTTTTGCCCCGAGCAGGGCAGAGACCTTACGGCGGCCGAAAAATATAATGCGTAGTTCAAATTAATTAAATACTTGCGAGTAGAAACTCCGCAGCAAAAATGCATTAATATTTTTAAGCTACAGTTAGTCAAAATATGTAGAGATGTTAACGCGGCTATATCGTATAGCTGCTGTTGTATATGATGTATATGTATACTGAACGCTACCGAGTGAACGTTTCGGAAAAACGACGGTGGCTGTGTGTGCATATATATACACACCGCTCACTCTTATTCTCCCTCAAGGCGCGCCTCCTGTTGCTGCAGCTCTCTTAATTGCTATAAATGTTAAGTATTTGATTAAATTTAAGTGTTCTCCTGCCGGATAAATTATTAAGTAGGTACCTCGAATAACAAATCAGAGAGGTTCGGAAAACTCGATTAGCTCATCTTGTATATATATTATACAACTAATTTTAAAGTTTAACTTGATACAGTTGACTACGTCGTGTATAATATCAATTTTTATAAAATATTTTATTTTATATAATATTATGAGCGACGTTGTTAATACTTGAAACGAAAAGCTGTAGAAAGTGTCACGAGTATAGATCTGCCACGGATATTATGTTACATGCGCTTTCGATAAACTTGCATATGCATAGGTTACATAGCAATAATAACAATAATCAAAAATCAAAAATATACACATCATACGTTTCTTCCAGGAAAGTCAATATTAAAACGTGCATAATATATTTTTATATATAGGTAGGTATTAGCGTGATGAAAAGCGCTTGTGTCGTAAAACGGTTCTGTCAGCTTGTTTACGACTTTCGTGGGGATAACGATTTCATTGACACCATCAGTCATCGCCGGAAAGATAATAAAATTTATGAAATAATATATTATTATATTATTATTAAATTCCGGAACCGATGTCGCATTACGTCGTCGCGGACGCTAAGCACCTGACCGTATACGCTCGCGCGTTCAAATACAAATTGGTTTTTCTGTCGCAAGCCCTTTCCAAAGTATAATAATAATATGTGTATATAATATATTATTATTATATGCGATGACGACGGATAATAACGTGCGAGTAGCAATAACGATATTGGTTCGGAGAAAATCTTTAGGTCCGATGCGCCGGCACGCTTGTCCTCCTCGTTTATATAGTATAATATAATATAATAATATATAACACACGTTCACATGTAGACCACGACGGGGATGGGTCCTCAACGCCGCCGCACACTATTCGTCCCGCGAAAAACGTTACCGCCATCGGTCCCCGTGACATTTTTTCCTTACTATATACGCCGAGATGATGATACACGCGCACTCGCTCCCCCCACACACGCGATTCTTCGCCGATTCGCTTTTCATTCTGCTGAAAGCCGAAATCCGTTTGCGGCGATTATTATAAGTGTTGCAGTACACACCCGCCGTTCTATATATTATATTATACGCACGAACCGAGATGGGAGAGAGAAGAATATTATAGGATTTATCGCGAATCGGGCACTCCGCGTCCGCCTTCGTCGCCGCACACAAATGTGTATAATAATAATAATAACAATAATAATTATTATTGTTATCGCTATAATTTATATCGGTATAATAATAATAATAATAATATGTTAGTTTCGTAAGTGTGCGATACACCGCCCAGACGCACCGAGTCCAAACAAATATCCAAAATTCTTTTGGAACTGCTTTCTTTAAATTATATATTGCTGTAGTTGACTTCGATTTCTGCAGTGTTTATCTTAGTGAACCGTATTTATACGTAGGTATACCGATGTTGGCGTGTATTATTGTAATATTACTTCTTATATTTACTCATAGTTATAACTATACAATGCAGTAGTGCGTACATTGATGTAACATAATTATAGTGCCGTGGTGGGAGGAGTGACTGAAATGAAATTTTTCATTCAATAAAGTATATTCAGGATCATATTATTTAATAATTATAATAAATTTACGTAATCGATAACTATTTATCCAAATCGATACATTATTGAGGTGGCCGCTATAAAAACATCATAATTTATTATTGTGTATTATTTAAGTAGCCAAAAAATACTGATGTAAATAATAGAGAAAAAAATTATAATTAAATGTATTATTATTTTAATATTTTATGAATGTTAAGCTAAATTTTCCGTGATACCTACTTATCACACTCCCCAACCGGGACAAATTAAAAATAATTATCGTTTCATTTTTATGATCTGCCATTAAATTAAAGTACAAAACCAAACCCTAAAAGGCTATAAACAATTTTTATTTTTTTATACTAAATTCTTAAATCTACTAAAAACATAAATTATATAAATATAATATAAGGTCCCCCTTAGCGACCCCTTAAATAAAACGCTCCCTTCAAAATTAAAAGAAGCCAACAAGGGGGCAGTATAGCTAACGTGTGCAATCACTGGTCTAGACTCTAGGAGTCATTATAGTTTCTAAGGTGGTGATTTAAAAAAAAATATTGAGTCTTAGGTATATAGGTAATAAATTCTAAAAGGCAATACGAAAAGCTAAATAGCTTGTTAAAGCTTTTTATTGGGCTACAGACATGATATTATATATAGGTACCTACTTATATACAATGTGTACCAATCGACCTTAAATATATGATGGCATCCCACATGCACTATTTTTACTACCTGTCTGCGGTAATCTACACAATAATGGCGTGCAATTTTACGATTTCAGGCCGCAATTTACATCCACCGCCCGTTATAATAATAATATATACTTTACATAAAGTTCATTTGCCCTCGCGAGTTACGGCAGAGCGGCGCGCAACCGATCGCGATAATTCAAATCTATATCGCCGCCGCGTCTGTCCGTCCGTCCGCGCTTTCCCCGGTTTACACATTCTCCACACGTATTCGTTTTAATTTTTGTCCGCGTTTCGAACGTTTTACGGCGTGCCGGCGATATCGTCGCGAAACGTTCATCCGAACATAAAGGGTGCGGTTTTTTTATTTAAAATTTATTATCGTCGTTATATACGGCACACGTATACACGCCGCACAACTATGCAGCAATACAGTGACACAATAATATTATTATAACAACGAGCCCGCGCACGTAAACATCACGTGTAATTATTTATATAATAATATAAATGCGCGTATGTGCGGCGCGGCGGCGAACGAATAAATTTCGAAAAAAAAAACACTACCGAAACAAACGGCGACGGACGGACGTTATACGTTATTGTACACGCGTGTTTTGACCCGGCGGAGCGATTTTTCATCGGTCGCTAGTGACGGGGGGGGGGGGGGGGGGGTGGCAAGGGGGTGAGACTTAATTTGTGCCCAGTTTTTATTCTTTTTTTTTTTGGTACGCACTCATCCCGCCCGATTAGCGAGCGGCGTCACACGTTATTTTATTTTGTCGTTCTACAGACGAGGAGCAGTCTCGTCGTAGTATATGTATATCGTTTTACGACAACTATATGTTTTCCCAAAACGTACTTGTACACATATATAACGCGAATTTTAAATATATAATGGATATAAACCCAAAACAATAATATTATAATACCGGACCGGCCATTGTCCGTGGTCGGAATTCGGATTTTTACACGTAGAGGTAGATATATGTATATAATATGTATTTTTATATATATATATATATGAGATGATATATTGTATTGTGCGTGTACGCCGTCGAGCGCATTGTTCTTTTTACTATTTTATTTTAGCATATTATTATATGTACGTATATGTATGTGTGTATATAATATACGCACTGTTCGATCGACGTGGAGGGCGTAAACCTAAAAAAAAAAATGCGACACAACAAACGATGTACCCCCCCACAACCACTTTTTTGTATTTATATATTTTATTCTAAAGGAAAGTTTTCGCAGTCGACCCTCTGCTCTTACCCCATTGCCCGGCCGACAATCACGCCTGCCTTATACGACACTGCAGCAGCACATATAACTCTATCGCATATGTATATATTTATATATTATTATAAATTCGCGTCCGAATCTAACTCGCGCACAATACCGACCTAATGTCAAATACCCGGCAGGACAACTTTCGAGCGTGTGCAGAAATATCACGTCAAATGATGTCAAATCGGGAACTTTTTTTTATTTTCGAATTTATTTTTTCGCAGCCCCTCCCGATCTTCACATCTCACCCCCTCTCGCCGGTGTCACCACCCAGTAGTACGCGTATAATACTGTACGATTTTATGTTGTATATACACACAACATCACATATACGCGCGAAAAAAGTTGTTTTATTATTATATCAGTGACACTACGATATTGTCGTATAATATTCATGTCAGGTCACGCGCGCTCGTCGTGTCCGTATCGTGTAGCTGCCTTCAGTCGTAGCTGAAAAGGTCACCTTTTATAAGGTATCGGGCTCGTACGATATATATGGTTCGCGTTTGGATAAAAACGGTTGCCAGATGATGGCGATGAGTAGCTGTGTCGGGGGGTAATGGGGGCGGGGGTGCAAGCCGGGGGAAGCCATCTGGCGTGTCGTGCAGTGTCATTAGTGCGTGTGTGTGCGCGCGGGTGGAGAAGAAAAACAACGGCGCATGGGGTTGATTGGTTTCGGATGGATTGACATGATTGCTAATTCGACGGGAGCCCCCCTCACCTCACCCGTTCCCGATCGGCCGCCGTTTCAAACCGCGCCCGTGGGTAAAGCGCGCGCGGAATAAAGGGGGAACCCTTTCAATACCTACCGGACTTAATTACTATGCTCATCAGCGGCACATGTCGCGTGCACGAAACGACGACATTTGCCTTCGCCGCGCAGCGCAGTGAAATAATAATAATAATAATACATATATTATATTAGAAACAAAAAAGCCATATAGAGTCGAAAACAATCAAAATGGTACCTATTTATAATAATAATAATAATATTATACTGCATTATTTACTATTTAGTACGCGCAGTAATATCGACGGTGCTAACATATAGCCAGAGGGGGTGTGTATACTGCAGCGTATACAATGTGTACATAATACAATATAAAATATTATATGTATATACGGCGATAAGGTTATATACGCGCTGTGCAACTACCCGGCGGCCCGTGGATGTGCAGCCCCTCTTCTCGCCGTAACATAATATGTCGTTTCGTCGACGCACATCATATATATATATATATTTATAACGAGGAAACACACTAAAGTGTATGAAATATCGTCGCCAAAACGACGGACGAGCCCTGTGTACAGTATAGCATTATAGCAGTCGTCGCGGTGAGGGTCACTTAACTTAATGTACCAAAAGAGTTTTTCGGGCCGCTCCGGTCGGCAGCGATCGGGGGAGGAGGGATATACGTCCAAGGTGGACCTCGCGATGAAAAGGCTCATAAATTCCCGTCCCTCTCCATTCGTCTCCGTTACTAATTTAAAATATGATTTATGTCCGTAGTATATAGTTAAAGCACAACGACGACGACGACGACGACTATACCGAACGACGATTTCGCTTTTCCTTTTTATTGCGTCCGCCGCCAATACACCGCTACCCTTAACCGGGTATCGGAGCTATTTATCTGAACCGTTTTCGAGTAATAACCTATAAAAGTGTTTCGAGATGATTAAAGATTAGTTTTCCTTTTCGTTTTTCTATGCTCTTCTCCATATAATATATATACACAGTATATGCACACACAATATATATTATTATCTACAATATACATATATAAACTTACGCAATTTTTTCATTATTTTTCCCCAGTGGAAGCAGACTGTGACATCGTAGACCCCCAACAGGATATGACACTGTGTGTGGAACAAGATGACGAAATCATCATCAACCCGGACACCAATCACAACCATCAACCACTGCTGTCGGTGGGTACCAACACAAAACGACAGTTCATCGACAGTCGTTGTCAGACGACAGATGATACTAAAGATTCTTCTACGGTAAAATTTAAAAACTTTTTTTTTAAAGATTCCCGATAGTTATTTGATAATTGATAATATACATGAGCCTTATTTACACAAATATTATTTTTCATACTCCTATAGTCTAAACATATATTCATACAGTTATGAAAAGTTTATACAATACTATGATCCACGAGAGTACGAATAATTTAAGTATATAATTGAGTATAATATAATCAGTTTTATTTATGAAAAGAAGAATTTTTTTTGTCCAGATAGTGAAATCGAAAAATGGACGTTACTCTAATTATTAGCGTAAATTAATCTGGTGAAATGCTATATAGTTCTTAAAAACACAATCGTAAACATTTAAATATTTACACTCGTAAAGTTAATATTTCTATTAAGAACCAGGAAATTACACCCTAACCCTCTTAAAGACCCTAAGTAATATAATGTTCTTAAATAAGTAAACAGTAATAAAATACATATTTATTACACCCAAATAAATTGAAATTGAATGTGTAGGGTAAATTAACGATCATTTTTACTTAATAGTTTTCGTTAAGTAGTTTTATCATATAGGTACACATTAGAGTTGTACGCGGTTTCCACGATCCAAATTAAATACTTCGTTATTGTTTAATTTATACATATTTTGGCATATAAATGCTAATGCCGACCATGATGTATAAAATCATCGTTAAAACTTAATAGAAAACATCATAATTATTTATATATTAAAGTTAAGTAAAATTAGAGTTTTAAATCATAATGTTGAAAACTAAACGCTGTATTTGATTTTTATAGTCTGCAAACGAAGACTGTACGAGTAGAGACGACGAAGAGGATATGACGATAAATGACGAAGACGACGGTGCAGCTGCTGTTAAAGACGATGAAGAAGGGGAGACGGTGATCAAGGACTGTAACAAAGGTAAGGACTGCGCTTTTACCGTTTAATAATTCCGTATAATTTATAAATTATAGTTCCAAAAAACTCCTTTCGATATTAATGCTTAGCAATTAAGTGGCGGGTGAAAGGTTTTTTAACCTCTTTAACCCCCCTGGAAAAGTCAGTGCTCTCCAAGTGAATTATTATCTCCAGAAGTCAAAGTGTATACTTCAGAAAGTTTAAGACCCGGGCGGGTGTTCTCTGTCTCTTATATACTCTGTATAGGTGGATCATTTTATCCGAAGTTTACGGCTAATTAAAAGTCGACGTTTAAATGAGCAGCGATTAATAAAATGACTGAAGTACTTAGACGTTTCGAAGGACAAAGGGCAACACAGTTCCGGAGCGATTAACGTTTTTTATTTTGTTTTATCAAAACCACTCTAAAACTCTCTCCAGTCCCTCGACGAAATCTTCCTAGTGTTTCTCGAATGTATATATTTAAAGTTTATGTGACGACAAAGTTGACGTAGAAATTAGTAAAAACAAAATTAAAAATAATACATTCTTTTTTTGGCCGTAAAAAATACCAAAAATGTCAAGTTTAAATCGAAAAAGTATACGCATCGTAAAATTTAACCTATCGTAAGAGTCGAAACTACTTGCGTACAAATAATAAAACGTTCGTACATATATATAGATACGTAGTTGATATTAATAGCAGCGTATAATATTTCGTGTACGAGATTTAATAAAAACAATCCAATCATTCGTTTCGAGCAGTATAATAATCGTCGTGAGAATAAAATAATATTATATTATATATCTCCTGCTCGAACTGAGGTGAACAGCTACAAAAATATATATATTGCTCCGCTCGCGCGAGGAGTATATACGGCGGCGGCGGCGGTGGATCCACCCCTAACCGTCGCATCGCCTTTGGCGTCGTATATTGCGCGACCGCGTTGTTGCAGTTTTTGTTGTTGTTATTATTATTATGATTATTGTCATCGTCGTCGTGTATTATACACGATATTATTATATTATATACATGATATATACCGTCGGGGAAAAAAAATCCGACCACGCCCAATTTTCCATTAGGCCCCAATGACAAAGATGACGTCATAAAAATAAACGCGCGACCGCACGGCGATTCGACTTCTCCGGCAGGATTATCGCGTCCGACACGATTTTATTGCCGATAATAAAAAAAAAAAATGTATAAGCAAAAAAGAAATAAGTAAAAATACGCTCTTTTTTCTTCTTTTACAGGCGCAAACTCCGGAATCAGTCGCCGCGACGCTAAACATTTTCGCAGTATCGCTTTCTTTTTATTATTTAATTTTCTCGTCGGGCGCATATACATTTATATACAAAATATATAAACGGCAGCGGCGGCGGCGGCGGGCTGGGAGATTTTTATACATCATACTCGTATTATACGTATATACGTACACTCCTCCCCCCACCCCCGTCGCACATACTTTTAATCAAAATCTCTCCGCGGTCCGGACTCGAACCTTTGCGCGCGCCACGTCCCCGGGGACGCATTCGTTACACACGGCGCTCGATCGAAACCGTTTTCGTGTCCTGTTGTTGCGGTCATCACGCCGCCGTCCCCATCCGCGCACGCCGTTATCGGAGAAGGACCGTTTCGTAGTCGCGTGTAAACGTTTCCCGCGGGTTAGGTGTGAGAGCGTGTAAAATAGCATCATTAACACCGCCGCCGACGACACCGCACGCACCTCCATCCGTGCGTAGTCGCCATCCTCGCGTTACGGCGGGGGCCGGTCAATCTCGGCCGAAACAATCAAGGCGGAACACTTGTGTGTATATTTGCAGTGGATATATATACCGCGCAGGGGTCTGACGGCTTCCGTGCTCGCTTAACGATCATCCCCCGCGACCATACCGTGACCGTGTTCCTGAATGGTTCTCCTCTTATATGTGTTTATATATAATATGCGAGGAACGGTAACCGGAGGTGAATCGGCAGATAAGACCCCTTCTTCCGTCGTCATCGTGGTCACGACGGTCTGCAGTATATATAGAGGTACGGCCCCCGTACATTTATACCAATATAATATTATATGTGCGAGTGCCGCGTGTGCGTACCGCGGCAAGTCAAAGTCCCGACGATCGTTCTGCTGTATAATATCATTATATATATTATATTGCAGTGTACGGGGAAAAATTTAATTTTTAAGACCCCCGTCGCGGCGGGGCTTTTAGTCGAGAGTTTCCGGATCAAGAGTGCGCTGCCAAGAGAGCGCATATTATTCCGGTCGTCCGTCCCGCGTCGATTTCGTAAATCATTTTTATCGGTCCGAACGAGTCCGGCTGAGGCTGCTGCCGCTGCTGCTACCGCCGCCGTTGCACATAGCTGCAGCGACAACACAACGGTCGTCGCCGCCGCGTCAGCGTTTGCCAAACGCCCGACGGGTAGGCGTATCTTTTTTTCCTTCGCCCGCGTCGAGCCTTTATCGCCACCGCCGATCCCTCCTCGTCGGAACAATAATGTCGTTCCGGTTTTTGGCATGACCGGGCCAATAATTTTGCGCGCACCGAAGACGCGACGTACATTATTATTATAGCATAGCTGCGCGGAGTAGTAGACGAGACGATAAAAACGTTAAACAAATGGTCGTAATAGAATGGCGTGCCTATATTCCATTTGCAGTTAAGATTGAGTGATTATATATGTGCGCTGCAGCAGTATCGGCTCGGGATGTTCACATACGTATAATATATATACATTTATCATGTACTCTACCCTGCGAGTACTACGCGTAGCTGTATATATAGTATGGCAGTACATATAATATAGTATATATATATATTTACAAATATCGTATATTATATGTGTAATATATCGCAACTGGTTATATTTGAATATTTCACGTCCAGCACGGTGACGGTATTATATTATATGTAGGACGGCGGGGCCCGTCGGAGATTTACGAGCGATCCTTAATAGGAGGACATTCTGGCAAGTCTCTCCGTCTCTGTCTCTATCTGTGCTCTCCGTGTCCACCACGGTTTTCCTCCCGCTGCTCTAATAAGGTGCGGCAAAACGTTCGAAGATTTTTTTATTTTTTTTTTTTTTACTGGTTTTGTGATCTTGCCAAATGCCCTTTTTCTGCGCACGCGTCCACTATTATTAGTATAGCGGTGATCGCACGATAGTTAGTTATGAACGCGCGCGCGAAAGTCGACAGCCTAAAGTACATCAGTCACCTCTGACGTGTGTGTCGCGGTAAGGCGTGGCTTTTGTCGTGACGAAAAACCCGTTATGATTGTTATTTATTGCACCTACGGTTGGAAGAATCTCAAGATAATAAAAAAAACACCGTCTTTCCTAACCTTTAATTGACCGGATAATATTTGTATATCGACGCGGCGGCAGACTTGTTATAATATGTCTGCACGTGATTGATATTGTATTCGACATCATGACGTCGCGCGCTGCCGCATACGCTTCGTCGGCGATCGTTTTCTTCGCCTCATCCTCGTCGGCCGTAATTCATTTAAATTTTAACAAGCAAATTGAGCTTGACTGGTTGTTACACTGACAATGATGACTATAGTAATTAAATAATTTTTTTAATGATCTCGTCGTGACCGTCTATTAGGGGCAATAAATTCGGCCGTAAAAAAAATCCGCCGCAGTCGTTACGAACTTACGAAATAATTTATTTAAGTAGGTGGTATTAAAAAACATGTTATAAGAAACGAGCACTTGTTCAAATACTGCAGTATTTCAAAACAATTTTCGCCGCACGTCTTATTCTCTTTTATTTTTTTTTTAATTAAAATATATTTATAATATACCTAACCAACTGAAATATCGACCGTTATTGCATGCATACAATTCTATAGTGCAACCACGGAGAACTACAAGAGGTGTTCCCATTATTTTTTTTAGAGTATACTAAATTACTAAGTGGTCAATTACCAAAATACTACCGTATTATAGAACCGTATGGAAACACCCCTGAGAACAACCCTATGCTAATGTTAACCAATTTTCTCAAAAAAGCGACGAACCAAAATAATATTACCTACCCTAATTTACTATTACGACTATAATTAATAGTTAATATATATAAGTTTGAGTCAGTTGTATATGTATGTAAATGATCTTGGTATAGTCGTTTTAAAAGTTCGATGTTGATTCAATGCAATAAATTATTATATAGTTGTAATGGAAGTTATCGGTGGTCACAACGTTTAAAAAAATCAATGCGATTACCTCTTTATATAACTTCTCTGACTGTTCATATTATATATAAGTTGTAATTGAGTGTACGAATCGCATTATATGCCACCCCCCTCTCAATCTCGTATTCGTAACACACCTTGCCGCGCCATATTATATAACGCTGGTTCGTCCCACTGGAATAATACTCCCTCAAGGCGTTTTCGTTGACCGCATATACGACAGCTCTTCTTCTTGTTCGTATTTTACGGTGATAAAAAAAAAAATCCCGAAAGTTTTTAATCAAAAGTTGGCTAGCGCGAAATATAATGTATATATACATCTGTGGATACATCGGTGATGTTGTTGTTGTTGGGTATAATGTGTGTGTTTGAGTGTGTGTGTGTGGGTGTGGGTACGAATCCAACAAGTTTATGCGCCGAATAATACTTTGTGCGTTTCTTATGTACAGTAAAAAAAAGATAGAAAAAAAGAGAAAGAAAAAGAAAATAAAGAGAAAAGCGAGAGAACCTTTTTCCGTTTGAAAGGAGAGAAAATAATAAGTGAAGAGTATAGAGAAGAAATTGTGAGGGCAACAAAAAACTGCGATATATATATATATATATATGTATAAATAAGAAAAGAAAAGTAATCCGGCTGAGGCCAAAGTGCGCCGCCGGTCCGGCGCCTTCAGTAATTCCGGCGCTATACCACGCGCGGCGGCGGGCGTCGTCCCCGTGTACATGTTATATATATATATTATATACAATATACATGTACCACACGACCACACCGCACACAGTCGCGCACAACAATATAATACACGCGCCGCCGTTGTTGTACGATCGAGATGACGCGCGGGCGGCCGTTACACCGAGGACGTTTTTAATTGACTTTTGTTCCAGAAAAATTACGAATTTTCCCCCCGCCGCCCCTCATCACTGTATTCACCGCCTTCGCCGTCGTCGTTGTCGCATCGATTATCGTTGTGCTGTATATTATTATTATTAATATTATTTTGTTATTGTAATTATTCGCTCTCCCGCCGTCGCTGACCCGTCGTGGCAGTGGCGTATAATTGTGGAGAGTGGGCGAGGGAAGGCACTTGTCTCCCCTGACATTTTTGCAAGGGGTAAAGGTATTATTTCACCCCCCCCCCACCACCACCAGATATGCCAACAATAGAAATCTTCAAATCGTCTAAAAACAGAAAGTATGCAACACATTTCACATAAGTACCTACATAATTTTATTTCACGGTTCTTTTGTTATAACACCTTATTTTTTAAATGTTTGTTTTATGAA
Source organism: Sitobion miscanthi (assembly GCA_008086715.1). Lineage (NCBI taxonomy): Eukaryota > Metazoa > Arthropoda > Insecta > Hemiptera > Aphididae > Sitobion > Sitobion miscanthi. The sequence goes on from CM017797.1 coordinate 17,713,546, forward strand.
CTCTTAACCCTATAAATACCTAACCTATTTCTTGTAACTATAGGTGCATATATATACACCTATTTAATATTAATTAACGATAGAAGGAGGAGGGGGGGTACCTGTGATTTGTTTCTAAGCCATAAAGTAAGTTGCGAGATTTGTGTTAAGACAAACAACTATATTGTTGTGGATTCGTTACCTACCTATATTATGAGTTATGACGATGCAGATTGCATACCAATTATATATTATGATTTATGGATGATGAAATATGACTGCAATACTACTTAATATCGTAAAACAACGTAAATATCGTCATTACGGATAATAATATTATAATATTTTAATTATTATTATTAATCGAGCGCGCGGTCACGTACGGGCGCGGAGGCTGCCGTGCCGATATTCTCCTACGGTATACACACATCTATATAATATTAAATTTCGAGCGGTGTACATGTGGTTTTTATTTTTCTTTTTGGTAGCCTTCCAATGCGCAAAGTTTCTCAGAAACGTAATACCGTGTACTTTGTGTTTTATGCGCGTAACGCGGTTAAATGCCCTGCCGTTCATGCCAATCCGTACGGCGGCGGCAGCGGTAATAGAGTATATAATAATATATATTATATATGGCCGCGGTGCGTGTGCGAGGCCGTCGTCGTAAACGTCCGGTGCGGGTTATTTTCAATCTCCGTCCGCGAATCCTGAACGCGAAAATATAATAATAATTCCGCACAAATCGGACACAGATGTAATCTCGGCGGCCACCGTGCGCGTACGACGAAAGCCTACCTATTATTATTATTATTATTAATGATCCCTTCGACTCTTGCGTGTCACCCCCCTCCCTCACATCCTCGGAATACCACTTTGCCGACGACGAGGGTCGAGACCTTAAGTATATACAACGCACTCCTGCAGCTATACATCCGAATCAGTGCCGAAACTACCGTGTGTGTATATATATATATATATATAGGTGCCGGTGGTTCATCGCCTGATGGGCCCCAATTCCCAAATGTATATTACACAGAGACCTCGGTTTTTATGTCATATTCACATTTTTAACAAAACACGAAAATATAATATTTAGTTATGGCGTCTTAGAAACGATGGGTATTGCTAATGTACCTATAGTTCCTGTAATATCGTATGACTTTATGAGTATTTTGAAGGATTACGATATGTATCTGTTCGAATCTCGCTGTAATTGCTGCAGATGACTATCGCAATAGTACCAACAGTATTCAAAAGCGATTCAATTGTCAAATATATAATATAAAAGAGGATACTATAGTTTCACAAGCGTTTTTTTTTATATACGACTGTTACTTAGAATCGTGTTTACATAATATACATAGTATAATATGCGCTCCTTTTTTTTAATATTTAAAGATTCCCTGACATTGTCATCAAAACTTATTGATATCTTTTACATTAAATTATTTTTTTTAATATAATACAATATAATACAATGTATGTATGTACTTAGGAAAGGAACAGAAAAACAGTAGTTAAATACTTTTTTTTGGACCCTTGAATAAATCCTGGCTGCGTCACTGGTGTACTATGTTTATGGGTTTGGTAATATTCAAGTAAACTGATACTTAAGTAAAATATTGTCACGTTGTGTTGCGCGAGTGACGATTTTTAATAGAACTTATAAAAAATATTATTTTTAGTATTATTGGACATTATTGTGTTTTATTTCGTTTATCGCGCAATGTGCCTCGAACGAAAGACAAAAATTCCGCTCCACTGGTGGCGCAAAAAACGGTGCGTTTCCACGATTGACTCCAATATGTCATTTATAGGTATCGACGTAGTCTCTAATCCATCTATAGTGTGCGTCCTATGACCTATACATTATCGGAATAAATGAATGTAACGCATATTTACAATTTACGGTCGGTGGACGGTATAATCGGTTTCTCTTCAGGCCACAAGTAAACGCGAATTTATTTTCAATTGGTCATTATTATACGTTGGCATTTGGCATTATAATATAGGAGCGTTTATTATTTCATACAGGTGTTGTTTCAAGTTTCAAATTTAATTTCATTATAATATAATGATTGATAATGCAATCCAACTAATATAATGGTAAATCAAGTATATATAGGTAGACATTTCGTGAAGCGATGTCATAAAGTTTAATAAAAGTAATAAAATGAAATATTATGTCATATAAGTCATTGATAATTTATTCATTGTGTTTATTTAAATATTATTGAACATTTTTTCTTTATATGAAAAGTGTAAAAGCGCCCTTTACGTAAAGTGAATGAAATAAATCTTATAAATTAAACTCATATAATCAAGCATAAACTTATTTAATATTACAGTTATATAAGGCAAATGTCTTGGGGAAGAGTGGGAGAAAACTCGATTTTACAATATACATTATAAATAAAATGAATAAAGATCATGGTCGGAGGAACGCCGTGGATGTTAAGTCAGCCTAGGAGTGACGTCACAGCAATATTATTATATGGTCCGCGAACGCGAACATCGGTTAACGATTATTACACCGTTGCGTGTAATGTATATATTATACATATATTTATGTATAATTTATACTCTACCGCGACGGTATTATATTGTAATGGTACGGCCGGCCGTAAAGTAGTAAGAACTTCTCTGCATATGTATATATATACGGTAAACCGTATTATATACACGTTTTCAATTATTGTAATCTCTTCGGGCGTGCACGACGACGTCGTCGTCGTCGTCGCATATTATACCAAAGGAAACCCCTGCACTCCTCGACTCCTCCTCCCTTTAACCGCATCCTCACCACCGGCCGGGGGAGGAAGTGTGCGCACAGTCTCTTCCAGCCGTCGGTCAGGAAATGTAGTTTTAATGTGCCGTTATCAAATTAACCCGAAAGTCGTCGTCGTCGACATCCACCTCGTGCGCGTGCCCGCCCCACCCCTGCAGCTTACTACCCGGTGGACCGTGCGGTGGACCGAAGTTTGGAATAAAGATCCCCGAGCGGTGGTGGTGGAGTGGGCAGAAGTATTGTATGTGTATGTGTGTGTTCAGCTACAGCAAGAGTTTAGGTCGGTCAGAGAGAAGCGGGCGAAACCATTAACGTTGTCGTCGTCGTCGTCGTAGTCGTCGTCTCAGTCTCGGTCTCCCAAAACAAAGCACGTGTCCCCTCTCGCTCACTCGGTCCATCTCACTACCGGTGAAGAGGGGGTATAAGGTCCGGCGGCGGCTATACGGTCTTGGCGGAATGGAATACAATCGCAATTTAAACTTGAATCCGTAAATCAAACGGGAAAAGGCGCGCGCGTACACCCACCCATACACACACACACACAAACACACACCCAAACACATACTCACGTATACGCGTATACATTATATACATACATACACACGCAGAACTTGTCGTCCGCCGCCAAGACGTAAACTTCCGTTTGCGGTTAACCTTATACGCGTTTTGCCCCCGCCGCCGCCGCCGCATTGCCCGTCTTACGAACGCGTAACGGATGCCCGGTGGCCTTTTCGGCTCTGTACGCACAACTTTATACCTCCGGGCCGCCGCACTGTGGTGTGGAGACGAATAAGAAGACGAAGGGTTGGTTGGTTGGCGGCCGACCTTTTTGTGTACGTGGTCCTTTGCGTCGCGTTTACATTTCCTGCAAAGAGAGCTTTTCAAAAGACATTTTCCGCTACCACTGTGGCCGCATTCGCGCCAAAACCGAGATGATACTTGTGCGTGTGTGCATTGCACGGTTCCAGAAATCCAGAACAGAATGCTTCACGTTCCTCATAGTCTCGCTACAATACGTGATTTTCCAAAATTGCAAATATTTCGCAAATTTCTATTTGCGTTCTAGACAAGTTATAGGTGTGACATAACTGTATCGTATTAAACAAATTAATAATATAACTATAATATCATTAGTAGTTATAATGATTAATCTACGTGTTCTGATAAATTAATTTAACTCAATAAGCTGCAGGAATATTTAAATTTTGTCTTGTAATATTTACGACGCACATATTATTATTTTAATTTAAATAATTATGTATAGTTTTTCGTTTTATAATAATTAATATTAAATCATTTTTAATTGGTTTTCAGATTTTTTTTAATAATTTTTTGGCGACGATAAAAAAATAATTTTAAATAACCATAGAGTTGAGAAAAACCATAGTATACTATGCTTTTTTTTACCGGTTACAAATAGCGATCTTCTTCGTGTCAAACAAATCTTTACACTTGTCGGGGTGATTTTTTTTCTTTTTGTGAGACACGCCTCGAGTACTTAACAATGGATCTTCGTGACGAGGGACGAAGTGGAAAAACATTAAGCTCCACGGGGTAAATAATAATATTCCGGGTCTTTAAGCCTCGGTGAAAGTCATGGGCCATTTCTTCTTTTGGTCGTCCGGATTTTCTTCAGGGGTCGTTATTATTTTTCACCATCATCATCATCATCGTCCTCTCTTCCGTCGACTCTATCGTGACGAAATATTTCACCCAGATTCTCGTGGTTCGTCGGCGTTTTACCTTTGTCTAGGGTGAGCACTGAACAATTTATGAATAATTCATCGCCAAAAATGTACGAGTCATTTACTTTAGCGCGCGACACTAGAATTGTTGTGAATAATAATAATGAAATATATGTATACACGAATAAGGAGACCAACAAATTTTTTAGAACGTTCGAGTATTTATTTACGTTTTAGTATTTCACTATGTGCACAGCAGTGGGTCGAGTTTTATATTTAAAAGTCAAAATATAGCAATCGTTAATTAATTTCGCGGGCTCCTGTATAACGTGTTGGGGGAGGAGGGTTGCGTTGATAAATTATCTCGAATATTTAATAAGAGAAAACTTAATAGAAATGGAAATACGGCGTGTTTTATTTACGGAAAGACTTAATTGAGCTTCCCAGAAAGTTGAGCTGGATTTTGGGCATGGGCGGTAAGGTCAAGGAAAGGGTTGTTTTGAAAAATACATCGGAAGGGTGCGGCAGTGGTGGTAGCGGCAGCAGCGGCGGCCGTCTAATTAATTCCACTCCGGCAAATCTAATTTCAAAACAAAAGAAATATAATTATTATTCTTGCGAGAGGAGCGTAAAATAGGAGATCTCTACGTGGGAAAACACAGTTCGAAGGGATTTAATGTTATTTTTATAATAATAAAAAAAAATTAGAATAATAACACAGCCAATCAGTAGTGTTGATTATACGAAAGTGTGACTAATTTGACTGATTGACTAAGTCGTTTTAAAACTTCAATGAAGCGTCATTTTTTAAAGTACATTCATTATTGAAATTATTGTTGTGGGATTTAAAAAAAATAGTATTATTATACAAAATTGCATTTAGATGCAGCGGGATGGGGAAGCGAACAAAAAATAAGAATCCCCTTTATCCGAGAAACCTCTTCAGGAATTCAGGGCTCACAAGAACAAGTCCTTTCAAGGGTCCAGTTTAATTAAATTAAACGATCCTCGGGCACATCTCTCCCTCTCCTTCGTTCTGAAAGACGGTCAAGAGTTCTGAAGTACAACGGCTATTAAGTGTGTAATGCAGAGTGAGAGAGCGGACCGGGATTCCTGCATTAAGGTATTTCGGTTATTAGATACACGAAATTAAACTTGTAGGAGATCGTGCTGCTCGACGCCTAAGTTTCTTTGAATGTTTCTCCACCCTTAGGTGGAGTTTCTACCTAAAACACTGTTAGTTTGGTCAAGGAATGCAGATGGAAGGAAGTATTGAAAACCTGTTTCACCTTTATGAACGCGCAAGGAATCCCCCGAGACTTACATATAACTTATACAATATTCTCCAGTAACTATTATAATCAATAAACTACATTATAATATTAAGTTCTACTCAGTGCACTAAAATACTAACGTATTATTTGTGATGATTTAATTCAATTTACAACAATATTATTCTCAGACTATTGGAGTAATTATATATAAAATATTATAAAATACTTATATATTATATTATATTTATATACAAAATACTTCAATTTATTAGCATAAAACGTTCTAATCGATTGTATAATGTTTATAATATACAGTGTAACAGAAAGACTTGACGAAAAAAATTATGCTACTTAAACGTATGACAAAAATTGTTAAAAATATATAATTAATAAATAATTTAAGGAATATACTCATGTCAGCAAATTCTCAAACAAAATATTTTGAAAAAAGTTATTACGTTCCAAATTAATTTAATCAAAAAAATATTGATGATTAAAAAATTTCTAAAAAAAAACTATTTGACTTAGATAAATCTTTTTTACTATCAAAATTTTTCTAATAATCAGTTCGCAAATTGGCTATTTTGAATATAAAAAAAATTTGAGTAAATTTTAAATTTTTTAATTTTAGTGTTAAAAAATAAAAATAAGTTTTTGTATAATTTATATGTAACGCAAGTAACTATAAATGACTAATTATTTCTGTTTCTATTTTTTAATTTATTAGATAAAAGTCAGTTCTATCTGTTACATGCCCTGTATAGTACTAAAATTACTTATTAAGTTTTTACAGTGATTCAGTTGTATTTCATTTAATATTTTGAGAACATTTTTACAAATTATTTATTTTCCATCGAAGTTGTGTACTTATACATTTTATATACAGAACAATATCTTTTTGTTATTTATAAATAAACTTGTTAATTTTGTTTCTATGCACAAAATGTGCACATTCGGACATCATAATAATATTAAAGTGTTGCTTATTTTATATGTAAGAAAAATTCATCTGTCTCGTATATTTTATTAAATAAAATTGAATTTTCGATATCTAATTTTCATGTAACTGCTTATTGCAGTTTGCTTTGGTATGTTTTTAAGTTCTGAGGGTGATTTTGGAGATCTTGGTGTGACCCTAAAGAATATTATCAAATAGGGAGAGTGAAATGTGGAGAGTTCACACTAATTAGTGCACTGTCCCTAAGGATCTAAGTCTGAGGGCTGGAGAATTTTTGTTTTTCAAAGGTACAGAATGAGTAATTAACGCGGGCATCAGGAGAATCATGGGATTGATTGATGGGGTAGCTCATCAGTGGTGATAGGACGCAACTGTGTAGATAATGCATTTAAAACAAGAACGGGTGGGTTCCTCTGAGAGGACGGGTGACGGACAAGAGCGGCTGGGGTGGTGGTAGTAGTGGCAGTAAAATCTGTGGTGGTGGTTACGAATGCAGTAGTAGCGGGGGAAGAAAAAAACATAGATGGTGAAAAACCTCAGTTAAGTACATGGCGTCTAAGAGACGAAGACCTAACCTTATTTCAAGAGGTCTAAAAGTATTAATCGTACTGAAGGCGGGCACCTCGGGTTTGATATACGACTTAGATGTCCCTGCAGAGGTGGAAAAAAGAAGTAAATTGCGTGATAAATTGCGGGAAAACCTTTCCTTTTCCTCAATAGTTGTTTTTTTCTCTTTTTCTTTTCTTCTATTTTGTTAAGGGGACAAATTGTATAGCTGAATGGAAAACTCGATTTTCGGTAAAAACACAGAGGTGTACATATGCTGGCTGGTGGTGCTCGGAAAATCCGCGTTGATTGTAAACGGGTCATAAGTCGTGATTAAAGTCGAGTTAACCCGGGACACACCCCCACACGTCTTTGCGGTGTATTGAGACAAATGCTTTGCGATTTAGCTACGCCAAAGCTTTTAGACGACTTTTCTCGTATATATATATAATATTTTTTACCTACACTCTAACCAATAAATTATATTTTAAAAAGCCAATTTAAGTAAATTGCAATGTGCATTACATTATATATATATATATATGTATACGCTATACAGTATACAGTGTGCCTATTACATATTAATATATCATATATTTCTAGTACGGTAAATTACCTTAACTCTACTTTAGCAATGGTCTTTTTAAATACATACATTTATGTGTCATAAGTTATAAGTTTATATAGGTTTTTGTTGATATATTGAATGTTATACAATTTATATTAACATACTTAATTTGTATATGAATGTCTATTAATGTACCCGTGTGGTTATATGATGACTTAAAACTTATAATCTTAATTTTAAATATTAATTGCCTAATATCGCTGCTATAACTTTAAAAATTATGTTCGTTTTATTATATTGCACATTTCCTTTATGTTCTTAAAAAAATAAATATAAAAACGTCATGGAAAAAATGTTTAAATTTATATTTAAAAACGAAAACAGTTGTAAGGTAACATTATTTTGAGAAAGATCGACGATGGAAATACGATTTACGCTGCGTTATAACTAATAATATGTTATTTGGTGTATAAAAACTGTTCCCAGAAAAAATATTCATAACAAAACTCATCGTTGGTATAACAGTGGCGGTGGTGGTTGAATATATTTGTTACTTGGAGTTCTTGTGGATTTATCGCTCTAAGATGATGGATTTCTGCCAAAAAAATCATAATATCCAAAAATCCACTTAACTCTTACGAGCAAATTACTCGGAGAGACGACACTACGACGGTAACAACAAAAGTGCCAGTCTCCTTTGCCCTCTTTTTTTTTCTTGACATCGCATCTATTCGTTGTCGTCTGTCACTGTAATATGTTTTACTCGTTTCTTAATATCCCAGTTTTTTGTAGTGATTTTTTCTACCTATAATTTTTCATAACTTCAAATAATTTAAAAAAGACAGAAAGATTCTAAATAATTGCCAAATTTTGTTGCATTAAAAATATAATAATAATAAACATTTTATATGTTTTTTCTTTATGATTTGAATAATATTTTATTAAACACTGTCGAGGCAGTTGTGAATAGATATAACTATAATATTATGGAGTATCAAAGTTGTCATGCTGTTGAAATGGGTATAGTTAATGGATGGGTAATCATCCAAGAAAATTCCTCCTTACTTTGTTAGGGGGTTTCAAAACTGATTGGTGCCAGGTAGTCATCCGGCCGTGATGTTCACATCTGTGACCATCCTGTCTTTTCTAAAGAGGGTGAAGGAACATTATAGGGATGAATTAATAATCTATACGTATTGCAAAATATTTAAATGAGTAAAATTGATATTGTTTAAATTTTCGATAAATATTTTATTTTACACGTTATAGTATCGAACATCTGAATATTAAAAAAAAAATAAAATAAAAAATACGGTCTTACTATACAATATCTCTCCAACGATGATATTTTGGCGAGTTTCTCTCGACGTAAACAAAAACTATACTGCGCCCGTCTATCTTCCGCGCGCTCGAATAATTATTATTTTGTAAAAAATAATAAATGCGCGCGCGTACTAAAAGATTTGAATATACAAAACGGCAACAGCATATTGAATATTCATATAAGTTCTTAGCTCATATAATATTATAATATATATTACGTTAAAAATCCACGTGTATAATATATTAGCAACGTACACAATGAACATATTGCGAAATTATATATGATGTATACTTATTGTCGCCACCGTCGGAAATTTCTAAAATACTTATTTTAACAAAACTTAAGACGGGCTTTTATATAGAACTATATACCGAGACCACACGTATATATATGATAATATTATACTGTTGTTTCTATATACTGGTTCACGCTCGTGTTGTGTTTAACCGCGGTTGGTGCGGCGGCTTTCTTCTTAAAAACACATCGCGCGTATATCGTAAAATCATTAGAATTTCTCTGCACAAAAAAAAATCTAAATAAATCTCCTCTCATCGCTGCTTTCATGAATAATTCATATCCGTATACATATACACGTACTTTGACGGTGAGACAGAATGATAGAGGGAGAGAGAGAGTCAGAGAGTACGTTTATGTGCAGCTATAGTGTATACGTATAGACTTTCGGTTTTTCTTCTGGTCCTGGCGTCGACGGTGCAGACAGGTGGGAGGGAGGTGCGGCGGCGGCCGTGTGTTTGGCGCCGGGAAGTGCGCTCACGGCCCGGGAAAACCGGAAAAATCATGTGAAAACTTGTAAAATGTATACGCGTGGGGACGGCGGTGGCGGTGGCGGGATCGTTTTGGCGTCGTACCTCTCCCCCGCCGAACAGCGAGTATCTCTACATGTATGTGTACATGTGGTGCGTGTGTTCGTTCCGTTCGTCGGGTATTGTCACAAGGTGAATGCGTGCAAGTCGTTGTGTGTAGCCTCCCCGCGGGCGCTCACGCTCACCGCTGCGTTGCGTGTGCGCGCACGGGGAGAGCGAGAGTGCCGCTCTATATGGGGTGGTTCGGACTATATGTACGGCGAGGGCGGCGGACTGTGTTGCGAGGGGCGCAGAGGGTGGCGGCTGCAGCAGCCGGGTGGGTGGTGGCGGTCCACGTTAACAGACGTTGGCGTCGCCGAGACGCCGATATAGAGCTTGCTGGGACGCCGCCGCCGCCAAAGTCGCCGCCGCCGCCTAAGTCGATCGTTTACGCACGGTAACGCACGGCTACCGCAGCCGTTGGTGCAGTCGGCGCGAGCTTTCGGCGAGGACGCGACGGACGTGCGTTATAGGTATACGCGAAAGCTTTTCCGCCACCGCGATACAATAATCGTGTTTCACCACCCTCCCACTCACGGAACGCGTATATCATATATTACGTGTAGTCTCAATTACCGTTAGATTTCGTCCGCCCCACCGCACTTATCGTTCTCGAAGAGCAACGAGAGATTTTTTTCGTTTTTCTTTTCGTTTAGTATTTATCTTCTGCAGCCGAAGTATATGTATTTTTAGTTTTCCTAGTCTCACTCGCCGCGCGATTAACACGTCCGATGACAAATCGGTCGCCCCGAAAAAAAATCTCGTCGACGTCGTGACAGGTTATTAACTGATGACACTTTGGCCAACTGTATATACATAATATATATACAACACCACAGTGCGCCAGCACATATCATGGAATTTATATATCTATAGCGTGCATAATAATAGCATAGGCCATTTTTAACACAAATCCAATATCATATATACATTATTAGTATATACCATAGTGTGATATTATACACTTTCTGTATGTGCGTGTATCTTGCTCTCTTGCTCTCTCTCTCTCTTTCTGTCTCCCTCTCTCTCTCTCTCTCTCCCTTCGCTTGCCTACGGCTGACGTGCCAAACCTAGAGAACGATCGCGTATACTTAGAGACAATGACGATTTTGTTTTAACCATCCGTCAACCGTGCACTATAGAGACTCGGGATATAATAGTAATAATGTCCGGCGACGACGTCGAGACAAATAAGCGCGCACGTTCTACTCGGCCGAAAATTGCACGTCACACCGTGGCGTGTAAAAAACGCAAATATATATACATAATATACATAATACACATAAAATACATAATATATGTTGCATAGGCGAGATGGATATTGTAGATCTATATAAACGATAATTAATGATATTACACGTCGGGCTGGCTCGATATAATACTACGACGGAGACGTCGTTATTTTTACACGCGCGTAGCCACACATCTGCAGTCGTCGCTGCGGTAAATTTAGGTGGGTCGTAGAATAATTACTTTCTTATACAGATATATTTCATCTCCGTCAATGACTTTTTTTTCACTTAACATTTTCTAAATATTAATTTCTACTGTACCTTTAATCTTTAATATATTAGAAAGCCACAATTAACGTAATGTCTTTTGGTGCATTAATCTTAATAAAAATAAAAATGACTTAAATAGGTAGTCGTGTACCTATATGTAGGTATTATGTTACAATATTATTATGTATCTACTTTATAGATGTATATATAATCTAAATATTTTATACCTAATCATAGACGCAAATATAGGCTATACATTTTTTTGGACTAGGTCATCTTGCTGAAATCCGAAAAATATCTTTAAAAATAGAAATAACTATAGTCTATAATATAGTATTTTTGATCAGTTTACTATGGGAGTCTAAGCTTCTGGTTAGGAAGGCTTAACCACCCGACATCACACCTATTGGTATATATACCATATATATCTATAAACAGTAGAAATAAGTAAGCTACTATATTATACTATAGTATAACAAGGGAAAACGTACTAAGACATTCTGTATAATATTATATTTGGTAAAGGGATTAATATAGAATATTATAACCTTATACTTGATAGGTTTAATACTATAATTCTTGTGTGGTTGTGTGTTAAGCCATCGGTGGGTTTTTTCTTCATAACCATAGATACATATTCATTTCAATCCATCTTCCGAATTTACGAAGGACACAACACTCTCACAATAATAACTGTGATTACTATACCAACTTTTTAACGTACTGGGTCATTCGTTATTCTATAACCTCTTCGTATTCTTGCGACGTGTCGACTGCAGTCGATAGTTCAAATAGGTTTTTAACAAAAATCTAAAGCATACATCCATTCGTTTTCATTAAACACGCAATAAATCGTTTATCGAGGATGCGCATGAAATCGTCATGGGATTTGTTGTAGTTTGTTCGTCGGATATAATATAATATAATACACAATTGCGTTCATCGTAACACGTGTAAATCTCGAGTTCCACCGAATCACGTACAGCTGCTATACAAAGACTTTATTTCTAAACGTAGGTATACCTTCCAGTTAACTGGACCGATTTAAAATTGATAAAATAACGCGATTTATCTACAGATTGCATCGCGTCAAATACAGTGATGTAATTATTATTTGCGAACGTCGGTTGGAAAAAAAGTCGTTGGCGTAGAATAGAATTAGGCGCAACCAACGTTCGTATGTATGTAGCTCTTGTCTCTCATATTATGTTTCCCTTAATTATCTGTGTGAACGATTTCCACATAACCCTATACCACAGATTATACAACTATAATATAATCTGTGCCTATACGCTATATTATGTGTATATTTATATAATTTGCTTATAATAAATATAAATGTAAACTAACATTAATATTTACATAAAGCTTATATTCAAGCAACAATTTTTTTTTAAAAACTATTATTTGAAATATACAATCTAAACAATGCATAATACGTGTTTATAAATTAATGATAACGTATAAACGTGATAATCTTTCAGTTATAATTTAAAACTCTAAATGTTAAATAGGTATTATTACTTTAGCAATTGGTCACGACACCGCTTCCTTTTTAGTCTTCATCTACAAAAATTTCCTGGCAGTATTGGGATAGAATTAGGGGGTTATTATGATTTTGAAGTAATTTATGAAGCGCGTATAGAAGATGCGTACTTCTTCTTCAATAAAGTTGTAACAGTTAAATCATATTAAGAATAGTTTAAAGTTAAGTTGGAGATTAATGGCGGTACATTTGATATTCATTGATGAGAAAGTTGAAATTATATATAGTTATCTAAGTTTTATATATTTGTTACACAATCAAAAATTTAGATTTTATTTTCATGTAATAAACATAGGCAGGTAATATAATGTAAAATATTCAATATGTTTATCAAGTAATTGAGGTACGTTTAGCTGTATAATATTGTAATATTGTTTTATATAGTTATAACTTATAAAGTATATTGTACCTATATATATGCACGCTGCACATACGAAAGAGGATGAATCGTGTTATTATAAATTAATGGTTCGCAATATTAGATAATTTTCGGTATTATGGGGGATTTTTTTATTCAATTGTAATTGTGTTTATTTCTCGTCATGTATAGCCAGTACCCAGTCATGCGGGTAATACCATAAAAGACGGAATAAGCTCGTGAACCGGTAAAAAAAATCATCAAAACAAGGGCAATAAAATTATTAAATAATATTATATTTAAATTTGTTATACGTGATGGTATTATATATATATTATACAACGGTTTATATACATAATACATAATATTATACACAGGATTTAACCAGAATCAAAAATTTAATTAAAAAATATTTATTTTACGAGATTTTTCTTGCAGCGTATAATATATTAAATGTTTTTATATTATATTTGTATTTTTTAATATTTGAATGGATAGTTAAAATGTGCTTGTATACCGCGGTATTGTATCAACAATTTGAATTATTATTAAGTGTTAATTTTGTACGTACCTACTTAGTGCATGCATAAAATATTGTATACCATCAAGTCAAATAGTTCTTTAAAAATTATGTTCAATATATATTTTAATTATAATTTTTAAATAGTTTATTGTGTTTTATCGCAGTTTTTTTCGGTTGTTGCTATTGCGTCGTATATAGTATTATGTCTGTATAGATTAGATATAAGTTTTCAAACCCAAGTAAAACCATGATGACATTTTCGCGTAGTATGATTATCATAAATAGATCCAATAGCTCGTACACAAAAATATCTTTAGTGGTATTAATATTATATTGGTAACCGACCACGATGTAATTGGGTAGGGGGTGAATTCGGTGGAGCCAAAGGGTAAACACAATAACTCCGCGCCACGGTTTACACGAGCTTGACACCAAAATGTAGTCTATATATTATATAGGACGCAGTCACTATAACCGCGTTATCGGCACAGAGTTGATATGCAAAAATATACTATAACCTCCATATACACCCCGTCTATACCACGATAAAATCGATTTAATTTCCCAAAATTTCCACGATTTATTTATTGGGATATTCGTTACAAAAAGGGCTATGAATTAAATATAGGTACTATAAAATAACAAAAAATGCGTTTAAAATACGTAGAGATACAAATTAAAACACAGCTTTATTAAAGTTATTATAACGTATATAGGTACGTTATTGCAGGTACGTCGCAATAATAGTTATACATAATAATAATAATAATAATATTTACAGAGTAGCTATTTACTGCATGAATAAATTGTTAATTTGTTCTAAAGTATAACTTGGGATAGATGTAGGTATACCAATTCAACTATATTATTAAAATCATTGACGATGTCATAAGTATTTAAAATGTTTAAAAAAAATAGGTACGTTTTTAATGGATCGGTCTGAATTACTTCTATTACTATATAGTAGCCATACTTAATCAATCTTAATATTCAATGTACCAAATAATTCAACTAAACCAACTAATTCAAGAAACAAAAACAATATTTAAATTTCTAGTAATAGCAATATAGCATATATAAGTACGTGCGCATTTACAATTTTTTAGATTCGACAGAGCAGAGCGGTGAATGTGTGATTTTTAATTTTTTGTATTTTGTGTCCAACATTTTGAAACTATTTCTCCTCAAATCATTTTTAATATTTTTTTGTATTCTAAATTCTTATATTAATCGTAGAAAGTTGAAACATTCCACCATTACTTAAATTATCATTTGCTATATTGTATACACAATTCAATTTTCAAAAAATGTTTATTAATTTTAAGCTATTTATTGGTTTTAAAAATACATATTATGCACAATTTTTTTTATAAATACTTCAAAATTTTATATTTAAACAAAACCTAACGATTTTAGTCATATTGTTGTAATTCAAAAAATATTATTCATGGGGACTTTTACGTATATTTTTATATTTTACTATACCAATGACATTTAAAAAATATTTTAATGGTATTAAAGTATTGCCCATTTATACCACAAACTTACTAATTCACACCTTTCTACAGTGTAAGTCAATGTTGACTCAAAAGACAATACCTAGCAATAATTTATAATGGGAATATAATATTATAAAGTATTCTATTTTAATTTAAAATATATATATAATTTTATTTTTTATTGACTTTGACAAAAATTAGTTCAACTTTCTGTATTAATTATTGCAATATAATTGATATATTATAATAATTTAAAGGATAAATATGCTTAAAAATATGTGCAGACGGACCGCTGCACAGAATCGTTCAATAATGTTTCATATTGTATAGCCGTATATGTAAGAGTAATGGCATGCACAAAATATTGAAAATTACAAAATTAGAAATCCATAATTCATATTTTTATCAACAAATTGTTAAATTGACACTTCAAAATTGAATTGTATTTAATCAAGTCAAACGATGTACACACTCACCACTCACGTATATTAGGTTAGAAAAATATTTTGATATTTTTCACAAACGCTTATCCAAATATATAAAGGATACACACGGACAATTTTAGCGTTAGACGCCGGCCGCGTTAAGTAATCGAAGTGACCACCACTGCTACCACCATCCACCACCACTAACCACGTCCCGTACGTAACCGAAACGAAGAACATTTTCATTTCCGATATTGCAAAGTGCACGCGTGTGAGGGAGGTTTCTCCGGGCACAGGAAGGACCTGTCAACCCTTTTCCGAAACCCGGACATATTATGAAAACCGAAGTTAACTCCGTCCGACTTTTAATAATAATTTTTACCCGTTGACCTTTCCTCTCGTCATTATATCATCTTCCCTTCGGCCGCCAAACGTAATCCGAACGAGATAGTACCGTCATATGACGCTATACCACTGGTCCCCATTGATTACTTGTCACCTTCAACTATATACATCCTCATTTATATATATGCTTGTGTGTGTTTGTGTACATGCGGGTAAAGGAAGAAAATATCCTGAAAAATTGACATAATGTATAACGACTTTGCTGCAGCTCGAAATCGTATTTGCAAAATATTGCGTGACGTCATTGTGCGTAGAGCATTACTATTTACTGACCGCAATAAACAAAGCGTGTGTATTATATGTTATTACTATATCTTGTGCGTTTTGTTTTTTTGTCGGCTAACTGTAATTACGTTATGTATATACTGCTGCGCGATTATAACGCCTTTGCCTAATTGGCCTCGAGAGACGCATCATAATTTCAGCAAACACACACACACACACACACAAGAGATGTCCTCTGGACTATAATATTATTAATGCGAAATAAAAGCGAAATCGTCATTACACCCCCGAAAGTCGTAGTCGTCGTCGTTGTCGTCGCCATAGCCGTGAGTATATAATAATATATAATAATAATTAAACGTTAACCATATATTATATATGGGGAGGTTGTTTATTACGCGCGCGGCTGTTGTGGCTGTTAATTTTTTTTTTATCTAAAAACACGCGTGTATACTCTTCTCTCGTAAACTCATAAACGTCAGGGGACGATATTTTGTCGGCCTAATAAAACCGGAGGGATAATAAATAAAGCCCCGGCAGGAACTCGCGTTTGTGTGTGTGTATCAGTACGTAAGGGGCGGGGTACGTGTCTATTTGCGAGGGCGAAATTATATGGATAAACTTAACAGCAATTAATCGCTGACGAGTGCTGGGTGGAGGACGGGGGTGGCGATGGCAATGACGTGTGTGAATTTCAAAATCTATACACGGATTAAACGCCGCCGCTTTAACCCCTATATATTTTTCCATCATCATTATTTATATCGTTGTCAATACACGTGTGTGTATAATATGTGAGTTCGAGTACACCTATAGAGTATATATTATACAATACATATTATGACATAGGTATAATATATAAAAGGGAGAGGGAGAGAGAAATAAATAGTGATACGCGTGTGTGTGAGAAAGAGGGGTGAGGGGAGAGTGAGGTCAATATAGTTTAAAAAACAAATACGCCAACAAGCCTGGAAATCTCGTCAAAGCGTTAAAAACACGTAGGTATATAGGTTGCAGAGTGTGCGTGTGTTACTCTTTACACACGCATTATTGTGTATGATTTCCATTTATTATTTTTTTTGAAAACAGAAAAATAATACCTCTTGGGTCACTAAATCCGATCCACGTTAAAACCGCACGAACCTACACCGGATTTATTATCTATACTCAATGACTTCATACACGTAATTACAGGGTGTTTCTTTTTTTTCGGGCTCGCCGCCGGAGAATATAATAATAATTATTATTATTGCCGTGATCCGTTTTCGACCCAAACCGGGGCGAAGGGAAAAAAATAAAGGAAGATTATTTATTTTGTATACATCCGTTTCGTGCTCGAGACCTTGCACAGACATCGTGGAGCCTAGCTTGTGCGTAACAA
This sequence comes from Sitobion miscanthi, assembly GCA_008086715.1. NCBI lineage: Eukaryota > Metazoa > Arthropoda > Insecta > Hemiptera > Aphididae > Sitobion > Sitobion miscanthi. Next base: position 17,731,395 of record CM017797.1, read on the forward strand.
CAATGGGCACCTGACAGAACCGAAAACCATTAATTTGTTGTACTGTATGTGTCGAACACGTCCTTGTCGGGCGTACACATAATATTATACGGAGTATCGCCAGACTGCGTGGTGCCTCGACCCCGCAGGACGCGACCCGTTATGCGCCCGCTAACAAAATAGGTTACGATGTCAGGTATACCGCAGCTACATAATAATAATAATATACTAACATATCGGATGGGATAATCTTTATTCTTTGAATATCCATTGTCCGATGCCGTGTGCATTGATATATTATTATGCTCGTACATATGTCACCAGACCATTGATGTATAAATACGTGTTATCGTATATAGTCGTCTGGTCGTCTATACTATTGTGCTTGTGTAATGTGTATATAGATAGGTAGATACGTATAATAATAATATAATCCTTACATCAAAAATGGGTCCCGTCTTCGGACACTGCCGACTCGTCGGTCCGTTTCTCTTACGAAAACGTAGGTAGGTAGGTAGGTAGGTCTACACTATACAGAATATTATATTGGTACTATATTGTACGTATAATACATATTATTATTATTATTATCATCATTCATCAATCATCATATAATACAAATATCTATAATAATACACTCGAACAGTCGAGCAGTTGCACTCCGAGCTACGCTTGCAAGTCGTTCGCGTTGCACTAACTCTGTAAATATAATATAATAAATTATTATTATAACACTGTACGCGACGCTTATAATATTGTTTCTGTATATTATAATAATATATAGTCCAACAGTTGTACAATCGTTTCGTGTCTTACGAAATACATATTATTATTATTATATTTCGCAGCGCGCGTACACGACCCTCTTCTATGTTATATTTTACATACGCCACGCGTATAGTAATTTAGTTTCAAAGTTTATGGAAATAAACTTGTATCAATTTCCTCGGGAAACAAATCTATACCTAAAGAGATATTTCCACTCTACCCGCCGCCGACGTTTTCTTATTACATTATTATTATTATCATCATTATTATGTTCAATGTATAGAATAGATCTCGCTGAAAGATAGCATATATACATATACACGCATGTGTGCAGTACGGAGTTATATTATTTTATACATTTACGTGCGGAGACTGAACAACAAATTCCTATTTCGCGATATATTCACGCTGGAAACCGTGTGGTTCCGTAAATGCTGAATTTTATACAGCGGCGGCGGACGGTGTCGCGTGTGGTCGGTTCGCAAAGATATTATTCCCAAGTTGATTTTTTTTTCATATTTTCATTTCACACGAATATAGGAGCGCGCGTGCGGTATGAGTATATAATAATATTTTGTATTAATATATCCGTCGTGGAATTTATTATCGCGTTGTACGAGTCGATTAAAAAATAAGAACCGGTGAAAAGAATTGTATTTAAATATCTCAACCGGCCTGCGATTGAGGATTATATTATAATATTATTATTATTATTATACTGTCGGGCCGATTTACGAGATTAACACAGCCGTGTATACAATTAGCCGCCACCGTGTGCTGCCAATTATATAATATTATACCAATGGGGTTTTACTTGTCGGTAACCGCGTTGCCGTGTAGACAATAGACGTGTCTATAGCCCCGTAATGCGTTAAACTGTCAATATACAATAAACCTATATAATAGCGCACGTTTGCGTTTTATATGCTCATTGCTGCTATTTTGCACTTCCGCTTTTTAACTGCCAAACAATATATACAGTTGTCATCGTAGCGCGCGCCAATTCAATTCGCGTCCCAAATTATTTCTATCGCACATTCTGCAGCATATATATACACATATAATTGCAAAACAACGATATTATAATATAATAAAAGGTATACTTTACCACCATCAATTTATACGGCTGTGGTCGAGGACCATAAAGTTTGAACAACTGCGTGCGTTTTAATGTATTACTACAGAACAAATCATTAAACATTCGTTTTGTGCACCAGCAATGTGTATTTGTTTAAACGTTCTTTAATCTGCAGTATATACAATATATTAATTAGTGTTTATAATGTTGTGATGATATTGATTCGTTATTCGTTTTGTATTCCGTATACCAAGACGATAATAATCGTGGAAAGCGTCCAACAACAGTTTGCCGATTATTGTTTGCAGTGCACTTTAAAAGCGTTCGAGCAATATTTATGTATGATGCGCGAATTTGCATCATAATAATATATCCTCCGCGTCGAATGCTTGAAACATTCTGTTTTCTAGGAACGACTTCAAATCGAAATCGATTTTTCTGTACATATTATAAAATAATAAATATACACAGACTGTAAAACTAAAATACCCATGATAAACGTTTTTCTGGTCAACGACAAATGATTTTTATTTTGTGTACCGGTATACCGCACCTACTTACGGTTGTTCTTTTTGACCATCATCTCAGGTAAAGACACGCGGTTGTTTTTTCTCTGAACAGGATTTTATATAATACCTACCTATACCTATATTATTCGTGTATATTGTATATTATATTGGGTGGAGGGCATGTCGGAAATGAATTCTTTAATGTCAGCACGTAGTTTTTACGTTTTTGAGAATATTTATTTTTTCCAAAGACTCACAATTAAAACGTGCAGCAATAAATTTAAAGGAAAAATCTTAATCTCTACCTGAACGTTTATATACAATACGCAGAGCCAAGCAATATATTATATTCAATGTACCTATTATTAACAAACGCTTATAAGTATATAAGTTTGATTCATACTAAATATATTATTACATATACATATATTATATAATATATGTTCCTGCGATTGCAAAGTTCAATAATATAATATAGCTTCAGCGTGTCGTCGGTCTCACCTGTGGATTTTATTCTATTGTGATACTCTGCCACCCTGCCGGTGTGCGTACTTTTTGATAGCGGTTGTCGCACACTCCAGGTTTGAAACGGATCTACCTACAAAAATGTTTGGACAGGAAACAAAATACGAATTTTATATGCACAATATCCCATAGACCTATAAATAAATGTACTGATAACATAGAGAGAGGTCCAAGTACTATTTACACTCATTAATAACAAGAAAGAGAGAGAGAATAGTTCAACAACAAAGATAACAACATTTTTAGAAAATGATAGTATACACCATAGGTAGGTATGTCCCATTATAGTACACGGGTATTGACTATCTCTTTCTAACAATATTAACCCTTGGCAACCTATGGTAGGGTAGGGGGCCACACATAATATATTAATAAGTCTATACAATACCACAGAATAATATTTCAGAATTACATGACCAAAATAATAAGAACACTATTTTATTAGGACGTTTTAGTTTGTGCGTATACTTAAGAGTATTATAACCGCGTCTGTTGAAATGTTATGATATTTACATTTTCATCTACAAATTAAAATACTCCTTTTTACAATATTGAATATGCTGACACGCAGAGGTAGTTTATGAAGATGAGTATGGTGATGGTGTAAAACGCCCTGCCCTCTATTCTAGGGACATATGTTTTATGTTTTTTCAGTATATAGATATTGCAAAGATAATAATTTATAGCAACCATTATCAGTAAATATTATAAAAATGAATAAGAATGAAACATAAGTACGCCGAGACAGTCTTCGGAAAAGTTAGGATGGAAACAAATTCCATAAGCAACAATAAGCAAATGTTTTGTGGTATGTTATTAAATTGTTCCGCTCCCCAGTCCCCCTCAGCTGTAGTTTTGCCACTACTGCTTGCTAACACGTAAAAACTAAAAATCTATGATCTCGCGAGCGCGACGTTATTAAAAGAGAATCTAAAAAACTGTTCAAATACGGCGAAAACTGTTTAGCGTTCTCGCGGGGACAAAATTTCATTCTGGATTTTTATTTTCGTCAGTAAGTACTACTTTAAAAGTACTTATTTTTTCGTCTATATATTTGTGCACAAAATATATTAATACGCGTACCTATATAAAATCATTAAATCATATTATAATACATATATCCGATTTCTCTCCCCACGGCCCACATCCACCTTACCATTACAAATAGTAAGGTCTAGGAAGGGACGCGAAACACGCCGTCCTATTATAATTCTAATATAATAATAATGTTATGTACTCGAGCTCGCCCACACACGCATAATATCCTACCCATGACGTTGTGCCGACGAGTCGGAAATGATTTTCGAAACGCAAACACGCGTGTTTTATAATATATAATATGATGCACCGCGGACCCGGGCGCGACATGCCTTATTTGTTCGATAAATAATTATATATTATTATAGAATATTATAATATTATAATATGACATACGCTTCCCGTGTAATATAGTATGAATAAATACGACGAAACTACGCGCGACGGCAGCCGGTCGTTAATATACCGTATATTATATACCGCGCGCGCCGGACACGTTTGCGAGGACCCGCGGCAGAGGGTTGGAAATCAAACTGCGGCGAGTGTTTGAGTTTCCATCATCACGCGCGGCGTGTGCAGCATAATATAATAGGTATGCGCGTGTATGTGTATATATTATATAGTACGGTCGTCGGTCATTATATAATATTATTATACGGCGGCGCGTATTGTTCTGCGAGTGTTAGGTTGTGTGTATATAGTACCATTATATCCTATTATATATTATTATTATTATACCTGATTTCGTTAAAAACATCGATTTCCCGACGAACGACGCGCGGACATTATATTATTATTATTTGTACGCGCTAGCGTCATTATAATAACGTGTATAATAATAATATTATATACGTATACGCGTGACACGATATGTGCCGAGTCGACGACCACCGTGGTGTGGGTGGTTTTTTGGTAGCGGCGGAGGGGTAGGTGGACGCGAGGGATGAAAGGGGTATATATCGGCGCGTATATATTTTGGTGGATAGGCGGGCGGGCGGACTGGCGGACTGCAGTAATACGGCTGGTGCAAGAATGTAAATAAACATTAACCGGGCGAAAACAACAATTGGACCAGACACAAAATTGGTGGTGCCCCGGCGGCGGGCGCAAACAAGAACCTTTGTGGAATAATCGAATCCCGCGCGCGCTACATGGTAAAACAAACACCGCCGAACATTGTTCCGATCCGATTGATTTAGTATACACGATATCACATGTACATAATATATAAATATGTGTGTGTATGTTATTATCATATTATATATATTTATACATAATACGGTACCGCCGCCCGAGTGTGTATAATATGTGCGATGACGACCAAACGCTTCGAGACGATAACAAATATAATATATCTATATACGTTATGTATAATAACGCGTGTGATGAATAAATATAAATTTCCCGGGCGTTTTGTCCGCGCGCGTCTGTCGTTGCCGCTACCGTTGCCGCGGTTGTCCGTTGCAGCGGGCCGTAAAACAAAACGAGATTTAAACCGCGGGTGCGCTCGCGCGCCGAATTCCCCGCGAGATCGTCGTCGGTCGGACGTGATTTTTGCACATATTAATATCATCATTATTATTAACATCATCGACTGAACGTATTTATACGATATTACTATAATATACGACACGAAAACCGCACAAATCACGTGGCCGACGCCAAACATGTTTATATATCGCCCAATAGCATCGCGCGTTATATAAATGCGACCAAATCGGACTACATATTATAATATAACGATGTCGACAGCCGTCGGCAGCCCCATTGTTCAGTAGGGCCGGGGGGATCAGAAAATGTCTATAGTAGAATTTTATTTCTACCAATCAAATACCCGCGTAATTTTAAATTCTGAGTCAAGCGAAGAATGTATTGATTTTATACAAAGATACGTATTTTTTATTTTTTTTCACGGCTGGAGGCGTTTTTCTAGTATACCTAGAAAAAATTTCCCGATCATCAACTTCAAAGGAGACTTTTCGTTGCAAATTGGATCTAGCTGGTAATAACTTAAAGAGGTCAAAAATGTTCTCAAGCTAGAACAAGTAAAATGCTGCGAGCTTACTTTTAAAAATATATTGAGGGTAAAAAATACAAACATTTAATAAATTATTATTAAAATAATTATTATTTGGTTAGCCATCTTGGTTACCAAACTATAGGACATTAGGACAGTTTTCGCTCAAAACCGTTTTTCATTGAATAAAATGAATTATTATTTAATTAAAATTTAACTTACAATATACAGGTATATCCATAACAGAGATTAGCTATTCAATTACGATATACGCTCGACACCTATACGTAAAGTGTACAGCAGAGCGATTACCTACTTGATGCCTTTTTTTAAATTTCTAATCCAATAATAACATACCATAATATAATATAGTATCAATAAAAATATACTTTTATTATACTAGGTTTCACAGACTTATTTTTTATTTATGTCGTAGGTATATGATAATAATTTCTTTATTGCTACAATAACAGATGATCCATTTTATAAATAATCAACTTAAATTTGAATACTTCAGCACCCTCGTTAAGCTGAGCTTGTGCTGGGTAGCTGTTATTATCAATTAAATTTATGCATATAAAAATAATATATTACAGTATCTATACCAATATAAAATTAAATTATAAAATAATACTTTAAGACAGATTAGAAATACAATAAAATCAGAATATAGCATATGAATTTATACAAATGAAAAATTATTGGGGGCAAAAGTTGTTCCCCTCTCCACCGTACCAACGATCCTGCGATATCGTCACATTATATTTCCGCAGTGTATAGGTACACGGTGCGCGTTTTCAACATCAACCTATAGTAATAATATAATATAAAACGTATTGTACGATATAGGCGTACGACGGAACCCAGCCGCGTTTATCGAAGCGGCCGTTTCCGGTCTTCGCGGGCACCATAATATTGTTATATATTATTATGTTGTCGTGTCCTAACCACACGTGTACATTTATAACACCACGACGATACCTTTTTTATTCGCATCAAAATAATATTGTATTTTATATTGTAATATAGTCGCCACGATATCGGTATTTTTTGAAACTAGTATTATTATATAATATTATTATCGTTCGTTGGTTTCAATTTCGAACGGGGTTCAGCACAGTGCTGCGTAGAGACGTAACACCGCGGACAAAATGGAATTTCTTTTTTAAAGAGAAACCGTTAAATTAAATTTAAATATACCTCGGCTATTAGTACATTAAACGTTCATACTATATAATATTATATATAGTGTGATCGTGGGGGACACGTGTTTCTTTGTCACTGACAGGAAGTCGTATATTTCATATATTATTGCCATTTTTTTACGAGTTTCATTTTTTTAAATCTCATGTATAATATATAAAAACAAAAACAAAATGACTAATTAGAAATATGTTCTATTTACATGTTTTTTATGCTCGTTAAGTTTGTTTTCGCGGTACTCGCCCGTTGATGACCGTTTTCAAAGTTTGGTATGTATCTTTTTACATCGCATATTATTGTTATTATTATTTTTTATTAATTTCATGAAAAAACATGTACATAATATACATGTTAAAAACGATAGTATAGTCATTTAATTATTATATTGTAGGTATATTATTACAATGTGTTGGCCGAAACAGCGCGTCTTTGAACTGTTATTTCAGTGACGGCCAACCGATAGGGGATATTAATCACTCCCCAAGATCTTTTTATTCAATATTTATAACAATACTTAATATATATATTGATATTGATATTACCTACTTATAAAGTTATAAGAAAATAATATGTAAATAAAATCCAGACTCATCCCCCGCATTACAAATTCTTTTGACCGCCACTGTGCTATGTACGCATTTTACACGGTTATGTGTTGTGACGTTTGACGTCGAACAGTATATATATATATATATATTATATCACAGTGTACGCAAGTTAGTAGCGTAAATAAACTACGCGTGCGTGTAAAGGGCGGCGGTGACCGCCGCGTCTCTATATACACATATAGCGTTTCTCTCCGCCACCGCGCGCTCGTCTCATCACTATATAGCCCTTCTCAAAACGTATCTTGTTTTAACCTGGTCCAGACGCCTCCGTGATGGATTGCTTGTTCGATTAATCTTGATTGCTTCTTCAAGTTGTTTCCGAGCTCTCCCTCGCCATGTGTCAACAAACTATCCAATCCCCTAATATCCGCCGGAACACGTTATCACTTAACCTCTCTCTACCACTTCCGCCACCAACCGTTTTTTTTTTTTTTTGCTTACATACTCCTTCGAACTCTCCGCACCAAGTTTTTACGCCGTTCCCGCGATGAAACTCATTAACCTCATCGCCGTCGCTGCAGCTAACCATACGGAATCGGCGGCGGCGGTGGTCACGGCCACGCACTCTGCGCGTCCTATTCGCTTACTGCACAATATAATATATGATACGATGCTCCTAAAAGTCTAAAACAACAATCTGGTGGCTTTTACGAAACTATACTATATATAATCACGGTTTTTCGCTTTTATTAATCGGTGCACCGCAAGCGCGGGTATATAATATTCATTTTTCGTGTCGTGTCCTAATCTTTGTAAATATTAAACTGAAATTCGAGTTAACATTTTAACACCTCGGAATAATTGTTTCACTTCGGTTTTGGGTTCAATCGTTGTATGGATATATAATATTATATAGGTACCTAACCCACGTAACAATCATTGTCCATTGACAAAACCTACGACCGAGTGCGTGTCATATACCACGTCATACAGACCGCCTACATATAGGTATATATATTATTACAGGAAGTGCTTGTACCGGATTATCTGGAATTATTGTCTGAAGGTAGGTATATGACACGAAGGCGGCGATTGAGCGTAGTATTGCGAAGATTTCTAAAAAGGAAAAAACCTAATATAATACGCACAATAAACATATAGAACAGAGAAAGGAAAAGTATTACCCAAATGTTGTATGGCCAGGACCCTTCTTAATAATAGGTTAATCTATGAAAATAACGCGTGTGTACAATAATAATAATAATATAATATGTAAGAATTGCACCGCTTTTTTCTCCTTTGCCCCTTGCACATTGTGTATAGTTTCGTGTATGACATAAATCACGGGATTTCAAAAACCCGACGACGTTTTCAATAGGCCCGTCTCACCTTTTTATCCCTAAACGCACTTGGTGTCGTCACTATGTCTAGCACATTGTCTTATCACGTATTTCGTTTCCCCAGACTGCTGGTCGCCTGCGTGTCCACCTCCACCACCTCCTACCCCTGTGCCACACCCTTACCGTACACCGCCACAGATGCACGTGCGGCAGTATTATTTTTTTCTATATCCTCCGCCGCTGGCTCTGTTTTCGGGTTTAATCTTCGGGGCTCTTGTCCAGCACACGATCACACACACATACACACACACACACACACACACTAACGCACAAACACAATCACACGCACACACACCTATACGACTATACCCTACGGTCAGGCTGTTGCGCCAAAGTACGATTCGGAAACACAAACACGGCCAGCTAAAGGATTTCGTGTGCCGCCGTCGAAAGAGACCGTGGAAGCTGCTTAACTCGGTCACTTTATAGATTAAAACTTGGAAATGGGCTCTTTGCGCCCTACAACCGCCACCCCGCCACCAACGTCCCACAGACCCGGGCGACTTTTAAACATTAATGACAAACGTAAACACGCGGTGACCGTCCAAGATTCCGAATTAATTCTACTACTTAGTGTTTCTGGAAATGTTTTGTTGACCTCTGCAGCCAAAAGGGGTAAAGTCCTGACGGCGGCGACGAGAAAGTGAATAATAACAAAAATAATGATGATGACGACGGACGACGATGAAAATTTAAAAGTAAAAGCGGCCGAGAGAAAATAAGAAAAACCAAAAGACGTGCGGTAGCGAGATGTATAATATAAGGCTTTCGTTTTGTTGCCGCCGCACCAAGGGGTCGTCTGCCGTGACGCGGCGGTCAATTCGGATTTTCCAGGACAATCTGTCGACGAGGTAGAATGTTTTAAATTCACTGACGGTGCGTACATGTACACCGTATTCGTTTATATATTATATTATTGTGCATTGATACTGACCCGTTGTCGTATAAAAACTATATATTATTATAACAATAACACAGTGGGGGGATGTTTGAATGCATAATAATAATATATATACTGCACTCGTGGAGCTCGAACCACTAGTGAATATATATAAATATGTATTACGTAACTATATTATAGTATACAGCGGGATTCTATATAAGCGTACTCAATCACCATTTTTTACTTTAATAATGAATTTGAATACTGATTTTTGGAATTTTGAAGTAGACCATATTTCTAAACACTTAGATTTATTACACCATTTATAAGACGAGCGTTCTGTGGTGATATCAATTTAATGCTTTTAAATAAAAATCCCCATTTTTTCTTTTCAATTATTGAGCTAATTACTTTTTTTCAAAATGTTGATACATGTAAGTCGAAATTCAAAAGAGAAGTTTTTAAATTATTTCACTTTGTCTATGATATATAACAGATGTGAAAGATTTGACACGTAGATATAAGTAAAGCTAGGTTGATCATAGCTATGATGATTTTAAAATTATTGTATACCTATAGTTATAATTAATAAATATATTAATTCATTTCTGTTTAGAAACGTCTAATTTTTTGAAAAATCATCTACTGAACAATAATTAACAAGTAAAATGGTTGGGTTTTGTTTGAAAAATAAGTTTGTATGGCCACAAGACACTCCTTATATTAAATGGTATACAACAATTAAGTAGTCGAAAATGTGGTCTTCTATTCAAGTGTGTAGGGAAATGTACTTGATAAAATCCAAAAATCGGAATTTGAATCAACTCTTAATGAAAATATTAAATTAGGATGTGGTGATCGCGAATGTGCTCGGTGAATCGCCCTGTATACACATGTCATCGTCAAAATCCCTTATCGGCCGATCTTTTCCCGGACCGGACGCTGAGGCTTAGGTATATGCTCTCCATGATTAGATTGCAGCAGCAATGTACGACGACGTTCTGTTTTCTGTATCAGCGTCGCACAGTAACACCCTAAATATTGTATTATATTAATGTATGTATTTATATATATATAATATATGTGTGTATATACTGTATATATTCCAGGACTGGCACAAAGGTGCCGGTTAATACATGTGTGTGTGTGTGCTCGCCCGATTATTACGACACACACATGTATATAAATTTTATACGGCCGCAGTGTATATATCACACATTTAATATTATTATCGTCACCGAAAAACGATGAATCAGTATAATATGTGTAACGAGAACAACAACACACCGATTAAAAACGTCCAAAACATAATTGATTTATCCGAGAGAAATGTTTATTTGTGCTCGACTAACAGAATAACGCTGCACTGTATATATTTTATACGCCGCGCGCACGCGTACAATGTGAAGTTTATATGTTATATATTTATTTTTTCATCAGAAAATTACTGCCCTTGAAATTTTTTTTTCACGAAAACAGACGATTACATTCTTGGATTCGTATGAAGAAATCGATTAGGTTGTAGGTAATTGTGTGTGTGTTGTATAATAATATCTCAGTTAACCCGTCGCCTGCTTCGGAACGGATGATATTAAATTTGAATACATTGCAAAAATTGACAATATTGTATCGATAATTCAATCTATTTTTATATCGGTATATACTTTAAAATTAGAAAAGCATTGAATATAATTCGTTGTAAAATTAAAAAATATAAAAATTTTTTATGAATGAGACTTTAAATCATACGCACTTACCTTTTACATATCAGATATTATTCGTGACGGAAATAATTATGATTTTTATACAACAGGTTTACGAACAGTATAATATGTTAGTATGTTACTGCCTCAGCAGTGTCTTTGATCTCCTGTGAATTAGAAGTTTATTTTACATAGCGTTCACAATCCAAACAAATAAAGAATGATCCGTGTGCGGTTAACCCATATAATATAATACATCATGTCTTATGATGATGTGCATAAAACCTATTCATTTTTTGTTGTGGGTACGTTGACCTAATATATTTGTAAAATATGTTATATTTTAAACATAATATACGTTAATTCGTAAATGTGTTTTTTCTCTGTTCGCCAGAGTTTGAAAAACATTGCGTATACAATATATTCGTAGAATAACAATAATATACGTCGTGAATTTGTCAAATGACCACCATGTGTGTCCGAGACTAAATAGTCAATTATTTATAATATAATAATAATATTCGGGTTGTACACACAACTACATACAACTACAAATGGAGACGACTCGAGTAGTATATATATATATTATATTATATTTATACAACGTATACTATTATATTATAGTTGTATGAAAAATCCAAACACGTGTTTTTTTTTTCTGCCGTCGTCTTTATTTTGTGCCACACTGCCGTCCGGACAATACGCAGTCACGAGTTCTCCACACAGATGATAGTTTTGAAAAATACTTCCCTTTTGACGACAAAAAACAAAAACAAACCCATGTAGGAACGTCCCACGCGAGACATCAAAAACCGTTGATAAGACGTTAAAAAAAACAGAACACACACATAATTTTGGACAGAGGGTATATAATAATATATGTGTAACATATATATGATAACGAGCGTGTGTGGAACGTGTGAACACGTAAACAGGACATCGGTTTTGAACGCGGTTAGATAGTGCGGCGATACCGAGTTTCCTGTGTTACACTCAATATATAATATAAATATACATATACGGCCGCACACACATATATACACATAAATATTATATAAGCCGATAAATCGGATCGGAACAAAACTATTGCCTACAGAGGTTGTAGTGTGCACTTGTGTGTTGTACTTTGTACGTATACACGATATATATTCGAGTGTATATTATATAAAGAGGGAGTGAGAGAGAGAGAGAGGGAAGGAAGGAGACAGGGGAAGAGAGATTTTCTCCAATAAATATGGCTAGCACAGGCGCGACAATTTTAATTAAAATTCGTCGGGTGTCTTTGCCGCCGCTGTGCCCTCGTCTCCACTCGTCTACGCTACCTCCACCCCTTCGTGTGATTTAAGTGTATTGCGGTTTTCTTATCGCTTGTTTTAAGTTCTATGAGGGCCGAATAAATTGCCGGTTTATACGCGAGCGCGCGCGCGCGCCCACCTTGGGACGGAAAAGGCGGTTTTTATGGGACCATTATCACATTACACGCACGTTTTCGCCGGGGCCCCCGGAGACGTTTTAATTGCCGGCTTATAATAAACTTTGGAAAAAGACGACACGACCGGTGGTGACGGGTGAACCATGCATGGAGAGGGTTAGGGGAAAGGGCTGCATAGAGAGAGGCGGGAAAGGAAGATCAAAAAAAAAAAAAAAATAATAATAAAAAACTATAATAATATAATACGCGACGGAAAGGAAGGAAAAAAGGCAAGAATACGAATTCGTCGGGCCCCAAGACGTTTATATAATTATATAATGACGTTTGTTGTCTAAAAGTTAATCAGTGTTAATCGGGATTAATGGTCGGCGAAAGGGTTGTGAAAACTTTTTGCCCAGAAAATTGATTTTCGTTTTTAAATGCTCTTGATTATAAACATACATACATATATATATATATATTTAATATGCGTATTAAAATTATAAAAAGGGTGTACAGATGGTGAATGAAAAGTAATTTGTCAAGCGGCGGCCAGCTTAATTTCGGGGAGGTATATACGCGATAACACCGGGCGAATTAAAGTTTTCCGAGGAGGAGGGATAGCAAAAAGAGAAGAAAAAGTTTTTCGGTTTTGTTAAATATCGAGGAAAAAGCTTCTTGCCATCTATAATTGTAGTTAATTAAAGAAAATTTCCCGGGCACCCTAAGTACGAATTAATTACTTTTTACCAGTGGGCGGAAATTTTGCAAACTTTGTTTTTTATACTTTGTCTTTTGTCTTTATATATATTTTTTTTATCTCTTCCGGCCCTCCGTTCCTGACCATTAATTCCGGAAACCTAACCACTGATTTAAATAAGGACATACCAGTATAATATATATATATAAAAAGAAAAAGAAACCAACAACAACGAAAGCAGGGCAGGAAGAAAAATCGGTTCACGTCTTCGAGGAGCTTTTTCATAACTATACCGCCACTTTTTGGTCTACTGCAGCCACCAGTCTTAACCGTTAACATCGGTCGAACTACTGATGGAAAATCGTTTTTTTTTTTTTATTTTGCTTCGAATCTTTCTCTATAGGACCATATATATTTATAGTCCCTTGCCCCGCTGTCCGGCGGCCATCGAATTCGTCGGTCTGGTAATTAATATACGGCGGCCCCCGGCCAGAGGGAGAAACCAATTAGATCACGGTGAGATCGAGGACAAAAAAAAAAGAAAAAACGAATGGGTGGGTTGACAAAAAAAGGACACGCTAAAGGTCGTTCCGGCCAGGAAGCAATTAGGGATTAGAGGTTAGGTCTGATCCCTGGGTCATTGATTACCCGTGGGGGTTAGACGCACTGTGCTATATATACCTCTCGGGGTCTCAGTCGAAAATTTGCATAATAAATTAAGTCCAAGGATTTCTTCTGCAATTTCGGGGGTCCTACGCCGCGCACACCATTGTATCCCTATATCACCGCCGGCACACTTAATGACCCGAACACACGAGAGATTTTCAGACAGATAAAGGTACCTATATAATACTGTATTATATACGCGGCGGCGTGTCTTGGTATATAGCAGAGAATATTAACGACATCGAAAATGTTAAATTAAGCGAAACAATTTGTACGACCACGTAATATATGCATATTACTATATAATATGAACGTAATAATATCATAATATAATGTATATTAAATACAGTGCGCCGAGAAAATATGCCGCACGCGTATGTGGCGCGGAGACGAATTCCGCCGTTTTTTTTTTCTCGATATAGCTTGTGGTATATTATACTCACACACAACACTCAGACGCATATATCCACGCGTACAGCAATCGGGGCTCGCGGGAGATGGGAAAAATAAAGGAATTCCAAAGGGGTTTTTATGTTCCTTAGGTATATACAATATACACATATATATATATATATATCTGTATAATGTGTTTGTACGTGAGAGCGGGTGTGCGTGTATGTGCGTATATGTTTATGAACGGACAATCGGCTGCGGCAGAAAACAGTTATGCATAATATAATATAATGGCGCGAGCGCGTATTACTATATACACGTATTATACCGTATAATGTATATAATATACTATATCTGTACATATAGCCGGCAAAACGCTATAAAACAGAGAGACGGTCTCTCTCCGGTGCACGCCTTTTCATTGTAGTTTTGCGGCCCGGGCCGGGCGCAGTCTTCTTCCCGAATCGGGAAAACTGCCGAAAACACCGCGCGCGCGTAAATGTATTATATGCGTCGTCGTATACGGCCGGGGCGGTGGCGAGCTGCAGGAAAATAGCGTATAGACGCGATGACCTCAACACCACACACACACATCCACCCACACGCACCCACACACCCACCGCCACGTGTATACTTATATATATATATATATGAGTGTGTGTGTGTGTATTTTATATATACTTACACGTACCGCTATACAATAATATATACGCGCGTGTGTGTGTAGTTCCTCGGATGAGATACAATAGAAATTTAAGATATGCAAATGACGTTTTACCCTTAACTCTGCGATTGTGCATGTGCGCGAGTGTGTACGCGTGCTGTATGGCCCCCGGGGTACCTACACACCCATCGCATCGTCGCGACACGATTCATTGGTGGACGCCGACCAAAAGAAGAATATACCATATATACATATTATATAGAATATAGACATACGTATATATGGCGCTGTGTATATATGCGTACGCGTATGTGTACTATTTTTTTTCTTCCTCTCGGAAATATATTATTTGACTTTTCGGCGTGTGTATATATTATTATCATGTACATGTTTATAGAACTGTATAATATATACACGGTCGGTCGGTCGGTGTACGTCTTCTTCTTTTAATAATTGAATTCATTTTCGTACGACTTCGTCGTCCCATCACACACTATTATACCGTATTATATATATGATATTATACAGCTATATTATATACGTACACACTCTCCGTCGTTTCTGTCGTGCTATCCAGATAAAACTCGTCCTTCGAAACTTATTTGTTACGATATTTTATATTATTCTCTCGTAATAAGTGATATTAACAGTTACATATTAGTATGTTATTATCATTATCCAACACTAAATACAGTATTTGTACACACGCGCATTATTGTGCAACTGAGTAATAATATTATTATTATTATTATTATTATTCATCGTATCATATTTCAAAATATATGCAGGTAATACCGAACACGAGCATTTCAATATAATATTCCTCCATAAACAACGGGCACAGTATTATATATATTGTATGTATACCTTCGCATAGTTATTTCTTATGCATAACATAATATTATTTTATTTTATATTTTTATACTGGTAGGTATAATATAATCAATTATTGAATTATTTTCTCTGATATTTACATTGTGAGTAAAATCAAATACGATTGTTTGTTTAATTAAATACGAGACTAATCAGAGTCAAACTAACAGTATAATATAGCATATATAGTTTCCTGAAATATCGTTATTAATCGATATTTTATTGGATTTAGGTCATATTATACAAATAACCGTATAATGTTGGGTTATTTAAACAACACAAACGTGAAAACTGATAAGGCGCGGTACTTTAGTAGTTTATTGTAAAATTTAAATCTTACAATTAGTTATACTGTAATATATTCTCAAAATAAAATCTATTCACAATCTTCATACTCACAATTAGAAAGAAATAATTATTTTGTATTCATATCAGCTGCTTCTAAATACTCGATCGATATTAATATTTTCCAATGTAATTAAACGTTGATGATTATTCTTGTTTAGATTATAGATATAGGTAGTTGCAAATGTATTTTATACGCATCTGCATGACTTAAGTTAAATTTAATTCCGATTTCTGTATAAGACTTTATATTACTTTTTATTCTTCCGATACATTTGATTTTTGATTTATCAATTTAATATCTAATAATATGCACACAAATCTGTACATTAGTTGACATTTATGAGCACCGATATACACATAAATGATTTACAATAAAATGTTTATTGAAATTATTGATGTACGTTTGACATGAATTCAATTCAATAATGTTCTTGAATAAATTAAAATACGACAATATTCACATAATATATGTATAATTATTATTACTCGTAATTTATCCATGCATTTATACTTTATATAACTTGTACACTTGTACAGTCTGTTTATCCTTGCCGTTAATTAATAACATAATATATTAATATTGCTATTAGAGATTTAAGCGCTGTAAATTTACCAGGTAATTGTTGAGTGGCCCCTCTAATCAAATGCAATCAAAAACACTTACCCCGAATTGCAAAGAGATCTTTTTTATCAATACTAATAATAAATACTAATACAATTATTATTATACTTATCATATTTTATATTTTCTCAACACTGTATATATTATGTAATAGTTAAAAGTAAACAAATATAAATGTTTTGACTTTTAAACATAAAAAAATAAAGGAAATGTTGTGGTCATTTCGATAAATTAATTTTAATTACTTATTTATTAATTGTATTATGAATAATTAAATATTTATAATATGTACTGGTCAGAACATTAGATCCATTTTTGTTATTTATTGTTATTATTAGAAAGAACTAAATTTGTCAAAAATACAACAATAGTAATAATAATCGTATTTACTAATAAAAAACTAAAAAAGATGGCTCTAAGAAATTGTATTATTTAACCTTAGATCTATTTTACTATTCTTACCACTTTATTGGTAAATTTACTGAAATTTTTTTTACGTAAATTCTCCATCACTAATTATTATATTAATAATCGAAACACATGGAAATTTCATTTTTTAATCAAATTACAAATACATAGTAGTAATATGTGATATGCCTATAAAATAGTGTAAAATATATATAATTTATAAAACTATATTAAAAATACTTTAAAATACTCGAAATGTATATGAATATAATTATTTTTGGACAGCCCAGCATAATGTGTTTATATATTTTATCGTTATCAATAATTCCGTTATTGCAATTATTGTTGTAATATATAAAAGAAAAGCGTACGTGTACACTAGGTCGTAATCGGCGGTATGTAGAAAAAAAAAGGAAAATACTGTCGTTAGTGACAACAGAGACGACGGCATTTTAAGAGGGTGCGTATGCAAATTATAAAGGTACTATAGTGTCTGAAAACGACCTCTTTATATATACGTGAACGGTAATAAAATAAATAAGGAGATAATTGAAACCGAAAACGCTCGTTTATGGGTCCTGGGAAATTCCCCAACCACAATTACAACCAGACCAGCACGTATGCATATGAAATTCACCCCTTCCGACGGCGGCACGGTGGTTGTCGGGACGGCCCAAAAAAATGCAGCGTAATAAAAGAGATATGATGATAATAATAATAATAATAATAATAATAGTAGTAGTAGTAATAGTAATAATAATAATAATAAATGAAAAATATACGTACCCCAAGAAATTGTTATTTGTTTTAAGTAGTGTAGTATTACTGCAGAAATGCTTTTAAAAACAAACCGTCGCGGTGGCATGGCGGCCGGCGGACACGATATTTTAAGTCCGAAAAAATTAAAAAATAAAGAACAATCCTGATTCCGCGAGGGCAAAAAAAATGAACTTTTTCCCTCGCCATCTGTCATGGTTCGCCGCCTTTTTAATTCGTTTGTCGTGTAATAAAGTGGGTATTTTTTTTAAACATTTCTTTTTTTCCCCGTGTATATATATATATATATGTATTATATTTACTTCGGGCTTTTCACAGTCGTGTGGTTTACCTAAGGCCACGCCCGGCACAAAAGGAACGGGAGAAAAAAAAAAAAGACAACCACGTCCCGGGGACTTAATTGACTTGGCCCGGAGGAGAAAAGCGGCGTCGACGGCGGCGCGCGGTTGCGGAAATATAGGGGATGACAGGCGGTATAAAAAAAATGTAATAAAAGAGCCCCGGGCAAGAGCGTAACACATGTGTCGAACGTACGTGAAGGGACGCTTGGTCAGCAATGGTCAGCACACCTGAACCCCAACCCGACGCGAACACACTGCTGCAGCAGTACCCTGCACGGGCTCGGAGGCGGTGGCAGTTATAAATATATGAGAAAAACGATATAATATCGTGAAAGATAGTAAAATACGTATACTACCATGCACATATAAACCGTAGGGAATATTTATTAATACATGTATGTGTGTATATTGAGAAGAGAACCAAACAACATAAACGCGGGCGTGTTTTTGTACGTGTACGACGTGTATGATATTGCAGTTCTGTAAAATATATAATATTATTATATTATTATATACGCGTGGTCTAGCAGCTAGTAACGGGTTTAATTATTTATTGGCGATGAAATACGCGGAACGATAGTATCATACCTAAACGCGCTACCCACATTATTATTATTATTATTTGTATGTATTTTTGTCCGCGGGGATAAATTCGACGTCTTTCGTCTCGCAAAAAATTTCACCTACCCCTCACCCCCTTCCCCCCCAACATCATCCCCTGTGATACATGGAATAAGATACCCGTGTTCAACCGTGACGACGGTTTTTATCGCCGAAACGTGTGCGTGTTTTCGTATATATACGGTCCGAATTTACCGTCGTTTGTATGCCGAAGGTTGCGCAGGATTCGCGGCTGCAGTGTATATTATATATATTGTATGTGTATATAGGTACGGTTGCCGCCGCGGGAGGGTACAATATAATAATAATAATAATAATAATATAATATAATATGTGCGCTTCAAACTGCGGCCAGAAGTTCGGACATAATCGTAACAATAAAAGAAAATAAGGAAATCGGTTCGGAAGAAAGAGATTATTAAAAGGTTTATACGTCGCCCGCGTTATGCGAGTATGGGCCCCGTACGCAGAGAGGTTAGTAGTGCTGAGCACGTGTATATATATATATTATATGAGAACGATGAAAACTCGGTCCTGAAACCACCGGCAGTTAATACTATATCCGCAGCGTATTATATACACATATTGGATTTGCGGATGTTTTCGGTTCGCGTTCGAAATTCGATTCCTTTAATGTGTATAATATATACTTATATTATAAGTCGAGTGGTTGCCCGAACACCACAACACAGCAGCTCTGCAGCCGTAGCCTATTTTAGACTCTGACATATATATATATCTATAACAATCGTTAAATATACAAACTGTATAAAATATTTTTTTTTAAATGTCGCCACTCCTCTACTGTATCAAAAATTGAAAGAAGAATGGTGGATATCCTACCACCAATAGGCAACCACTTCTTTGCAATTATAGAAAAGAGCTTTTTGTAATTACCTATATATTTGTAGGTCACGTATACCGGACGTCCGGACCGTTACCGCGACAATACTTTCATAATCGACATTCGACTGTGCTGCAGTGAGCAATGTATGGTTTAATTGAACGGAAAACCGGAAATTTTTTAACAAGTGTGTGAAGATTCAAGAAATTACATGGCATATAATAATAGCTATACATACATGTGTATTATATTACTGCGCATTGAAATACTCTATCGATTCTAAAATTTCGACGAGAGAACAAGTGCGATAACTTTTAACGACCGCCGTCGCTGTACACTACATTATTATATTTACTGTACGAAAATCGGTAAAAATCGACCCCCATATAGCACTCGGGGATTCGAATAATAAAAGTGGGCTCGCGACGGCGGCGGCTGCTGATGTCGCGCGCGTATTAATTACGTTGTCGGTCGACGAAGGGGCGCGCGCGGGATTTAGCCCATTCGATTAAATGACGCGTAATGGTTATGTATACATTATAATAATAAGTATATATATATAGCTTAACTAGCGCAGAGTGTAGTTAAAAACTGCTTGAGAAAATGCGCCGCGTATAATGTACAGTGAATAATATTCCCCGAAGGAACTTTTCACCATCCCCCGCACCACGGCCGCTCCGGTTATTATTATTATTATTATTGTTACTACAGTGTATATTATTATTATTATCATTATTATATTTTTAGTCGTGTGTATATGCTCACCGTCGTCGTCGTCGTTGTCGTCGTACACATTGTATTAACGATCGGAAATAAAATCCCGCAGAATGCACACCGATCCGTATATAATTGGCGTGGCGACAGTACATACGACGACACTATATATAAGACCGTTGTACCGTCATCGCGATGCCCGTATAGGCATTATAATAATAATATCATAATGGTGGCGAGGGGCTGTTAATTATTATACGGACCGAAAAAAAAATTTGAATTTTCCGCGCTAATTGAGATCCACAAACGCGCGCGTGAGACTTTCGGAGGCGCCGGCGGTGATGGCGGTGGCAGCGGTAGAGCCAAATGTGCGGCGACAGCGTCGTATATTATTATTTCAAAAAAAAAATATCCGTTGATAAATAATCATAAATAACAATGGAACCAAAAATGAACGGAAAATAAATTAATAATTAATTTCGGTAAATAAAAATCGGGACATTTTAATTAAAAAAAA
The DNA here is from genome assembly GCA_008086715.1 of Sitobion miscanthi. NCBI lineage: Eukaryota > Metazoa > Arthropoda > Insecta > Hemiptera > Aphididae > Sitobion > Sitobion miscanthi. The sequence continues at coordinate 17,752,945 of CM017797.1, forward strand.
CATACCATTCTGATGCAGTTTTATTTCGCTATAATAAATAAGACACTGATATTCTTTTCATATAATAATATACAACGCGTCCGCAAAGCAGTATATACCCGCCGTTTTATAATATATATTACTATGTACTTTATGCAATAAATTTGACAATAAATACGCACGTAAGTATCCTTGGCATGCCGGCGCCCCGAGATTTTCTGGTAGTATATATACTCCTTTTTTTCTTTTTAATTTGAAAGAAAATCCTTCAGAAAGAGAACATGACGGTGCGCGGACAGAGGCGCGCGCGATATTAATATTGTACAACATTCCTCGGTAGCTATGAGACGTGATTTTCGTTAGCTCCAAGGTATTACTCGAAAGTTTCAAAAAAAAAAAATAATAATAGGGTAAAATTAATCAAATATCCACTACGGCGGCATTAGTCCGCTCCCGGAAAATCATTTTCGAGACGACCGGCCGTCTCGCGCGCGTGCGTGCAGTACCTATAATATCGGCGGGGTAATATAATAATAATCATTTTTATTAAGATTATAATTGAGTTGTGATGCGATAGAAAAACATTCTTTACTGAGAAGGGCGTGTATATATATATATGAGTATGTATATAATATTAATACGGCAGCGATTGAGATGTAATGAAAATTAATTACAACAAAGAAACTGCGTAAATTAAAACAAAAAATAAAAGTACGCCAAAAAACTATGTGCAGTACATGTATATAATATTATATAATATTAAGTTAAAATGTATTCCGTTAAAAAACGGAACAATAAAAAGCATATTTCGCGGGTACTGTGAACGACATTGCATTATATTATATGCGGTAACCTACCTATAGCATAGTTACAAACGGCGGTGGGAAACGACGACGCGGCTCGTCCGCTGGTCGCGCGTCTTCCTATTGTTTCGTGGCGGAGGGCAAAAATACAAATGTTATTAAATTGTTTTGCAAACAGTCCTCCGGGACTACTATTGCCGGTGTTAAAAATGCGAAAAAAAAACCACCAGCGAAACACTTTTTTTTTATTATTATCATTATTTGTATTTTGTATTCACGCAGCACACGGCCGCTGTTGTGTAAAAATTATATATAAATTAAAAAAGGATTTTTTTCCCATACACCATCACCGGTAATCTTTTTTGGTTTTTTTTTTTTCACACACGCCGCCGCTGAAAAAAACAACGCGACCGCCCGCTTTTTGTACGTGTACACGTCACATAATTTATGGAGTCCCAGTGGGTGTAAAAATCTGTTACTGATATATTTCATATCACATAACGGCATCGGGCAAAAAGCAGACCGGCTCCCTGTCCCGCAACAACGGTCTGAGTTATGATTACTACACCACATACACGCACCGGTGTCTGCCCCCGCCGAAGCCGCCACCAAAAAATACACCCATTTTGTCACCGCCGCCGCCGCCACTGCCGTACAGTGGCAATGTGTTTGTCGCAGGACAGTCCGCTCCTCTCTCTCACTCTCACTCTCTCTATATATATATATATACATATATATTAATATATTATATATTTTATAATATTACTCCACCTCTCACCGTGTATCCATCGCAGCGCGTTTTTGACCTCTGCTACCCCCTCATCACCGAATCCGGACAGTGCGATAATTATACTGCACAGGCTGGTATACCGCGGTATATAATATTCCGGTATACCATTTAGTTACTTTATAATATATAGGTACGCCAAACAAGCTTTGAAAACCGCGAAATTCAAAATTTTGGTTTGCGTCCAGTTATATTATCAAATATTTGGCGTTGGGACGGGGAAAATTTATGTTCGTCTTAATTTTCCCGTGCCCGGAAAATTCTACTGTTGACACAGCTGCCCGTGTCCCGCTGCACGCGCGCGTATAATACAACCGCCACCGCTACTTTCTTTTTCTCTTAGGGAGACCTTAAAAACAACACCAACCACCCGAGTGTATATATATAAAGTATACCTTTCCGGTGCGGAGCGGTACACCGCTGTAGGAAACGCCAACTGTTCACCTGATGACAAACAAGAGGGCGGCAATGCCTATACGCGTGAAATTAAGACCGCCGCTGCATTCGTTATTATACGATGTATACTATATATTGTTATATATATATATATATATATTATTATGTGTACGATTTATTTGGAGAGCCCTCACGAATCCGTCGCACTAAAGTATGTAAACGCAGTGTTGTGAAAAGGGCGTTTCCACAGTTGGCGCTGCTAAAAACAGTAGTTGTTGTTTTTACGTAAAAAGTTACAAATTTCTATATACTGTATGTATGTATATATATACATAAAAATGTATATAAGTAGGTACTATACACTATACAGTTCCACATTATAATCTATACCTATAGATATGATATAGTATCTTGCTATGGAGTGGCGTACGCATGGGGTGGGGGATAATTTTTTAACCATAACGTTGATATACAAATAAGAAAACTAAGAAAATATTTTGATATATATATATTATAATATACACATACGTATAATTTTTTTATATAACCATTGAAAATATGTGTATGCGCCACTGTTTCTGTGCTATTGTATGTTATACAGATTATAGGTATATCATTGAATTTGTAAACAATTTTTATAACTTGTTGAGTGTTTATTAAAAAAAAAACTAGATATTTTATTATAATCTTTAAACTGCGGTTTAATAGCTTTTGTAGATGAAATAAAATAAAAATATAAACGTGCCGTTTGAAAGTCAATGATTTATTCCCAACTGTTATACTTTGTATTAATCGCTAATACATATTGTATTATAATTATTATTATGACAATCAATCGTTAATTAGTGTTTAAGTCGACCACGATATTTGTAGCTGTACAAACATACATTATTTTATACGCTCGTTATCATTAGTTTACGTGTCTTATTCTGAGTTCTCATTGTTATGCGTACACATACATTATACGGTAATATATGCGTTTATATCATTAGATACATGCTATGATGCATATGATTAATTGATTCGTAATCTATACGCGATAACGTGTATATAAAATGTACGACATTTTTTACGGAAGGTTTTTTATAAAAAAAAACAAAGGAGGTGGATACCTCTTTGTATAGGTTAAAAGCATATTTGCAGCTTTGGCCGTTGAGTCATTGCTTCGTAATCTCTTAAAAAAAACCCAATTAAAATATACTAATTTGATAAAGGAAAAAATACTAAACACCGCCGCGCTGTGAGTCAATAACAATTACAATTTTAAAGGTTACATTTTTTGACAAAAGAAATCATTTAGGTACACCACACAACTACACGATAGCCTGTTTAGTGGCGATGAAATAATAATAATAATGACTACTGTGTTATTACTATTTTTTTTACTAATCAGTAATCAGTAACCACGGAACGATAAATGTTCGCATAATAATTAATAACCGATAATCGAACTGATTTATCCTTCCTATTTTTAAATTATGATTCACCAATTTCATCTCCCTCCTTCCCTTATTTTTCAATTATGTAGTTATTCAAAATCTGATTTTTGGAATTTATAAATTCTATTTAGATATTTTTGTACTGCTTAAGGAGTGTCCTGAGGAGATAAAAACTTCTTTTTTTCGAATAAGAACACCTTATAAAACCGTAAATTATTTAGCGGATAATTTTACAGAAAATGTTGACGTATATACCTAACCTAACCCATTAAAATACAAGTTTTAAGTTAATTTTTAAAACCATGATGCATTAAACAATTTACAGTAAAAAAAAGGTTGGTTCTCGTTTTAAAAACAGTAGTTTCTATTACCAAAATTCCTTATAAGTAAAACAAAAAATTTCAAGAATTTCAAAATACGAACATGGAATATTTAAAAATTCCAAAAATCAGAGTTTTAATAAATTAATTCTTTAAAGGAAGGAAAAAAAGGGGTTAGAATGTTTGGTGAATCATCCTGTATAATTTACCTTCACATTATATGGCTGAAAAAAAAACAACAATCTGGAAAAACTCTTCGTTGATGGTGGCATATATCGCGTACACAAAAATAAAAACGCCAATGCAGTCTGCGACATCGCTGATAGCGTAATTTTTATTTTCATTTTTGGTGGTAGCCGTCTTTGATAGGGCCAAAGAATAAGGGTATGTATTATATATATACAATAATAATAATGTATACAATGAGAGAGAGAAAAAAATATTGTTTATTAAGAAAATATTGTTTTGATAAAGTCTCCGGGCCCGGTGGCTTTGCCGGCGACTGTGGGGGTGTGTACACACAATAAAAGGTATATTGACATTCCGTGTTTTCCGGAGGGGAACAATAGCAGCGCAGTGTGCTGTAGGATAGAAGCTGCTGCCATCGCAGTCGCCGCTGAGTCCGGCGGAGGCTTTTTCGGGCAGCGCGATGCGGTGGCGGCAGCGGGCGGCGTATAAAAGTAAAAACACTTTAGTTTTCCTTTCGGACCTGCTGTTTACCCCGGAAAAGACGACACTTTTAAAAACTCTCTCTTCTCCACCTCCGCAGTCGCGTGGTGTGTATATTTATTTTGGCCCGGCATTGTTGGTGTCCTGCAGCAAGACGGCTCTCGGGTATAGTATATCTATTATATACATATATATTATGACGGTTGCATCACGTATGTGCAGTGTAGTAGCATTATATATATATATATATACCAATATACCATATACTTCAAGTCCCACTCTATTTTCTTTCACTGATTTCTTTTACCAGTCTCGTTGACTAATAATATATAATCTCTATGCATACATAGGTATACACGTAGTGCTGCAGTATTAGTGTTTTCCTTGATCCTTCGCCTCATACATTGTGATTATAAAAAAAGTTTATAATTGTTTTCTCCAGTTTGTTATACATATATAGTAAAATACAGTTTAGGACTTTAGGTATACTATACATATCTGTTACGCATTGTGCATGCCCACGCAGTGCAGTATACCGCCGAACCCAAAACCAAATCCTATGAGAACTTCTATTAAATATAATACTATATTATATAATATCGTGTAGGTACGCGATTGCCGGGTGTCTTCGGCGCAGGAAGAGACGGTGGCGTAATTCTCGCGGTATATGGTTAGCGGCGGGGGACGGGGTGGTACGAACGTCGACGATTTTAACGCCTCCGGGAAAACGGTTTACGGTGCGGTGCGCTATAAAGCGTCGCCGCCGCGTGTATATCGTCGTATAACCGTTATGGCGGCGGCGAAACCGATAGCGCACTGCGTGGCGTCTTCGTGTGAGTGCGTGCGTGTGTGCGTGTATACAGCAGCGACCGTTCACATAAATAAAAATGGAACGGATGAAAAAAAAAAATAGCAAAGTTCAAAATTGAACGTCCGTTGAGATAAAATGAAGAAAAATGGTCCGCTGGTGAAATCGGACGATAAAAATAACCGTGTTAGACGTGACGGCCACGGGCTATAAAGTCTCGTGGGACGCGAATCTGTGCGTATATCGGCAAACGTCCCCTGGCGTCGGCGGTGGCGGGCGCGGGCGAAGAAAGCAGGAACAGGAGAAAAAACCGTTGTTTTAGGTCAGATATACAACACACGTCGTAACGTCGGGGGAGGTGCGCGCGCGCCGGAGGGATGCAGCAGCAGAGGAGAGCCATCGAAAAAACAACAACATCGCGCGAGCGTTGTGTGCGGGGCAAAATAATAATAATAATAAACCTAAGAAGAGATGCCCGCCCTGTATCAGACGTATATATATATCATATATAATACGATATTTTGCCGTGGAAACGACTATGGGCCAACACACCTTATCTCCGTTCAGAGTGGCACGTCTCCCCTATATATATATATACCATGTATATTATATTATTATTATTACACAATATTATAATTTAACGGTGCGCACACACCGTCCGTCTTGTTCGTCTTGTATATTTGTACAAACATATATATTATATATATATATAGGTAAACGAATTGTAAGAAGTAAAAAGGGGTCTCCGGTTTATTCAAAGGATTTCCGCGACGGCACGTTGATACAACATTTGCATACCGCCGGTCGAAAAATTAAAACAGTTCATCCACCGCCGCGCGAACACTGAACGAAAGCGCGTATATATTATTATAATTATTAATTTTATCGATCGTTACGGTTTATTCCTCGTTCCTCTCCTCGCCGATATTCTTGTTTTTCTCTCGTATATTTTTCTTTTTATTATTATAATGTGTTCGCGAAATTAATAAATGCGCGCGCTACGGAGACAAGGACGACGACGGCAACGTGTGCGCGGCAAAAGGCGATTAATGCGGGATTAAAAAAACTGTATACATATAAATACCGAGACCCGATCGCCAGAGGGCTGTGCAATCAAGGTGTCTTTTGTGCGATGTCCGCCAAATCTGTGTACGTCTCAACCATGTCTTTGACGCCTTTGTTTTACCTATTCAAAAAAAAAATAACACAACCAAATGAAGCGCTCGTTTCCTTTTTATTTTTTCAACCGTACTTTTTGTGCGTATCGCAGTATGTCTCGCAGCTCTCTTTATTTCTTTTAAACATATTTTTCCGCACATTACATTTCGCTTAGAATTGTGCAGAGGCTCGCCCTAAAAAGTTATATGATCAAAGGGTTTCGCGAATCAAAATATGACGTGAAATATACAATTTTGGATTGAAATTTTATATTAAAAAAACATAATATTTATATACGACGTGTTATTAGTGAGTTTGGAGATTTCCGTTTTCGTCCGTGCGGTTTATTTGATTTCAACCGCGCGGTCGTGAAATTATGCACATTATGTATTTTTTCCCATTTTTTTCGTGGTTCGTTATCGCTTGTTTTTGAATTCGAACGAATATCGCCCTGAGCCGCTTTACATTGCCGCTCGACGACTGCAGACCTCTGAAAAACTTCATGACAATAGTGCGGTATATCCACTCCGTCGCCTAAACGACATTTGCGAGCCTTTGCTACTGCCATCGTATGAAAATATAATATTATGTACGTAGACTTTTTCAGCGCTTTACAAACGATCGGGGCGGCTGGTATAGTATATATAGGATACCGTGAGCATCGCGGAAAGAGCCGCAACTGGACTATATCATATAATAATAATAATAATACATTAATACACGACGACTCGACCTGGAGTGCGCTTGGAATACTAAGAGAAAGTCCGGTGGAAAGCGCGCACACGTATATACCTATACAACCGCGGGGGCTTAAAATCCCCGAGGGATAGAAGACGCGCGCGCGGAGGAGGTCGCACGCAGACATAATAGCAATAATAATAATTATTATTATTATAATATCCACAATTGGATATCTCGCATGTCGCGTATATATGTATGTATCGTAATAAATCCGGCGGTAATAAAACAACAAAGTTTTTGCCGCCGCGTGTTTATTTTGCCCATATAATATATATACTGCACGCCGCACTCGGTTCGACCTTTATTTACATTATTGTTTCCGTGCGTATACCATCTCTCTGTGTGCGGTATAATATTATACCTCTAACCTTCTTCGCAACGGGCTGACGCGAAACGGCACGCGTATATACATATTGTATAGCAGCGTTTCGGCGCATAAATATCCATCTTTTATTAACAAAACCACTTCCGGTGGCGGTACCCCCCCTCCCCATCCCCCCACCGCCGTCCTTCAGGTCCCACCTCATAATAATAACATAACCGTGTGTTTTATATATAATATTATACGTTTTAATCTGCATTTATTTCGCGGTGTTTTCGTTTCGCGCGAATAATAAACCTATACTGTGCACCACCTCTCTCGGCCCACGCGTTCCTGCTCTTCCTCCGCGTCTTTTTGAATATTATAATTTACAATAATAATAATAACATTTTGTATAACCTACTATAAATATATATATTATACGACACTTCATAGCGGCGGCGCGAAATATTATTGTTGTTGCCTGTTGGTGTTGTTGTTGTGGTCGTCGCTCTCGACGATGATGAATGGTGACGAGTAATAATATTTATTACGTTGTATATTATAATAATATTATATAATCTCGACTCGAGGTGAGAGAGACGGTAGTTTTGTTGTTCGCCACCGCCGCCGAGCGTCGAATTAATATTATAATATCACGAACGAATGAAATCATCATCGTCGTGTTTCGAAGTCGGTTTTCCGCCGAACGGTTTTCCGCATATTAATTTATATATATGACAGTCGTACCGTTGCCGTATGACAAGGAATTATTATATTGTATTATCCTTCTTTCACGCGCGCGCGCTCGTTCGCCGAATCCTCGTCACCGCAGCCACCGCCTCGCCTCTACCGACGTCTGTGTCGTCGTCGTGATTAATAACGCGCACCTTTTCCGACAATTAATCGCCGCCCCCTCCAACCCCTTTTAACCGCTGCCGTCGCCATTCACTGCACAGCTCGCTCTCTCTCTCTCTCTTTTCGACAGTCTGCGTGGCTTCGAGACGAGAGACCGCCGTCGTCATCTCATCGAGTCACTTCGCGTTCGTTCTTTTCACCTCGGCGGCCGCGCCGGAGAAAAATACTATACGCCTCGTGACGGCCGGGTCAGTGACGATGACGAGACGACGACGACGACGTTTCCTGCGCGGCCCACGTCCCGCCGACAGAAGGGTGCAGCGGCGGCGGCGGCAACGGTATATTATTATACGCGCGCATGAATCATCGCCCCGTCCCTGCACTCTCCGCCCGGCCCGCCGCCGACCCCTCGCGCGACACCGGCATAATTTTGTTTTACGGTTGACAAAACGATTAATCGTTTATATAGACACACACGCGCACGCATGCAAAACGGTGGGAGGGGACGGACAACCGTATATACACGTATATTATAATATATTATTATTATAATGTATCGTACGGCGAGGAGACCCTCCGAAAAGAGGAAGGGTTATTGGCCGCGGTCGTATTTTTTTAAGTTCACCGCCGCCACGGACGTCATAACAAAATATATAGGTGCGCGCGTAATATAATATAGGTAGGTATTAAAGGCGTACAGCTGGGGCACGTCGACAAGAAGTAAATGCGGCGCAGAAGGGATACGATTTTTTTCACTGCGCGATCGTCAAAGTGCAGATTGCCTTATATATAGCCTATAAGTATACAACAACATCGTTATATCGATGATATTAGATTATAATTGATATTTGATACTACCACGAGTCGAAAATATACAATAGAGATATATTATAGGTATGTGTTTACACTAATACACTATATACATATAGGTACTACCTAATACCGATATCTTTTAAAATTTTCGATGTAACTACCTATACTTTAAATTATAATTCTACTATATAAATACAGAGAGAGTAAAGTGTTTCCGCGCCAAACAGTTTTTTTTATGTTGTAAATTTGTTAGACGGAGACAACACATGCGGGTGTGACGTCCGCTTAAACCGTTTTTGAATTTCCAATTAAAAACTTAATTAATACCTTATAATGAATCAAATATTATTGATACGAGTATACCTATCTAATATTTTTTCGAGCGTTTAGCAAGACGCGAGACGAATGGTGGATGGGAATATTTCTCGGTGTTTAATTCTGCTCATTAATTTCGGCTGAACTTTTTTAATATATACCTGAATATCTGATGCATATCTGCGTGTATATCATAAACCGATGTTTTAAATAATGTCAACTACACTAATATTACGCTGTACTTACAGCTGTTGTAGCATTGATGGAGGGTTTAGTTTTGCTCAGATCCTATACAAGTCGCGCGTCGTCGTCCGGTACCTATATATGATGCGTACTCATGTGTATATATATATATATATATTTATATGTATATACCATATACGCATAGTGTCCCGGACGATAATAATATAATTAATTTAATAGATTCTACGGGGTGGTTTTATTTTTTTACATTCTTCAAATATATAAGTAGACTTTGGGTAAGGGAAAAAAACCCGAAAAGATATCTATCGCCGCCGCGTTTCTATTACGAATATACATGTATATATGTGTGTGTACGGCGTACATACACTGCACATATAAAAGAGGTCCAATTTTCCGGACGATTGTCGTGCGCGCCCATTGTGCGGTATATTGTACGTGCATTTGTGCTGCGCGTATACATATATATCTAACGTATACAGTTTTTACATCCGGTTTTTATCTCCGATCGCGCTCTCTCGTGTATATTACTGTGGCGGTGTCGTATACATATAAGCGGAGTGAAATCGTCCTAGAGATCACCGCGACAGATACCGAGGTCCACGACGACTACGATCTCGCAAAATAATATAATATGTAAAAAGGGATTTTTCCTGTGTATACACGCACCCGCACACCCACGCACCCACGCAAGTCTTCGTTTGTCGTACAAAAACGTATTAAATAATAAATATATATTTATAATATATATACATCGGTTGGAGCCTTGGAGGTTTTTAATATAATTGCATTAGCCGACATTATATATTACGAGGAAAAAAGTCGTCAGCGCGTCTCCTCCCCCGCCGCAGCTCGCGTGTCAGTACATTATAATATTTATATTTTTTATATATATATATAAAGTATATAATGTCCGCACCGGATCATATTATTATATTCCCGGGCCTAAGCTGCGATGGTATATATTTACACGTATTTATTATTATTATTATTATTACTATATGTCATCGTCATTATTGTTCAGTTGCTCGCTTGAGGGACAAAAACCGTAAATTAGTATATACACTATACACATAACACATATACCTATATAATATTATCCACGAGTAATGAGTATATGTGATATATTATATTGTATATTATCATCATTTTTCATTTTTCAAACGCACCTCTATACATCACGCGTTTGCGTTATATTATATTAAATAATAATAATAATAATATATACTCTGCCGAACGAGCTATTGGGACGATCTTAAATATATTACTATAATGTTATCAATCGTTATTCTTATCGAAGAATTCGACGTAGGTTACCCACTTACTCGGAACGGTTTGACAAATTAATTTTTACCGTGTAATGTGTATATATATACTATATTATTCTATTTAATAGGTATTCGATTTGAACGGGAATCTGGTCTATGACAATAAAACAATCGTACCGCCGATTGTAATAATCTTATCAAATGTAATCATTACGGTGATGATGACAAAATGTACCCATTTAAAAAAAAATACAACCAATGTCTCGACGTTGACGTGGAATGTTTTTTACAACACTGTTATTCTACGAATACCTAAATAATCAAAAATCAAAACTGTATAGTATAATATTATATGAGTCATTACTCATTAGCAATATATTATCCATTAGGTATATTATGTATATTTAGAATCTATAGATTATTCTGATTCACGACTGTTTATTTTACCTATACACAATAACGAACGGTTGACCGATTTAAACTTTTTTCATGCGTTTAAGTATTAAATGTCTAGTCATTACGTTTTTTAATCGCGTAAAATGTACAAGGGTATAGAAGTATATAAAATAGTGTTGTTTTTATTTGCATGCATTTTATGTTAAAAATCATCTAAAACGCAACGTAAACGAGTACCTAAATTTAAGATGGCATCATAAATAGTAAATATGACGTCAATTCGCTTGTTTACCGAATAATATTCTTATATTCACATTTCTAGCGCATATACGTGTGTATAGAAGAACCGTTTGATTCGTTTTTTCGAAAACTCCTGTTTCTATGCCTGATGCAAAATAAACATTACATTGTTACTGTTTTTTTAACGCATTTATAGCGTATACGAATACGATTATTAACAACGTCGCTCCTTTGGTATAATAATACTAAATAATATGTAAATACATTTTGATAATGTGTTTATATAGCTATTAAAAGGTCTACAATCTTGTCACGAACTGATTGGCCCGACATCATAATGTGTAAATCATTGCAGCTGTACATTGAGTAATTTAAACAAAACTCAGCTTCATATTATACCGGAACTCAGGTTCGGCACACGCCACACAAACCCAAATCAGTATACCTAGGTCTAGGTATCTACAATACCTGAAACTAAAAAAAATCATATTCTCTGTGACCATATCTGCTTGCAGTACGAGACTTTCACTTACGGTTTGCCGCCGTGGTCTTGAACCGTCGCCCGGCCACTTGTTATATAAATCTCGGGCGCGCGCGCGAATAATATGACAATGACAACCGCGGCGGACGACGATAATGATGACAACGATATAATAATAATTACAATTATTCGCGTCAGCGGTCGGCCACTGCCGCCAGCGAAGAAGAAGAAGAAGATCCGTCGACGACGGACGCAGGAGGCGGCCACGGCCGGGAGGTTATATGGGATGCGGCCGCCCCGAAAGCCCGCGCGCCGTACTTACCTCCACAGCCGCCGCCCGCACATCAAGAGTGATCGGTGTCGGTCGGCGGGGCTCGGGGCCAGGCGACCGCCGCCGCCGGTGACGCGTGCGTGCGGCGGCGCGGACCGTCGACGGCGGTGTCGAGGCGGCGGCGGCGGGCGTAGGCGCGGGCCCGTCGAGTTTTGCCCGCCAGTATGCCGCCATGCTTTGCGCTTGACGCCCGCGACCAGCAGCTGCAGTCCGGACGCAACCGTCACGCCAAGCCGACGACTCTACTCCTGCAGCAGCAGTCGCACTTGCGTCGTCTGTCCGCCACTATTATCACAGCACCGGTAGCCGCCCGCGCGCATAATATTATATCGTTATAACTCGTTATATTATTTGACATCGGGTCGGCCCTGTATAATTACAATTCGCGTTTTTTAACAATCGTATTAATATAATTTGGTCATCGCATCGTATCCATAATATTGCAATACTATCGGCTCGGCGCTCGCTAGCTGTCACTCTCGCGCGCGCACGCTGCACCCGATCATGTATACCGCTGGAGCCGCCGCCGCCGCTGCCGCAGCTGCAGCGGCCAACGGATCACCTTTCGACAGCAGCTACTCGTACCGCCTGTGGTGTTTGGCCAACGTGTGGAGCTGCAATCGTAAGTCTGCACATTATGATATAAAATAATATATTACATATACCTTCGTCTTTACGGCTACGTAATATTATACTTACCTACTTTTGTTATTCTTTCATCCGCTCGGTGGTCGTTGTCGTCGTATATATTATTATATAGATAGCTTTTGTCGCAGAGAGATTTCTCAAATTTTAAAACTCCTACGATACGATCCGCACCGATCCGGTTAACACCTATAAAGTCTATAACTGACTATTTGTCGATTTACGGACAAAACAAAAATCTCATGATTGTTTTACTTCTTCGTCATAATACGTGTATCGTACGTTTTATTGTGTACACTCGTGCCGTCGTTATTAGCCCTTGGGATTAGTCCCACCATCTTAAAATACATGCGCGGCCTTGTACACACGGACTGCAGTTTTTTTTATATTCGAAATTATATCGTATTTTAATTTTCTTATTATTCATAATTTTCTCAAATATTTTCATCACTTATCGCGATTCTGTACAATTTACGAGTGCAAAACTACCTGTACCTACACGTCTTGATTCTTAGATTTGATTTAAAAATAAAACGTGTTTGCATGCAATATTATTTTTATTATTAATAAATCATAAATCATATTATTATTCGTCGGGTAAAGATTATGAAAATTCAAGTTATAAATCTATTATGAATTGTATACCATGTCACATGAGTATAAATAATATTTATTAAATTTATACTCGATGTTTATTTTTGTCCCAGGTTTGATAAAATAATACCTATTTCATGTAAAAAAAGTTTATTCCCCGCCTACAGCAAGATAGGGTATACTGTTATCTATCAAGAAATCAAGAGTGGGAAATCCTTATTTTTAACGGCGTAATATTCTGAAACTGCCGAGTTATTTTAAATAGACATTCGACGATTATCTACAGGCTATAGCCCTGAAATTTAATGTAAAATAAAAAACAATTTATTATATTTTTATTATTTAATTACAATTCTACGTTGAATTGGCATTGCCGTATTGGTAAAAGATGTTCAAAATCTTCAAAACTTTCAAAATCATAGTATAATACCTATTTAGGTATTTGCGAATAGCAATAATTGAACATGTATAAAAATAAAGAAGTTTATATAGGTAGTAATCTACTTGTTAATTGTTATACAATAATTTTATAATAATAAAAAAATATATCTTTAAAAAACCGAAGATTTACATAATATAACATGTACATCATACTAATAAAAAGTTTTTATTTTAGAAATAATTCTTTTTAACAACAAATATAAAAGCATAAAACAATTATCGTTTTTCACGTTTGATGTATTCTCCCCTTTGGTGTTTTTTACGCACTATGTAATAAAATATACATTTGTCACGGACATCGCACAAATCAAACGTGTTGGTGTGTGTCAATTGATATCCTATTTTTAATATAAACACGTTTATACGCGCGTATTTTATAGCGGCCGTACCGTATTTTTTACTATAAAGTGTAATATACGATTTTGCGTAGCTCAAATTTTTTTTAGTTTAGGTGTTTGAGGTAATATTTACTTCCAAAAACTACAGTTAAAACAATAATATAATAATATTATTGTTTATACTATTATATTAATGACGTATTCTCAAATAATATTATTATAATATGGTAGGTACCTATACCTATGTTTATGCAAAATGTAAATGTGCGTATATAAAAAAATATAAATAACTGAAATAGTGTAAAATAGGTAGTTACGTTGTATATACCATTATACCTATATATAGATGCGTTGGTCCAACGTGAGAAATAATATCCAAACAAATTATCATAACAAAAATTATAACTAAAATATGCTAATTTTTTATTCTGTACGATGTCGGATGTATGTAGGTACTTACGGTAAATAATTTCCCTAAATACTCACTTTTATACTGAAGTTACGAAAATCAACTTTTATCGTTTTATAATTATTATTTGTTATTATCTTTCCCGATAACATTTTACGTATTCCATCGCTGATGGATTGTAGTGAAAAATATCGTCCATTAAATCGTTACAATATAATATTTATTGTCGGTAAATTATAATGACGGATAAACGATTCTATACTTCTTGCCTGTATGTACAGTGTGCTCGTATATATATATTATATTTTTATGAATACATATGTATAACAATAAAATTACGTTACGCATAATTTATATTATATGCATAGTAAAAGATCACCCGCGCAATCAAAAGGTTACAGGACCTTTCTTTAAATACGACATTGTCGTTATCGCGAAAACGACCGAATCAATTTAATCGAAACATTAAAAATAAAACGTGCACGTTTATATGCTGTCCATATGATGAGTATAATAATACATTATATTGTACTCGTCTTCTCTGAAAGTAAAAAAGTAAAAGTTACCTTATTAAAAACCTTATTTATCTAGGTCTAATTAAAATACGTCGAATACATATGGTACTCAATAAAATATAATACTACAAACTAATCGTTAGTTCTTCGGTGAGATATGTTATTATTATTAGTGACATTCGTTCTCATTTATTTATGTACAATAAACAGGCTGCGTCGGACGCCGCGCGCCGTCATCCCTTTTTCGCCACACACGCGGTCCAAATATTATAGTAAATACTAAACTATATAAACTCGGGTTCAAAATTATTGTCGAGTTGTCGACATTATAGAAAATGTGTACATTTAATATAATATTGTGATGAAAAAAAATCACCGTACGTACATAATATAATAATATATATATATAAATCGACGTGATAGAGAACAATGACTGCGTCTTATAATTAGATAACGTAAATATGACTAAATAACATTATAATATATCAGCTGATTACTAAGATTATGTATACATATAATATACTATTATAATATGTCATCTATATTTTACTTAGGTGCGTATACACACACCACACTTAAAAAAAAAACCGTAGTTGTTCAAAGCATGTTCCATTTTAATATCTACAGACTATACAATATTATGATGTGTATATAAATTCTAAAAGTAAACAGTATATAACAATTTATAATTATGTTACACATCATATCATTACTATACATATTATTGTATAGTCGTCGTGTGTCTCATCCGTATACATAATATAACACCCTGCGGCCCGTTACGATTTCCTTTTGGTCGGACCACCGCCACTGTGCGTATAATATTAGCGGCTATTTGATTATTCCATTGAGCTTCGTTGTTGTTATTCTATATAATATTATTATTCCTCTTGCACAATGGTCAATTATTGTGTGGTACGGTTGCTTTTTTTTCTTCTAAAAAAAATAAAACACACGCTGTCGTATGTTATTTCCTCTGAAAAGCACCGCAGCCGCCCGAAGTCACATTTATTAACGAACTATATTCGTGTATAATATGTATTATAATTTATAAACAAATATTGAGCTCGATAAGGAACAAAAAAAAAATTAAAATTAAAACGCTTCGATTAACTTATATGTGTTAATAATATGGTCAATATTCGGATGTTCGCCAATCTAATATAAATCTAATAATATCAAATACCAACGAAATACCGTAACATACCTATATCCGTATAGGTATATACAATTTACAACGGGATGTTTTTTAATCATAATAATTCGATGTAGGTACCTATTAATCTTTAGGACAATATAAATGTGTTGAAAACCCATGATAATAACGCTTATTATGCTACATGACGATTCCATTTAAGAAGTATATCCAAATAATCCAATAACATAGTAATATTATAATATATAATAACACCGTTTGCTGATCGATATTAACTTTATATCGAATCGTCTACCATTTATTGTGTGTGCGTGTATGCGCGCATAATATACTGTACCTACTCATCGGGCATACAATTATATGAACATGTTATATAGGTATGTAGTCCTCCAAAACGTATTTTGTACACTCATATCGACCTCTAACTATTTTTTCATAGATAGGTAATAATATATAGGTATGGGTACTTTTTGATATTTTATAATTATCAATTATTATGGTATATTTTATACAAAATACAAATGAATAACATCTAAAAGTAAATGTGTATAAACTATAAATATTAAAATTGTCATATGTATATATATAACGTATTGGAAAACGTCGTAACTTACAAAATATGAAATATCTATTAATAAAACACTTCATAATTCATAACTATACACGTATAAATATGATTACATGCGTGTGGAATAAAAATAAATCGTTGCCGATAACACACGGCAGGTAGTCTTCCGGAACTATTATAGCTTAGCCCTATCCGCGGTCATGTCTATAATATCCATAATTTAATATTATGATGTGCACATAAGTATAATAAAAATATTATATAACATTACGATGCGTGCTCCTATCGGTCGTCGCGTGTGTAATAATAATAATTGTCGCGCAATTGGCCCGCGTCGACCCTAATGTTTTTCGATATTTTTATTTCTTTTTATTGAAAAGGGTCCCCCCAATATACGTATGCGAGCGTATAATGCATATTATAGTGTACACGTACATAAACTCGAGTGTATACTTTAAAATAATATGTAAATATCGTATATATAATAATACGGGCGGCGAGCGTATATCACAAGGATAGAATTTTTTTGTCCTATATATGTACGGCCGCCTAGCCACCGGGGGAGGTCAATTGATATTTGACTTTCTTCGGTCCGACTATAAATATTGTTGTACATACGGCCGCGACGACGAAAATTAAAACGCTGATTATCATAAACAATTATAAACACACGCGCGCGCGCACGGAGTAACTAATGTTTGGTATTAATAATGATAGTAATAATAATGATAGTTAGCTGTGTAACGTGTGTATGTGCGTACTTCGTGTATATGCGTATGGCGCGACTTGGCCAATTAACCGTGCGGCCCGCAAAGGTTAATTGATGCGGGAACGGCGGCCGAGACGTTCAATTGACCCGCCGGGCGCGAAACGATTATTTATCGTCGCTCACATACGCACACGCGCTCAATGTCCATCACGACAATTACATATACATACTAATAATATTAGAAATTAAAATAATATATTATAATAATATCGTCAGTGAAGATACGATGCCTCGTATCTAAGTATAAACAAAAAAAAGCGGAAAAGTAGGAATAATGTTCTCGTTCTCTTGTTGTGCTAACAGTGCACCTCGTCATTGATTGGGTCACCGTATCTAAATGTATATCGTGTTAAATTTGAATTCAATGAAATAATATAGGTTAGGCCATCATCGTCGAATACAAAAAAGGATTCTGAGAAGAGATGGCGGTTACCATGGTTACTAAATAATTAGTTTAATATTAATATTCAAATGTTAATAAAAACGTTTTTTTAATAAACGTTTCTCGTAATTCACATATTGTTTCGAAAATTACTAGGAATTTTTACAAACTAGATTCAATCAATTTTTAAAAATACATAATTGTATAGTCAATACATTCATTGCTCCATATAAATTCGATTAGGAGATAAATATAGATAGGTTACCTAACCTATCTTCTACATAATCATTTTCGGATTTTGCATTTTATAAATTATGATTTATAACGATAAGCTCATATTATTTACAAAGGAAATATAAATTTAAAACAAGCTAAACCTAATAATTCATATCAATAACAATATATACACGTAAATCAATTATCAACTCATTTTGACGAGAATATTATACGCTTACCATCAAGTGTCATCGAATACCTCCTAAATCGGTTATTATTATCTGTATTGTCTATAGATAGAAGTATCGCGTTTTTCCCTGGCTGATAATTTTGACTTATGCCCTATTTACATTTATGTGTCCCGCGAGAAATTGGCTTTTTTTACTTAAGGCGCACTTCAACGGCGATTTTGTGCTTACGTCATATATAGCGTATCTACGGTACATTTGATACATGTCATGTATTATGTTATATTATTACATTATATCATATAACGTGGCGTGTGCGTGGTATAAAATAAAATGTATTTCGCACGTACGTGCAGCAGCGCCGCGGCGTTATTTTGACCGCGTCGGCGGCGTATTTTGCGCGCGCGCTGGCGAAAATGTATTCGGCACAGGTGAGCCGTCCAATAGGCGGCTCGGGAACGTCCCACCTGGGCGCCGCGGGCAGGTAGACATGCAGCGCGGGCGCTCTGTTGTACACGCCCACCTGTGTCTGCGGTGCTGTAGCGCGCACACCTGCGCACCGCTCGGCGCGAATACATTCTTGTCGACGGCTTCCCCTCGCCACCCCCTCCCCCAAACTTCCGTTAGGTTCGCGGCTTATATAATATTATATATGCGGCCAAAAAACTCGCACGTCCTCGTTTATTTATCGCAGCCCCGCCCCTGGAAAATCGGCAATATTATTAACCTGCAGCTGCATGCATATCAAAATATATAATATAATATTTATTTACCGAATTCACTCTCGACAAAACGTTGTTGAAAATGTTTAATATTTTACGTATTTTAGGTAACCAGAAAGAGAATTTCGCATATATATTATCTAGTACCTAGTATATCTACGTATATTGTAAATGAATATAGGTACCTTTAGATATGTGTAGGTGGGTATAAATCGCAAGACAAATTTCGAACCTTCGTCGTCGATCGCTAATCCGTAATCGTTGCAGTATTATATATTTATATAGGTGTATAATACGTACCATGTTCACCTATATATAAATCTACGTGTAAATACTTACACGTATAATATACCTTATATATATCAAAAATACAGCCGGGCGGCGACGTCGACCACGACGACGCGGGATTGCTCGCGAAGCCCGTCCCCTGCACCCACCACCACCCGCGTTCACCCACATATAGCGATAGATATATTATCTCCGTCGAGGCACCGACAGCGGCGGCGACGGCCACCGATCGATTTTCGGCCCTCTGCTCCCCCTGCCGATACTCGACCCCCCCCCCCCCCCCACACACAATCACCAAGTGTCGGGCGGCGGCGGCGATGGTATATAATATGTATATATATTATAATAGAAAAGGAGGCGGAGGGAACGACTACGGAAAAAAAAAAAAACATATTAAATATTATATATACATATATTTATGTATATACCTATTATACCTAACCCAACCACCCGGACGGTATCGTGCGTGTGCGTTGGAGTGTAGTTGTGCGGGCGCGGGTGCGTGTGCGTGTGCGAGTGTGTGAGTGTGCCGGCACTGCGCTCCTAGGATCATCATTTCGTACCTGCCGTCCGTCCGGTGCGCACGTATGGATATTGTCCTTTTCCGTTTCGCATACACCTCGGTATATGCTGCTCAGAACTGGAACGTACCCGTGGTCCAATATAGTATAATACCGCATTCAGTCATCGGGTAGACGTCGAGCTCTACTGTCGTCATAATATAATTGCATATAATATTTAAACACCTGCTACACAGCAACCGCGTGCTGCAACAGTCCAGTTTTTATTATTTTTTTTTTTTTTAAATAAAAATTTTAAGATCGCGGTCGTTCGAATTTTTTTTTTCTCGTGCGCGAGTCAATCCGCTCTTTATACGCATATAACAAACGTCGTCATGTATACGGCCGCGCAAGTCATCGGTATGTTCCAAAACGCCTTTCCCTACGGCAACTACGCACGTAAGTCACAACTTTTATATTTATACTTCATAGGTATATATATCGTATACATCTGTATAGGTAGATTTATTAGAACATGGATAATAACCTCGAAATAACTATATATTATCATATTATTGTTGTTATGACATTCTCTATACGTATAGAATACCGTTTATATCTCTGTGCGATGCGTCGTTATTGTGAATAATATAATATATTATGTATTTCGTCATTAAATTCAGGTTTTTTAATTTTTTTTTTATCCTGTGTATTTATACAATATTATATTATCGATATCGATATTATATATTTAATGTATATATTATCTACGTTTATTTTTCAATATCGTTTTGTTGACGTTTACCCGACGACGCTAAAAATTTAATCGCCGACGGGTTCTCGTAAATCACGTAATCTAAATTTATACACTATGAACGCACATACTTTTAATTAAAACTATATAATATGTTTGTACCTCGTAAAAACGTACACGTAAACTTAACAGATATATATATATATACCTATGTATAATGTTCGCCCGACTGCTGCCGCAGCAGACAGCCTGTGAAAATAAATTTAATTTACATCATATATAGCATGTTGCGGTCTATATATATATAATATACACAGTATATAAAATATATAGGTATACATATCAAGTTAGGTGTTAATATATATTGGAATCGTTAATGTCGAAAGTCTGTAGAAATTTAAATGTGGAAAATATTATTTAAAACGAATAGTAAATTATATACTTTTAAATAAATTTAGCAGCTTTGCACGTTTTCATTTTTAGAATAAAATTACCAGAGTAATGATACTGTTTAGTAATGGTTTAAACACATATTGGCAAAACACTCGAGTTCCACGCAATAATATTATACACATTTATTCTCCGCGTGTGTAATACTATTTATTGTAATGTGAAGTAAACTAAAAATAATAATTTTTCGACGAACGTTTTAAGTATATGTACCTATGTATATATATTATATATATCGGACAGCAATATTACATCATTCTTGTCGTCTGTATATTATATGTTTGACATTTTGCGTGTGACTATATAAGTTAGGTACAGTGTGTATTTCATATGATAATTAGTACAAATAAATTCATATTTTAAGAAAATGTAATCCCTCAAATGTGCAGGTAAATTTATTATAAAGTTAGTCTGGTACCTATAGTAAACCTATAACCTATATAGGTACCCGCATAAGTATATTATAAATTTTCATCTGTAAATACATTGCATAAATAATTTATTAATTATATAGTACTAAATTAAAATAAATATATATCACTAATTTCTTGTATATACGATATACACCGATAATGAACCGCATATATTATATGCAACAAGACCTTCGTATAATTTTTTTTTCTGTGCAAGATTTAGCTGGAAACTTTTACGTGGTTCCTCGGAATATCATCATCTTTATATATTATTACGAATTCTTCAAACTGATAAAATTCAAGAATTTTTTTACATGTTAATATTGCCCTCGCGGCCTCACCGGCGTTTATACATAAATATATTAAATAATGAACGTCAATAGCGATTGATAAAAATATATACAATATGTGATCCATTATTAGGTGTCTACACTCAATATTTTTAAAACTTTTAACTTTTTTGAAAATATTATTCTTTCATAATTTTATGTAATTGCGAAATAACATTTTTGAAAAAATAATGATACTTTTTAGTTTTTACTTATTTTTTTTATACCTTTAACTTCATTTTTAAGTTTTTATTTTTACGAATGACTTAAATTTTTTATTTCATATTTTACAACAGAATATTATTTGGGGTTATTTCAATACATGTAAAAATTGAATTTGAACGGGTTGATCAATATATTTAGGAAAGTTATAATTTATACCTAAGCATATTTTAAAGTGTATACATACAAGAGTTATATAGAAGAGTGAATGAGTTCCCAGTACATAGTATAATATATAGTAATTGGCATAGGGATGTACTCTTGGAAAAATGCTGACCGTTAGGCCATTACACCACTCATTAATTAATTTCAATAGATACTATTATAATAGGTAACTTTAATTAATACTATTGTTTTTCAATAATTTTGATTTGCTTAAATATGTAAATATATAATATTTTCGAAATAGGTATTTATATATAGGTAATAATATAGTTTTATAGATATTGCTACCTACTATTATTATTTAGTATTTATTTCAAGTTAATGTATTTTGCACATATATATTATATATATAAGTAGGTACATATATCTACGATTGTATGTGCGCCTATATAAAATTGTTAAATGGTTAACGTTATATTTAACACACGTAAATATTTTACCTTATTGAATATAATATAAACGCGTTTAATACATTTATGTATAGGTATATCTTATAACGATATAATGACGGATATTTTTGTAGACCATACGATTTGCCAGATGCTGCGTGATAAACTTGTCCGAGGGACTATAATATATATATAGGTAGGTATATATTATATACGTGTGTTGAGAAAACAACGTTCACACACTGTTGCAGCATATTAAATTATATATATACAATATATGTAATATGTATACACAATAGTAGTAATTTATTTAACTTGTATATGTATATATTTATATAATACACCGCATCTTTCGGTTTGATCAGCTGTACTATATTATATATTACACATAGGTAGCTATATAGTTCATTGCTTTTCATTCCACAACTATATATATTATTAAAAACGTGAATTTAACTCGCACAGCTGTATGGTACCTTTATATATATATTCACTTTTTTTTTACACGTGTAGGTATAACAGAAAAATATACAACAAACCCGCGAACGATTTAGACCGATCATAAATATACACTTGTATATACATACTATTTACACATCTCCGAAAGATCGTTAAAACGCCGTGACCGGATTCCATCCGGTCGAACCTAAAACACATTAACCACCCGCAGTATACACTTCCATCTTAAATATATACCTAATATATTATATTTATATTATACGAGTATATACATATTATAATATAGTTTAGTTGTATCAATAAAATCATGCATATAAAAGTAATATATTATGATAATATAATGTGTATACTGTATACCTGTTTACTTTATGTTGATATATTATATATTATATAATTGTTGTAAAGTCGCTGTAGATAATAATTGTTTTCTATACTGTTGTTATATACTTAAATATTATTATTGTGGATGTCGTAGGAAATAAACGAGAAACCTGCAGCGTTTTCGGTTCCGAATGCAATTATTATACTCTCATTATCAAACCAAACTTTTATTATGACTTTTACAAGTCAATGGCTATCTGTCATCCCCCTCAAAAAAAAAAAATGTACGAATTCAAAAATAACAATAAAATAAATAAGAAGATGGACGGCGCTTCGTATAACAATAAACAGGTCGACGAACACACCTGATTGGTTTATAGGAGGTCACGTTACCTGCGCGCAGGACCCCCTTCGACCGCCCGGGCAGGTGCGACCATCACGCCCTTTGCTTGTGCCGTCTCGTGTCATTGGCGCGACGAACAATGCGTATTCACGAACGACAGGTGCTATATATATTGTATACCTGCAACCACCCGCCGTTCGAATACCCCACACTAGCCCACTTAAATGGCCGCAATACAATAATAAATTGTACTGAATATCGTATAAATATATAGGCTTACTTTATAATACGCCTCCCTATATTGTTAGGTATATTTAGTATATAGGTACCTATATATATATATATATATATATTTAAGTATAATATATATGGGCGTAATTTATTATAGGTTTAGGCATATTATTATGATATTTTTTCGTGTATTCCGACCGGTTTTTTTCCGATATTTATTCATAGGTAAATAATAATTATAGTTGCATTTTATTTATATTAATTTTCGTCTCTCTTTTGCCCACAGTTCCGTTGCCCGGGATGAGCCTGGAGGGTCTTCTCAAAGACTACCAGGACCTACACCACCAGCAGCAGCAGCAGCAACAGCAACAGCAACAGCATTTACAGTACTGCCCGTTTTGTCGGGAATCGGTTGACTTGGGATCGCTAAAGGAACACTTGGATGGCGGATGTCGCGCACGGCCGCCTTCGTCGCAACCGTCCTCGCCCCCGACCACAGTTGCGGTCGCCGGCCAATACGGGTGCTTGCAGTGCAACGCCGCTTTTGGAAATCGCGACTTGCTCGAGAAACACGAACTTCTCCACTCGCCCAACGCCCAAGTGGTAAGCACTTATATATAATACGATTCTCAATATAAATACAAGCGCATATTATGGGTATCAAATATAATGTAATATATTAAACTATTTATATATCATATTAACACATCGTGATCCCCTCGTATTAAAAACAATTCAATTGTAAATTGCTCTGCCTTGCATTTAGCTGCAGGTATATAACGCCCGTATTATATTACAATATTACACTTATAAAACGTTTTTCCACGATTTAATAGAATTTTCGAAATGCGTTCAGCGGATATACACTCTCGACATGCACGGTGCACACGCAGTCACGGCATGTTCGTTTGGTTGCCCCCCCGCGGAGGTATATTTTGTTTATTTATTTCCATTAAATTCCGAATGGTTTATATATCGTATAATATATTATATACATATATATACGTTCGTGATGACCTCGCCCTGGCGCACCTCTATACATACGCGATGAAAATGGCTCTGTGGGCCCGAATAACCTTTGTACATATATATACACGTAATGTATATAAATATATGTGTGTTTAATATAATATACTTTAAACGACCCGTCTCACAGAACGTAGATATCCACATATATAATTATATATACAAAAAAAATAAAATAAACACACCTAAAATCCGGTGCGCGTGCGTGCGTGTATCATATATATATTTTATGTGTGACCGACTCGCACACAATTGAACACATTCTCCGTGTGTTTTTCGGTGCCTTCGCGTGCGCGTGTGTGTGGTCCGGTGACGGGTTTAGGACTTAGTGTAAGTCCTATGTAATATACCTAATATATGTATTCGGACAAAAGAACAGAAAATATTTTGGGGGTCAAAAGAAAAATACGAGCCGTCCTGCAACATATATATACATAGTGCTACAAATAATAATAATAATCATATATCTAATGGTGCTGATGCAGCAGAAAACCCGACCTTGGCGCGGGCTGAGGATCCACCGCAAGGTGTTATTCTCCGTGTAATCTCGAAAAAAAAGAACCCCATCCCTCGAACCCCACGCCCCGCAGAGTCTATACTTGCGGGATGCGACTCTTCGAGGCCCGTCCAGATGTGCTGCAGGTCTTTGGTCCCTCGTCGTGTATAGTATAATATATATATTATTATTGTTACCTCCCGCCGTTCGTGGAAATGCGTATATATACTTAAAACCCGACCGGTTCACAAAGGGAATCGACGTGCGCACCGGGCCACGACGAAACGCGTCGACGCGACCTTCTTCTTGCTTGCATCGCCGTAACCATTATATATTCTATGTATATACCTATAATGCTTAGGTATATATACATATTATAATATATTATACCTACCCGACGAAGACGACGATGGCCATTAAAATCTCGCCATGACGGTCGTTTTTTCTTCTTCGTTTTCTTCCCTCCGAAACGAATCACCGACGTGATCATATGACGTATATATATATTATATACCTATTATATACCTACCCCTCCGTACTCCGTTTAGGTATATATATATAGTCGATCTTCTTATTTTTCGTCTTTCCACGCACGATAAGCGTTATTCAAATCGTATATATTATATACACTATATAGGAGGTATATATGTTTGACACGTTTGGTATAATGGATTATCGTTCTTTCGGGGGCGGAGACACGGCCTCGCCGGATATCAGCTATATAATGTATACGAGTCGAACGTGTATACTATATAATATGATATCTATATATGTTATTATTTCATTATTATTATATTTTACACACGGCAGTGCGAAACACATGCAGGACCACATGGCCTTTAGAAAAAAAAATATATATATAACCACACGCATTATTATCATCTGTACAACACGACGATAGAGAGATAATAATATCTAATGTATAATATAATATTATTATCATCGCATAAATATAGTCTGGTCCCGGGGTGCGTGCTCGAACTATTAGGTATAATATATTATAATATAATCTGTCCTCCGATAATCGCGGAGTCCCCGTCTGCTTCAGCTGATTACGATTATTGTTTATTATTTAATATTTTGTCGGTTACTTATTTCCCATCACGTGTGTTTGATAAAAGACACAAAAAAAAAGGTGTTGCACATAAAATGCGGGTGTGCTCGTTCGTGTGTGAGACCCAAAATATATCTAATATTGTATAAGTACCTAATAAAAAAATATTATTTATCAAATATAATATACCAACTATAATAGACTTCGCATCCCAAATATGTCATATACTGGAGCATCACATAATATAGGCGTATTTATACCGACGGACTAATGGTTTGCGCGGGGGAGGACGAGAGACGAGGTAAAGACGATGCCGACTGATATTATATATACAAGTATAATATATATGTTTAATATCATGTGTGAGGATAGGCGCAGTTAAATTAACCGATCGCATGTTATCATGGTGTGGCGGCGGCGGCACATGGAATTATATAACGATTTTCGTATAACCTGTCGCCATTAGGGTTTCTCACGATTACTGCACTGCACTATATATGTGTGCCTGTAACACGGCGTATACTCACACACACACACACACACACGTAAACACACGAATATATGTGTACAAACAACACATTATAATATACACACACAAACATACATACCGCACGGTTTAACACATGGTGACACGTTGTTGACGTCATACCTTTACGACATTCGTCGTATTTCATTCTATATAATAATAATAATAATATACTCTCTGGTCTCTTTTTTCTTTTTTTTTTTGTCTATAATATAACCGCAGCACGTCGACGGTCTCGCTCTCTCTCTATTTCTCTCTCTAAACGGCGCTTTTTTCGTTTGATTATTATTTTTAATAAGGCGTCGTCGTCGCCGGGCATGATGGGATTTTTAGGACTCCTACGAAGATTTTTTTGGTCGTGAGATTTTACGCGCCACGGTTTTTTTCTTTCCGTATTTATATGGTCTTTCTTTTTTTCGTCTACCTATACCCGACCCCGGTCCTTATTGCGGTACACGTTATATATATAGTATGTATACTTCTATCCCTGCGGCTCGCATACGATACGTGTGTCTCGCGAACCGTCGTAAAATAATAGCTGCTCTTCTTAATAACACGCACGTGTTTTTTTTGTTTTTTCTCGTCTGCAGTCCTGCAAGGTGTGCAACAAGACGTTCGCCAATGTTTACCGTCTCCAAAGGCACATGATAAGTCACGACGAGAGCGCGGTGCTGCGCAAGTTCAAATGTCCCGAGTGCGAAAAGGCGTTCAAGTTCAAACATCATCTCAAGGTAACTATAGTATACTCTCATTTATAATAATCATGTATATTATATATTAAATATAATCGCACCTGCTTTAGGCTGTAACTACTATATAATATATGTATTACCTAAATATACCTACCTACCTTTGATATTTGATTCGCTCAGCGTATTTATAAGAGCTACGAAAAATTTATAGTTTTTTTTGATCGTGTATATAGGTAATAATAATAATTTCAATGTAAAGTATTGAATTCATGATACACATGTGTATTATTACATTTGATTTTTGCCGAAACTAAAAAACTGTTTGGATTTTTTTTTATAGGAACACATTCGCATTCATAGTGGAGAAAAACCATTTGAGTGCTCCAACTGCGGTAAACGGTTCTCGCATTCTGGTTCATATTCTAGTCATATGACTTCCAAGAAGTGTCTGATCATAAATTTAAAAATGGGTGGCCGCGGGTCGCAGGCCAACAACCGGAACGCCGCTCACCATCAACCGAACAATGGTTTTCCCGGCAAGCGTCCAGTTCCTAATAACAACAACATCACCAACAACAACAGCAGCAACCACAACAACAACAGTATCGGTGCCGGTGGCAATGCGTTCTCGCCCCTGCTGCCGTCGTCTGTATCCAAGTACGACATGCAAGTAGTGCAACCGAGTCCAGCACAGGCACAATCGCTTACACAACAACCGTTCTATAATCACACGCAACCAAAAGCCACAGCGGCGGCCATCTACTTCCCAGGACTGTTCAACACTCAGAGCAAGTTCAACATACATGATCTGCTGCAGCCGTCGTTGCAGATGCAATCAGCGATGGTCAAGCAAGAACAACAACAACAACAACAACAGCAGCAAGAACAAGATCAAGAACAAGACGACTGTTGTAGTAGCGATGGAAAGAACAAAACGATGACAGATGAAGACAACCGCAATAAGGACCACGAGAGTGGTGGTGACGATTTCAACGATGATGACGAGGAGGACGACGATGACGATAAATACGACAACGTGATCGACGTGGTAAGCGTGGTAAAGAAAGAACGCGAAGACGGCAGTGGCGGTGCGGACGAGGACGCGGCCGGCGAAACAGACGCGGAGGTTAAGAAACTCTTGGAGACGGTCAACGTATCCGCTGTCACCAAGCAGCTAATGCTGGCCAACGCCGCGGCCGCTGCAGCGGCTGCCCTGCACCACCAGCAACCGCTGTCCTGTGGCTCGTCGGGCGGTTGTCCTAGCGTGACGAGCGACTCACCACCATACCACCACGGCTACAGCTTGTATCCCAACCACAACAACCATCACCACCACCACCTCCTCAACCACCACAGAGCCGAAAGTCTTGTCGGAAAAGCGGCAGACTACTCAGTGGGCGCCGGTTCCAAGACAACTATTAACAACAACAACATAAACAACGGATACGACGCGGGCAGCGACTGTTACACCGACGACGAGCACAGACCGTGCACCACCGAAGAGGAAGACTCGGTGGACCAGGACGGCCGCAAGATCCGCGTGCGGTCACAGATAGCTGATGACCAGCTGGCCGTGCTCAAGGAGTGCTACGCGGCCAACCCACGGCCCAAGCGCGAGGAACTGAGCCGGATCGCTGACCGGATCGGCTTCAACGTGCGCGTCGTCCAGGTGTGGTTCCAGAACAACCGGGCCCGGGACAGGCGCGAAGGCCGCCTGGTGCACATGCCGTACTCGCCCGCGTCTGCCGCCGCCCACGCTGCAACCACCCCGAGTCTCGTCGAGCAGCCGCTCGACCTGTCCACGAAGCGGAGCCGCCACGGCAAAGACGGCAGCACGGACGATGACGAGTGCAACAGTGGCCGCGGTGCCGTTTGCAATGTTACGCTGAACAACAAGTGCACCATTCAGTTCAAATGTTGGACCGCCAACAACCGGGACGACTGCAGTTCGTCGCCGCCCGCGTCCATGCTGCAGCCGCATTGCCGCAAGACGTTCCTGGGAGGCGCGTACCCGCCGCCGTCGCCCGTCTGCGCGGCGCCGCCCCCGCCGCCACCTTCATCGCAATTGCACCATCCCGCGTCCCATTCGCCCATACCGGCCGTCGCGCTACGGCACAACGGCAGCTTGAGCCCTGCGTCCGAGAAACGTTCGTGGAAGAGAGTGAGTATTTAATGACTTTACAATATTATAATAATATAAGTTTTGGGAGGTGGGCCGATGCTAGGGCACTACTATCTGGTACTGCCGATATCGTGTGAAGCGCGTATTAACTATATATTAAAACATCTTGCATTTCTCCAAGTGCATCCTAATCTAACCTAAGTGCAAGTTTAGGTATATAACTGATTCAATGAATTAGTGCAAAATTAACAAGTATTATATTATTTATGTTAATTTTATGTACTTATCGTAACTAAAACTATTTAAAGAAACACGTTTTTATAGTAAATAACAAATATTATTAAAAGTATACGGAAATGCACATCCCATTATTATTTGTACTTAGTTGATCATGATTAAGGGCCATTATTACCATCTACGGTTACATTTAACGGACTCCTAACCAGCAGAATTCGGCCGGTAAGAAAATCTCTTATCAGTCGGTTAAGCGTAATCGAAGTGTAATCAATGATTGTAATACTGGCCCTAAATGTCTCTGTCAAACAATAAGCCACAATAATTTATATAAGTATAAATAGAAGTTAATAAAATATAATTTTAAATTTTAAATAAAAAACAATAGAATGCCGTATGACGCGTATTTGTAGTTACTGTATATCTATTTAATTCATATGATAGTGATATATAGTATCTTGTTTATATATTTATACCTACTTCATATTATAATCACTGATATTAATTTATATTGTGATTTGTGACATAATAATTTATTGATTCAAATTATAACCTTGGTAAAAAGTGTTGTTTGACACGCAGTTACATTGCGTTGTATTTGCCAAATTATTTCTAATTCTAATAGAGTAATAGATTTTAATATCTTATTATCATTATTATATTATATACAAATTGACATGTGACACGTACACCTATACATAATATGTCATATATATTACCTATGCATCTGTTTTACTATCGGTTCGAAAAAAACTATGATACCCGATAGACTATAGATATATATACAGGATGATTTTTGAAGCATGCTCAGTGCTCACTCCCATTCATCCCTTTAACATTACATTTATTCATATTCGGATATTTAGAATTATCAAGTATAAAAACCTAAAGACCATATTTTCAAATATCTGATATTTTTTGTCAGTACTACTTAAAAACCCTACAGCAGTGATACAATCCTTTATATTTCAAATAAAGCCCCCCCCCTTTTTTTAGCGGATGATTTTCTTAATGCCAAGTATTTTTCATTTATAGTTTTTTTTTTTTTAATTTTTCCGCAAAAACTCCCTGCACGTAGTTGATCGGAGTGCGGGAGCTTTTAGATCGGTTTGCCACTGATTGCGTACAATATAATATATTCCTACCTACGCGTATACTATTTAATGGCGTGACGTTGTTTTGAATATTATATATATATACATTCGCACATGGCACATATTATATACGTCACCTCTCGTAATTGCACTCAATTTTACCTCGTTAACTTAATTAACGTTCGGACGGCGCGCGTTATCCTATACATATATGTATACCTATATATTTATATTATATTTTATTGCCTGCTGCGATAGCAATATGTATTCGCTTTATGGTGTACTCGCACATTTTTAACGCTAAATTTAGACATCACCGCGTATGACTGAAATAAATAATATTTAATAACAATTGTTTTTTTCGGAAATTTATAGGAATATGGAGACTGGAGCGACATGACGGACGAGGCCGAAGACTCTGGATGCACGTCCCAAGATCCAGACGACGCGGTGTCGACCAGAGGGTCGGGCGCAGGCATCATGCACAACAACAATAACAATAACAACAACAGCCACAACAACAACACCAGTAATGGCTCAATGGTGGCCACAGTCGGTTCGCCCAGCAAAAAATCCAAACCGTCATCCGTGGAATCAGCCGAAGTACCAGGTATGCTGCAATGCATTTATTATAACTTATATCCAACTATATTATGCGTATGTAAAAAATAAAGATGTAGCTATATCTTAGGGATAGATAGTTATTAATGTTAACATTTGGATAATGTTGAGTGTCGACATTAGACGGATAAAATCAACATTATCCATGCATTTTGGTTCATGTGTAATTCTTCTTTAAAAACATGAAAAATATCAATACTATTCGGATATGTTAAAAGTGTAAATCTTCTAGTTCCAATAGTTGATGCAATTCAAAATGTCATGACTCACGGAAGCATGTAGTATAATGAATGACAAATATTTTAATTCTAAATTTAAAATAAAATATTCAATTTTTAATGTTCTATCATTAGAAACTCATTAAAAACTATAATTTAAATTATATACTAATATTATAGTTTTATTTTGTTAAAAAAAAAAATAATAATTAATAAAATATGTCTTTTATGGTAATTACTAATTATACCTCAAGTACCCATATATTTAATCATGGTAATATAATTATTTTATCACACGACTGATACTACATTTGACTAATTTTGTATTGTCTGGATAATGACGACGTTATACAAATGCTAATAACTTAATATTACTCGCAAGGCCGCAACACATCTGTTTTATTATGGGAAGTAGGCGCACTTTGAACAGAAAGAGCTGACAGATATAATTTACCGACAATAATGTATAATAACTTGTACAATAATCATTATTTTCTAAATTTTATCATTAATTTACGATTTTTGTATGGTTTATAAATTTTTTGGAGTTTACTCCACAAAAATTTAAGCTAGAGGTATCTTATTAAAGAGTTGGTCAATTGTATTAATTGTCAGTTATTTCTCGCGCGCATATGTTACCCACAACTGTCATAAATCACAATATATATAATTTGTAGGCACACAGGTAACATTTTATTGATCGATAACTTTGTCGTTTGCAGATCAAAGACCGCACAAATGCGACGTTTGCCCGAAAGCGTTCAAACACAAACACCATCTGACTGAGCACAAGAGGCTGCACAGCGGCGAGAAGCCATTTCAGTGTTCCAAGTGCATGAAACGGTTTTCGCATTCGGGTTCGTACAGCCAGCACATGAACCACCGGTTCTCATACTGCAAACCGTACAGAGAGTAACTTAATTCAACAAATCTACTCAAAAACGACAGTATATACCTACATTTAATAATAATAAATATAATATGTGCATGGTGTATAATATGTATTGTCACCGTCTCTATACCGCTTTATTATTATCTAATAATTATAATATATAATAATAACTACTATATACTACTACTATTACTACTACTACCTACTACTACTATTTTATTATTACTACTATTTCTACCTTTTGCCTCGATTTTTGACGGTTTTTGTTTTTCGTTTTTTTCCAATATTCTTAGTCGTTTGTTTTTTTTTTTTTTTTTGTAACACCCACCCCTTTTTTTATTCATTTGGAAAATAATAAAAAAAACATTGTAAAAAAAAATAAAAACCTTAACGCAATATGTATTTTAAAAAAAAAAAGGGTCAACGTATATATATATATATATCAAAATGTGAAAAATATAAATTAATATTTATATATATATATATGTATATAATAATCGAGACAATAATTTTTCGGGTTGTTCGACACACTCCGCGCCTATTTATATATAATAATATATGTATAATATAAAGTGATGTGTGTTAGCCGTTATCATTCTGAATTTATATTTTTATATAAATGTTAATTATATAGTATAAATATTGTATAAAGTTTGTCAAAAAAAAATTATCTATAAGTTTACATGTTCTGCGTATAATATTATGTATATGATTAATGATACCACGAGAGACAATAACTAAAGTATATAATAATGAAACAATTTTTCAACTTTGTAAATATATAGGCCAGTTTTCTAGTGTGTGTTTTTTTCCATGAAATATTAATATATTTATATATATAAAAAAAATCTTATTATTACTATAATTATTATATAATATAAAAATAAATAACAAAAATTTTGAAAAAATCTATTTATGGTATGTATATATATGTATACTTAATAATAACCAACTTTCGATTCTCACGTATATTACGTGCTGCGTATAATAAATTGTTATCGATTCAAATATTTATATCACATACGCGAGCTAACCTAAAATCAACGCCGATTTTCACTATGTAATATACCTTATAAATAAAATAAATCGTTCGGCAAAAGCAAAAAAAAAAAAAAAAACAAAAAAAAAATCATTTTTAACTTTTCCCGCTTATATATATACATATTATATTATAATATATAGTATTTGTTAGCAATCGTCCGTTACATATTTTTTGTTCGATATTATAATATTATTATTAGTACGGTATTAAAAATATATAGTATATTATATTATTGTACATAGGTATATATAATATATAATAGTATTATGAATTTGTTGAATCGACTTAATCCCTCTATATAATATATTTATATATAACATTATAATAATTCACAGATTATATATTATTAGCTTAAAGGTTTTATTTATCGCATACACCCATATAAAATCGCCCACCACACCGGACACTCCCCGCTGAATTCGAATAATATTGTCCATCGTATTTCAAGATTTTCGTTTGTACTTACATTATATACAGTCCCGCGTATAATATTACCTACTAATTACATTATTATGATATTATAATATACTAAGCAGTATTATTATCAGCTATTTCAACAAACGATGACGGCAGTATATTGATAGTGTATACAATAATAATTACATATATATATATATACTAATTGCTGCTGAAGTTATATATACATTTTTTCGCGTAATTTATTACAATATTGTTTATATACATAATACATACTTAACGTCATTTTAATGCGAGTTTTGTGGGACTATTTTTTTCTAAGGGTCGATTATTATTATTATTATTATTAGAATTATTATTATATTTGATCGGTGAGAAAAATGATTCAATTTTTTTTAACCGACAAATTATGTGAATTCAACGTGCCTAAATAATTATATTTTTCAGTATTTTATTAATTTATTATATAATATAAATATTTATAAAATACGCCGCGTGCGAAAAAATATGTTGTAAATAAAATTATATATATACATTTAAGGTTTGTGTGTAGGAAATACGATTTTTTTTTTTTAGTTTTAAAATTGGGCTAGAGTGACCAAAGATAATTAAGGAAATATGTTTAATCTTAAGCATTCGTAAAACTGTTTTACATTTTATATATATAAAATATATATATATATGCATAATATACATTATATAACTTAACTCGTGTAAGTACGTTTTCTGTGTATTTTTTTTCGACTTTTATTTTGTGCAATGTGTTTGATTATTATATATATTTTTTCTTTTTTTAAGTTAATACATAATATTTTATGATGTACGCTTTTTTACGGTATCTTCTATGTTTTTTTGGTTATTTAGTTTATTTTTGGTTATTGTGATTTTTTTTCAACAATTTTATTTTACATTTTTCAAAGATTTTTCAATATATATAATATAATACTTAAAAAATTAATATGATTTTTATTATTTTATTTAAAAAAAAACATTTATATAATATATACATTTCAATGTATATATAATACAGTTTATACATAATATATATATAATTAAACGTAGTTACCCGTACATTATATAATATGTTCGGATTTATAAATAGGTTTATATTGTAATAATATATGCATAATGTATTATATGGAAAAATTATAAATATGTAATGTGTATACATAAATGGCTAAAATTTAATAATTTACATTTACTCGTTTTTTTATTCATTGTATTCAAAATATCAAACGTCAAACCTTTCCTGGGATTGTATATATACATTATACATATACTATATGTTACGTCCAAATTGGTAGTAACTTTAATGGTAGGTACCCACCTATAACTATTATAAATTTTGATAGATCGTGGGTTTATACGTTATTGGATTTATTGTACATACCTGCATCTCGATGAAATTGTTGGTATACTTATAGGTAGATATTGTACGAACACGTCGTCATAGTGAAATAGAGAAATCTAAATAATTGAAAATATGGTTCCTATTGGGATATATAATTATGATACTAGAAAATGCCAAAAATTATAATTTAAATAAATTCATTATAAGGAAAAAATGTTGGTGAATCACCCTGTACCTATCTATATATATATATATACTCAATTATTGTTTCAGTAATATATAATATGAAGGTTATACAACCATGCAGTACCCATATATCAAAGGCATCCAATAAAACAGCACTCGTGTCAGAATATAGCTATATTAAAAACACTGAACAGCTACCATTTTCCAACACGTCCGAGTTTAAAGTTTCCAATCCAAAATAGTCAAATAATACACATTCCATAACGATCTGCTCCGAACCATACCATGATTTAACAGTTGTATCAGTCGAGATCGCGCTTTGTCATCATATAATCTATATTGCAGAAGAGAACCGCCATTTAACGATAGGGTTGGCGAGATTGGCGATTATAGAGACGAAATCACTAAATTTCTTAATGAATAGATATTTTAAGAACAATGTTATATATTTTAAGCTAGGTATTTCGAAAACAACATTATTTAAAA
Source organism: Sitobion miscanthi (assembly GCA_008086715.1). NCBI lineage: Eukaryota > Metazoa > Arthropoda > Insecta > Hemiptera > Aphididae > Sitobion > Sitobion miscanthi. The sequence goes on from CM017797.1 coordinate 17,789,513, forward strand.
GAAGAAAAAAGGCCATGCCGTTATACGTGATCTAACCCCTGCGTCACTGCTCGTAAGCGGTCTTGCGACCAGTATGTTATTTTGTATTGTACCAATATAGGCTATGGGTACTATATAGGTATATCACAATTAATCGTTGAATCATATACCTATATACCTACCACGCAGTGATAGGAACGCTTGAAATCGTAGGTTTTTGTAGAAAATCCGTGAGCAACACATCTGCTGACCTCGTCAGTTTGTAACAATGTGATGATTGTTAATCAAAACGTATAACATTAATTATCATTATATGTTAGGTATTTCTTTGACAGATCATTGTGGGGATGGAATAGACAAGAGGGATCTGGCAGAAGGCAGCAGGCCGACATCATATGATGCATATTATGAATTATGATGATGTCATAAAGTATTGTGACAGAACACAGAAAGGTCAAGACGAAGTTGATAGAAATTCTTTGCGAGCGACAAATTATCATATATAATGACAAATCAACCTAATATATTATTTCCATTATGATCACGAATCATGATTTATTTAGCGGTGGATATTTATCGATCTGCATTATATACTGCATTACGGCAGTTGTACTCGTTTTATACTTTTATAGGTGAAGTCTTTTAGATTCTGATCGCAGCAATTAATGCGTATTGAGATATTACAATTTTATCGGTTTTTGACGTTTCTGTGTACACGGCGTCTTATGGTAGAAAAAATTCTTTGTTCTTCAATATTATAGGGATGATTTCAGATTGCAAATTGGATCTAGTTGGTACATACCTTTGAAGGGGAAATTAAAAGTTGTTTTCTTAATAGTTGGGAAAAACTTTTTATTAGCATCTTTTATATATAATACATTTCATTATTTCAATTAATTTCATATCATAGAAATTTTCAATTTTCTATTTATTATTAAGATAAATACATTTTCACTTGGTCAAAAATTCAAAAAAATTCAATAAAATGTTTCACATATTTTTTTTTTCTACTACTACTTCTGACTTGAATAATTTTTTTTTTTTTTAAAACACCTTAGGTACACAATTTTTTAAAAATAATTTAATAATAAGACGTGATATATATATTAACGTAATTATTTATTAAATTATTAATCATTTTATGTATACCAAGTTCACCATGTCCTCATGGTTAAACAATTTTTACATAATTACAAACAAATTATTAAGATGACGCTATACCCGCATGCGTTGTCTCCGTCTTACAAATGTATAACATAGCAAAAAACTGTTTTGCGCGGGATAGAACCACTCCTTCGGCATTTATAGTAGAATTACCAAAATTCCGCAACGCATAGGGAACAACTTTAATTGTGTCGTAGCGTTTTTATTATTTGGATAACATAAATAAAATTAAAGTTGTCAGTTGGAGGAGAACATTAGGATTTTTTTTTGTTTTTTTTCATTTAATTATTAAAAATTATTGGTAAATGCTTTCAAAAAAGAAAAACGCTACGAAAGCTGTTCCCTATGCGTTGTGGAATTTTGATAATTCTACTATAAATACCGAGGGTGTGGTTTTATCCTGCGCAAAACAGTTTTTTGCTACCCTATACATTTGTAAGACGGAGACAACGCATGCGGATGCGGATAGAGTCCTCTTAAGTAATTTATATAATTTTTCAATTTAAAATGAAAACAATTTTTTTTCCGCAAAAAAAATCATTACAACTTGAGATATGAATAATATGATTTTTTATATATCAACTATACAATGTATTCTTAAATATGAAAATATAGAAGTTGAATATTCTCTTATCTCCAAAATATGCTTTAATGTCCAAAATTCATTTTTTTCTACAAATTTTTAAATATACGTCTACATTTTTCACCCTAGTTGAGCTGCTTGATATCAATGAATATATGTAAAAATCAAATCTCTAATTATAGCCCACGAAAATAAAAATATATATTTTAATCAATAAGCTTATTTAATCTTTGTAAGGATTAAGGAATACCTACAAAACAAAAATAACTGATATTTATTTTCCTCCGAAATATTATCAAACATATAACAATAGGTATACAGTATTATAATTGAATTTAAATTAAATTCAAAAACATTTATCTATATTTTGTTTTATAAAAAAAATAATTTATTTAATAACTTAAGATTTATAGTTTAAATATTTTAATCACAGGTTCAATAATCCTCAGCATTCTTTGGAGGACGCACTTCTATATTTCTTTGAATTGATTGAACTAGCCATTGAATTCCTTCATCAATCCCATCGCTGCAACACATTATTTCATTTTGTATGTATTCTAATATAAAAAATGGAAACTCAGTCAGAAAAAAAATAATAATTAAATACCCAGTCAACGCAGATATTGGCATAACCATAAAATCTCTTCTTCCAATCAAATGTGCATTCTGATTAAAAATTGGTTTTACTTCTCGGACACCCATACAGTCAGGAATGTCTTGTTTGTTAGCTAATATTAAAAGTGGTATGCCACCCAAGTTTTCATTGCATATCATCTTTTCTATTAAAGTTTATTGAATTAATATAACATTTATGACATTGAGAATTTGAGACTAATAATTTAAAACATTTTAAAACTATGAAACAAATTCCTACATAAAACATATAAAATATTTTATTAATATTATATTCAAATGTATGGTTTGGAATGATAACAAAATATTATTCTATATTTTAATATTCATAATAGTTTATTTTTTATGAGATTTGTGGATTTTTAGTATAAAAAATGACAACAAAAATACACAGCTGTCAGTAAAAAAATTTAACACTCATTTACAAATTAAATAATTTTAAATCTAACTGAAATTAATACAAATTATTAATAATTATTAATTTAAAATATGATCAGTATATTTTAAATGCATACCAAATGTTTTTTTTGATTCATCCATGCGCTCTCGATCAGATGAATCCACAATATATATAATGGCATGACATTCGGCATAATACTAAAAACAAATATTAAAATACAGTCAATTTTTCAAAGCGATAAGTAATACTCAACAGTCAAGGAAACAAATATAATGTTAAGCAAATAACTCTTGTATAATAGTCCATATTAAATTTAAATCATACTTTATCCCAAAGTGACTGTAGTTCTGTCTGACCGCCCAAATCCCAAAAGTTCAAGCTCACTCTGTGTATGTCAATGTTGCCAATGTTCAAGCCAACAGTCGTTGTGATTTTACTTGGGTTGATACCCTTGTAGTTTTTCTTGAATTTCGTTTTTGAACATTCCAAATACGTCTGAAAAAGAAACAATACCCATGATAATAAATCTGACAAAAGTCAATATGTGACTGAGAAAATCTCAGAGTTGACAAGCAGATAGTTGGTTACCGTTTTACCAGCGTTGTCCAGACCGAGTATGAGAACCCAAAACTCATCTTTCTGCGTCAAATACTTGTAAAGTCCGTGAAACAGCGTATACATAATATCTTCGTTTTATTCCCAACAGGTCAACAATATCATATTTGAGTGAGCATGGATAGTTTTTTTAAGTACCTATATCGAGTCGTACATCCACCTTACATTTAAGTACAAACTTATTAGGTGTATATTTCACGAGACATAACCATTCAGCGGTTAAGTAAAAAAATAGTAAACGTTGACAATCAGGATTCGTTTGACTTTGAACAATAAATTAAAATTTGAATTTCGAACAAAAGTTTGTCCATTGTTGTGACACGAAGTACCTTATCATTTATCACTTTTTCTTATCAACCATCGTCATTTTTAATATATTATCATTCTCTAGTCTTCGTGGTTTAAACTTTGATTATCAATAGTCAAATTATTTTAATGTCTCGACGATTGTCTCAAGATTCGTAAACCATTAACCGCCTTAGTAAATAATCGTAACTGTCCAAGCGTAATAACTAATAGTATTATGTTTGCCGTATAATTCTAGTTCTTTTGCTCCCTTACTTGTATCCGATTGTGTGGTGGTTATGCAATTAGTATGTCTGATACGATTGTTGTGCAGTGCTAAAGTATAACGTTCCATTTGTTTTGTCGTTGGAGTTTGTTGTGCTTACATTCATTGATCATGGGAGCGTGCTGCAGTTGGTGCAAGGAAGAAGACGCGTATGCTGTAAGCGTTTCTAGAATTGTTAATTTTGCACGACAAACCTCCACGAGAACTTGGCTTATTGTTATACTTAATTATAATTATCATTTTATATAGGCTGTTGATCAAGAACGAACTCATTTGCTAATTGATCCAGACTGTAACAACACAAGCGTTCAACGCGGTGGTATACCCGAGGACTATCATTATGGATCACTACCAAAAGAATCTGAAGAGCAAGCTGGATTAAACCGTATACTAGAAGAAATATCATCGTGAGTTTAATTGTTTGATATATGTACAACTAATGTACCATTCTAAAAATTTTTATTTATCATCATTGCTTGTGTTTAATATATTATTTTATAGACATTAGTCAATACTCATTACACGGACATTATTAAAGAATTAATGATTCTGTGTATTTATCCTTAATATGAGATTTAAAGTAAAATCACTTCCTATCAAGTATAATATTATGTATTTTGATTTATTACAATGAACGTTAAAATTATTCACATTTCTTATACCTACTTGAGTTTAAATTTAAATTATCAGTCAACTGTCATAAAATCATGGATTAAGTTTTTTTGTTTTTGAATAAATAATAGTGGTCTTAGACTAACTTATATAATTTGAAATCCACTGCAAAATTTTTACCTGTTGGAGAAACAGATAATGAAAGTTGCTGGAATAGTATCACCTTATTATGTACTTTCAATGATTGTAGCTGCAAAAGTTATTTTATGATAATAATAATTATAAAATATAAATTAAATAAATAAAAATACAATAAATTAGGTTTACAAATGCTAATAAAATTTTTTTTAAATCATAACAGTGTAATTTTAATTATTACCATCAAGAGTCGAGACATATCGTTATATTTTGTCACTTTTTTTATTATCATTAACCTTATTTATTTATTTATTTTTTTTTTTCAGAAATGTAATTGATGTTGGCCAATTGCACAATTGTATTGACCAACAAGAGGTAATAGAACGTCAAAACCTTTATAGTGCAAAACTGCAAATTGTACCACTTTCATCTGTTGCCAATACTATAGTTAGTTTGAGACAAATGCCTGTGTGTCTACTGAAAGATGTTCCTGGTCCAGAGAAAGTATTGTCAAGAAATATAGGACTACCAGAAAACTATCGTCACATAATGGTTTGTGTAAACGATATACAAAAACACTTATCAATGATGAGTGTGGAACACAAGGGTGATTTAGTCGTTCCATTTTGAAATGGACACATATTTTTTTTATAATATGTATTTCAATTTATCATTTATATATTGTATGAATATTTTAAATATTTATACATAATTATTATTATTATTATTATTATATTATACATGAACATAAAAATATGAGTTTTTATTAAGATTTCTGTATTGGTGGAACATGAAAAAAATATAGCATGAATCCTGTTCCCATAAACAAATGTAAAATAGTTATTAAGAATATAAACGCAAATGGTTTCTGTCCTAACGAAGGCATGATTGAAAATACAATTACATAACCTGACACTAGTGTGCCAGCTGCGACCAGAAGCCACTGCAACCAATTGATTTGGATTACCCATAGAATTGAAATTGGAACAAATATTGATAGCGAGTATCCATACAAACACAGCAGTTCCAAGTAGCTAAGATTAAACTATACAAACAAACAAATTATATTTATACTTATTAAACAGTTAACAAGATTAATTATAAACACAATTATACAGGTAATGTAAAAAAATTATAAGTTATTATGTATACTTATATGATCTTTTCATTTCTATAATATGCATTATGCTTTCAGCAGATTAAGCAAACAGTTTAATTTATGAAATGTGATTATCATTCTTACCTGTGGCTCTTTGTACTTAACAAAGGCCCATAGCATTAGTGGTAGTAACCAAGCATATAAAAATATTGCCGTGGCTGCCGAGGACACAGCGTGGAAATTATACTTCCAATGGTAGTCGTGATCAGCAGCTACTTGTATGTAATTTGCAACATTTCCACTGATGGCTATAGAAAACACCAAAGTCAAACATATCCAAAACGGACCATATACATCTGGTTTTGCTCTGATGTAGCGTTGTAAATAATTGACTCCATAAGTAGGGACCAATGCTCCTTTAATACGCTCAAGTACATCTTCCGAAGTGACATCAAAGTACTTTTGAAAATACTCAACAGTCCAGATTGGATACTTGGGCAACGGTACTTCGGTAGGGGTACTCGACAGAGGTGGAAGATTTTCGTTTTCTAATGTACGAAAATCCATTGCTGAAATCAGTATTATTTTGTTATTTCGAAAAAGTAAGAAATATTGGTATTATATTTTCCACATACTTTTTATATATTTTTAAGAAACTAATAGATACACAATACACTTGAAATTATGTCTTCGGGTAAATCATAATCACAGGAATATAAAATTAATTTCTTGACATTTTTAAAATTGTCAAATTATGATGTGTACAATATTGTAAAAATGACGAATTAAGATAGTATCGTGGACCGTGGAGGTGGAACAAACATAGATAAAAGATAATAATAATTATTATTTAAAAAATAAATATCTGTTAAGCGTTATCTGATATTATATTTGTTATTGAACTGTATCAGATGAAATTAGATAATACATCTAAAGGCTGCAACCTGCTGCTGCTGCTGCTGCAATGCTGCAGTCGTGGTATCCGTGTGCGTTTATCACTCATTAACCACAATAACGTAACCGTTGATACCAATTGGAACAACACTATTATGCATTTTAGGTTAATAGGTTATCAGTCTCTCTTGTTTTTAATTCCTATTTGGACACGATAACGCCAAGAAGTTGTTTGCTTTGCAAGTTTCCTAAAAATATTTTTTCGTTTGTATTTAAAAACAAATTGAATACATTTCGTGTTTGAGTTCCTAATATTGTTTTTCTATTTTTTTATACTATTTTATACCTGGTAAGTTGATAAATATAAACAATAATTATTAAGTTTGTTTATTTTTTATCCAAGCATACTAACTCAATTTGGTTTGTTAATTTCAGGATGATTTTTATTGACAAAAATGGTGATTGGATTACAGCCTCTGGAATTTTCTGACTGTATCACAGACAGCCCATATTTTCGTCAAAAACTGCATGATCATGAAAGAGAATTGCAGAAAACCAACCAACAAATCAAACGTTTAATAAAGGAACTAAAAGATTTACTAAATGCTGCTAAAAGTGAGTTAATAAATTAATAGTTATGATAATTATAAATTCAAACCAATTCATTACAAAACAATTTATATTTTTATATCAAATAGGTACCTACTTTTTTTTTCAAAAGTTACAGTGCTCAAAAATAAATATTAATTTTATTAAATAGGTAGTGATAGGTTTTTTATTAAAAATGGAATAAATGTTGATTAATGACCATTTTGTCTTTTGTTTTAATGATTAATTCATAATTATGATACAGTTATAAGTAACTACATTTTATAGTAGCAATTGTTTGTAATTTAGGACAGTTTAATATTCCATTCATTTATTTAATGATAATATATTGAGACAAAAATATTAGATAATGAATAAAAAGTGAGTTATTATTGTTTAACATATTGAAATGTAATTAGACAGAAAAGTTCTTCTAATTGTTAATACAATAGAGTATTTAACCATGAATCAAATTTGAAATTTAAGTAATTATATACATTTAATTTGATATGTTATATGGGGGTTATATATTGTGTCTATGTGTAGAGTTTTTGGTTTAGAAACACTTTATTTTTTCCCATCTTTTAGAACATATGTTTTAAGCCTACTATTATATTTAATGTTTATACTCTCACGGGTGCTAGTGCAACTGTCTATGCATATTTTTAGTTGGATGATTGTTACCAATATTATATTCACAATTTCATAATTAATTTTGTAGTCTCAGCTCATTATAAGACCAAGAGTCATAGCTACCCTATTTAGCTAACATAAGAGTTTATGGTTCATATTAATATCACCGAAAAACTAAAATGTATCATATTGGTTTCATATAGTAAAATAAAACTGTTTAGGTACTTATTTGAATTAAGATAATTTTATAATTTGACATTATTGTTCTAAAATTTAGAATACATTTTCTATTAATTAATATATTACAAAGCATTTTAAGTTAAAATTGTTGTGCAAATTCATTAAAATTGTATACATTACATAAACATGAAATACTCGACAAAATTAATTCCCTTAAACATATTTTGTGTAATTCAGTGTTTCTGGAACACATTAATTAAAATCGAGGAAAATTAATATAATATATTATATGGAAATAACTAAATTTCTTACTAAGTAATTTAATATATGTAAAAGCATTTAACTTTTATGAATCATATTATCTTCTTGCTCGAAAAAATGTATTTTTAACATTGGCGATTTACATAAACTGTTTTGTTCACATTATATGATATTTATTAATTTTTAATTTGAAAATAGTGCCACCATCGTATTGTTATATGTTTCAATCATGGGGTTCTGTGATTGACTATTATCTCATGACATATCATTGGCACTACAAAGGGACAATTTTTAATTAAATATTATTAAAGTATTATTTAGATTATTGTTTTTGAAGTAATTTCTATTTAAAAATCTATAGATTCTTAAATAGTAGTGCATTATTTATACATATATTTATGTTTATATAATATTTCTGTATGACATCGTATATAAATTATAAATAATAAGCATATAGCCATAAATTTCTCATTTAAATAAAAGATTAAGATAACAGTTTATGTGTTTAAACAATAAATTCAGTAAGTATGCATAAATTATATTAGCCTTAAGGTAATATATTTTCTGTAACAACAATTGCTTCTTCATTTTATTTATGACTTAAAACAGTTTTATTTTATTATCATTATAATTAATTATTCCAGAAACAGTAGCTGCCATGTGCTAAAATGCATTATTATAAAAAAAAAATATGATCAATGTTTAAGAAATACATATAGAATTTTATTAGAATCCAGGCAGTTGATGATAATTCTATTTAGTTTCTTTGATGGACATAATATACTTAAATCGAAAACCATAGAAGCTTTTAATAATATCATTACCCACATACATTTTTTTTATATCACATCCGCCTTAAAAAGTTAATCATTATTATTTACCATTTATATTAATGTATTTTTATTTGAATCTATCATTAAATTAACAAGTTTGATAAAAAGCAATTCAAGTTACAATTCTTTAAAATTTAAATAGTCGGACAGGTCATCACTTTTTCAGAATATTCAAAACTATTATTTGGCCAATATTGTTTTCTAATTAAAAACTACTTGAAAAGTATAGTTAACATTATAAATATTTTTTGGAGGACAATATTAATATAACAGCTGTAATAAATTTAAAATTTTTTGATTAGCTTTTGCTAAATTTCAGATTTGTTGGGTTTTTAGCACATTTTCAAAAAAAATTGTAAATTTGACTTTAGATCAACAAATTACATTATAATATTTCTAAATCAAAGGTTAAATTATTAATTTAACATGCAATTTTGTTTCTTATTTAAATTAAATGTCTAAACATATATAAAAAATATACTGAATATAATAATAATTGGGAGTATTATTCTGGATATTCTATACCTATATTACTAATTTCTGTAAAACCCTATTATGATTATAATATGTTTAATTTTACATCCACTCAATTTAAGTAACCATTTCTAAAATTATTATATTATAATATACATGTTTTATTGTTAAACATGTTAAAGCTTATTGTTTTATACTTTTGGCACAAAATAAGTACTACATCATATTTAATAGTTATATACTTATATGTATATTGTTATTTTGCCAACTAGGTACGCTAAGTCACTTTGTTGCCTGTAGTTGGCATGGAACCTCATAATAACTGTGAAAAAGAATGCTATCATCACGTACCTAGTCCACTCATTTAAAATGCATAATCAAGTATCTAGTGTCTCCGCGATTCCGTATTCGTCATTTTAACAATCTAAGTTCAATTCTTCTTATGTTAATAAATTACATTATGCACGTCACGGGCTATTTATTTTACTGTGTCGTTTAAAGATCGCCTTAGATTTGTTACTTATCGTAAAACTGTGTTTGTGAATCGCACTACTTGTTTCTTTGAGTACACCTACATTTTTTTAAAGAGTATTTTAGTTGAATAACATTGTCTACGGTTAAAGATACTTAGACGTTGTCACTTTAGTGTTGTCTAACATCATGTTTCTGTTTTTATGGACTAACATTAGTACTCTACAAAAATGCGTAATATGCGTAATACGAATTTCAGCAATTCAATTTTAAAATCTTATTTTGAATAATTTATTGTTATTTTAATTTTTAACCCTAAATTGTAGTAAATTATATCACATATTCACATGGAATATCGTCTCAAATTGCACTTAATTATAAGAATCGTAGATCTATAGTTAGGTAAGCACATTTAAACTTATTGCGCACGCGTGATAGTTGAGTGTCCATAGACAGAATGATAGTCGTTTACATTATAATACCGGCTATGTTTGTCAAAATGTATGCTATCAAGGTTAATTAATTTTAGAACTGTATACTTCTAGATAGCCCAACTTCGCAATTATTGTATATTTTATGCATGATTCAATACGCAATTTTGACTAAAAACAATTATGATTTATTAGTCAGATATGAACATATATATAATGTAAAATTAACACTGAATTTATAATTATACAAAATAAACAACTAGAATTTTTAAAAAAAAATGGCGTACAAGGCATGTGTTTGTACATCGGTAATATTGAAAGTAGATTGTATAGATTATTTTTGTGATGTCATTTAAAATTTCTTTTTGTTATTGATAATTTTCATAAATTATTTTTTTCGATATTCATTAGTATTGTAGGTACCTATTTTGCATAAAGTCATCTTAGTGACGTTGCAAGTATACTATTAGACAATGTACGCTTGGTTGATTACCCGCTGTTAAGCACTAAGCATAATCATCAATCATAGGCTCTAATTGTTGGGGGAGGGGGGCAAAATTAATCACAATTTACTGACCCATTTAAAATGATAAGTTTACCCTCTCAATATTTTTCTGGGGGGCAATTTACCTAGATTATAAATCCAAGTGGTAAACTAGGAACCAATTTATTAGCTACGCAAATATGCTGTGTGCTGCAAAAATATCGGGTATCCTTGGATGTCAATTTTTTAGATATGATCACCAATGAGACACACCCATATTATATCACTTATATTATTTGGGTGAACTGCATCCCCAGAGAACTATAAGTGGTGTAGATTTATTGCATCTGACAAATTTAAAGATGATATTTTTTATTGCGCTCTGTATTAAAACGAAACTTACAAAACGTCACCTATACTGAAAATATTTTATATTTTTTTTTATTATTATTATCATTCTATAAATATTTTACATAATTCAATCTTAGAACATCAATGTATAAGTTAATGTCAAATATATTTTGTTTTTTAAAACTTCCGTTTGTATTTTGTAATTAAAAATAACGTAATAAGAGTATAGTATATACGCAGGTAGCAGGTTGTATATGTACCCGTTTCAATATAATATTATATATACCTAACCGTTCGTCCATACATATATTGTAGGTAGTATATATGTATATTATATAAAATATAAATCTGCATAAGTACTTCCGGTTTCATATAGACATTTAAAAAAATATTACTATACAGATAATTATTTATTATTTTATTGTATCTTATATAATTATTAATTATACACAGCTATTGCGGCTATTACGTTATAACCTCAGACATTTCACCGATGAGCTTGCAATTGTAAATGTATGATAATAATATATGATCGTAATAATTTATCATTCATAAGGAGACTTAAAAATTAAAACTTTTATTGGTTACTTTCCTTTAAAGTACCTATTGGTAAACTTGTATTTATAAATTGGGGTACGGTGCGGCGCTTGAGCATGTAAAATATATAAGAAGTACTACTCGTTTTATATGGCTTCTCTATATTTAATTACATGTTATTCATGCGTTTTAGAGAATTACTCATCACAAAAAAAATGTGACGTATTGACTTGATAATATTATGTAACAAAAAATTGTAGGTATTATTGGTGACTGTCATAATAGTCGTAACTCATAACTCATAAATAAATGTTTTACGTTTATATAGTTATATGGTTATAATACGAGATTTTTTTTTTGTACAATAATATTAAAATAAGTACGCATTATCGTATACAGGGTATAACCCGATGATCTGACATTCTGCCACATGCTCAATGTAAAATTGTCATGATATAACTGATACGTATCTGTATCATTTATTAAGAAAAAATATTGGGAATTAGTTATTTTTTTTTATAGGTCATATTTACATACTCGCCATATTTAATATAGGTATCTGATATAAATATATATAATATAAAATAATATTGATGTTATATAATTTTACTATTTGGATTACATATAATATATATGAGTTATCGAAAATATTTACCGCACCAAATTTGTATAGTAATAATAATGTATAATATATACATGTATATATATCATGTAATACAAAAATAATAATAATCTTATTTTTTATGAATTTTTTAAGATCTATCTCGAGCCCAGCGCATGGTTTCCAGTTCTCTGCAGCAATTCGATTTCGAATGCATTGGTACAACGCAGACGGACGACGAGCTGGTGATCACTCGATCGTTGGCCGAATTTGGTCGCCTAATCTCGTCCATTGAAGACGAAAGAGACAGAATGGTCAGTATATATTATGTTTGCAGTAGGTATATTATACCTATCGACCGACGCATTGATGTGTATTATTGTATGTATGTAAAACACCGTATCCAAGAAGACGTACTATACTATAGGTACACATATTACTCTGCAGGTTGTATACGGCGCGTGTGCCCGGTAGGCCCAGTTACTAACCTTGTGTGTCAGTGAAAGTGTGACGAGGAGCATGACAAATCGGCAGTCCGATAGAGTTTAACGCACGCCGTATACAATATAATATTGCGTTCTATCGGTTTATATTTGAGAGAAAAATAAATTTATATATACATACCTCCAATACTAGTAATATTATGACGTATTTTAGTTTATTCATAGGACATAATATGTACGCAGTAAAATGCGCCTACCACCTACATAAAATAATCCACTGCACATTTTATTTTTATTCTGCAATTGAATTTTAAAAGTTATATGCCTAAATAGTTTATATAAAATTGTAGTTTTTATTTCAACTTTCTCGACCTTTAAAATTGCTAACAACTTCATAGATACAATTGAATCGTGTACCTAGTTTCTTTAAGTTTTAGGGAAATGCTATTTTTTTTAATCAACAAAATCGAAAAATTTTATTTGCATGCACCCGCTTTACTATTTATTTCGTCTAAAATGTTTTCTTTTTGTTGAGAATTTCTATAATATAATATACCATTGCGTTTTCGTAAAAATAATTTATCATGATAGCACCTTTTATATATGAAATATTAGAAAGATTTTATAATTAAAAAGTAATATATTTTAACGGGTTATGAGGTAACTTTCCCTCATAAAGATTATACTAGCTATTTGGTATTATATTTTATTCAATTCTTTTATTCAGTAATTTATTTGATTAACATTATTATGAATAGATAATTATATAGTCATTCTGTCCAACTGCGTATAAATAAATATATATAATATTAATAGTTAATAAAGAAATTTAATAATTGTTTTAAAAGTTTAAGCTTTTCGTTTATTATTATTTTAAACTAAATTAAGAGTTATATAAGAAACCGTTTAACCGTTACTGTAGGTACCTACAATATCATATACTTTGTACTAATATATGTTCTGATACAGTTAACTTAGCTAAATATCTATCTAGAAATATTAATCATAAGTAATTAATAATTACGTATGTAAATTCGCTAATTATTAATTACTATAATACTCTTTCCAATAATTAGATATCTAAATTTTAATGTTTATTAGCAATTCCTGCTCATTTACGATTAATGATTTATAGGTTCTCTTCAAAATGCGTGTGATTATTAATTACTTATAAAAACCTACTTTATTTTTTATCTTTACAGTTAGCCAGAGCTTACGACCAATTCATAATCCCTTTGGAAAACTTCAGAAAAGAACACATTGGTGGCGTAAAGGTAAAACAAGAACGAATATCGATTATTATAATATTTTTTATAGGGTTATTGCATTAATACGGATTACGATTTACCTTATTGAAAACACGATTGCGTATATTAATTTATCAAAAGAGTTTATAAAATATGACACAATTGTATACTTAGTAAGATTCAACGTTGTCAAAATTCTAATTATACAATTTTAAAAATAATCACTAAATCAAATATTCCATCATTGCAATATAAAAAAGATGGATACCGTTCTGCACCTCTGCTGTACAGTAGGTTTCAATAGAGGGTCAATGTAATGGATGGTGCTAAATTTGGATTCAATGAGGTAATATCATTGTATACGAAAAACGATTCTGAGCGGAAGTAGTCCGTTAGTCAGACTATATAACTACGATCATTATTTTTCCTTTAAATATCTGATTAGTTCGTCCAAATTTCAGATATCAGGACAAAAAAATAAAAACAACGTTGCACAGTAAATTATCTCTGGTTTATAGTGTGAAAATTTAGAAGCTTAGCTTAGACTACAGCCTGAGTGGTTTATACCCGCGCAAAACAGTTTTTGAATTGTTTTATATTTGTAAGACGGAAACAACACATGCTTATGTCGTTCTCTTAAAAAAATAGTAAAAAAAACTTGATTTATATATTTTTAGATTTTTTGGATACAGAATTAACTACTTACGTGGAACTTTATTTTAGATTTTTAATCCTTAGCTATACAAGTTAAACATTTTATACATTTTTAACTACAAAATAATTTGTAAATATTCAATTTGATACATTTAGTCAACATTTTTTTTAATTGGGGAAAAAAAATTTCATGCAAAGGTATGTATTTTAAATATTTTCCAACTGCTATTAAAACAATATATCAGAAGCCTTGTATTTAATTTTTATCGTTTTTGCTCGATAAATACCATTTATTATTGACATTTATAAAAAAAAAATTGAAAATGTCGGTAATTAACTCAAAACGAGTCAAAATATTTAAAAAATGTTATAAAATATAATAAAAATATGGTGTAAATTTAAAGTATCTGCAGTGTTGAATTACAACAAAATAAGAAAATCGCTCCATCAGAAATCAAGTGAATGAATATCCAATATTGTAAAAATTTGAACTTCAAAACGCTCATAACAATTTTCCGGTAGACATTTTTTTTTTTGATAAAGGTAGACAACTTTATGAATCAAGTATTAAATTTTCAAATCTTAGATATAAAAATTATTATTTATAATTTTTTATAAGCATTTAAAGTTCGAAAATGTGCCAATTATTTTGAGTTAAAAATTCATAAAAACATTTCTTTTTAAATCCATGATTTTTAAATTTTATTCAAAATTACTCATAATTTGGTCTACCTTAATCAAAAAAAAATATCTACCTGAAAGTCAAATTAAATTTGTAAGAACGTATGAAGTTCAAATTTTTAGATTGGATATTCACTCGATTTCTCATGAAGCGATTTTCTTATTTTGCTGTAATTCAAAAATAACTGGTATATACTTGAAATTTATACCATATATTTATTTTATCAATTCCTATACTTGGTAAAATCAAAAATATTTTGACTCATTTTGAACTGTTTACGGAAATTTTTAATTTTTAATTTTTTTTCTATAAATGTCAATAACATTTTATTTGTTGGGTAAAAAAGCATGAAAATTTAATACAAGGGTTCTGATATATTATTACAATAGCAGTTGAACAATATTTAAAATACATATTCACATTTTTTTTTTATAAGTATTTAAAGTTCAAATTTGACAAAATATATCAAATTTAAAAATTTATAAAATATTCAACTTTTATAGCTAAGGGTTGAAAATTTAAAACAAGGTTCCACGTAAATTGGTAAATAAATTACTTCATTCACAATAATATCAAATATACTTAGTAACGTATCATAGGCTGACTAACCATCTTCGCTCAGAATCATTTTTCGTATACATAATGATATTATACCATTGAATTCAAATTTAACACTATCCGTTACAGTGACCTATTGTTCAGCAACCTATTGCGACACCAACTTGCCCACCTTTTTTCTTTAATTTTTTCTGGGCACTTTTTAAAACTACTTTGAATTTTGACCTCCCAAATGCACCAACTAGATTCACTATTCCACCGGAAAAAATATTGAAGTTTAAAATCGAAGCATTATTTCAACTACTGATCATGTATACTGCAGACACAAAAAAAACACACTTCATTGTAAAATCAAGCTCAGACATCATTCCTCAGAATCTAAAATGGAAAATGAAGTATTGCTGTGTATATTGTTAGCTGAACTTGTCATAAATAATTTAAAATAAAAATTGTTCTTGTTGTACACAACTAATCAATGATATGAATTCCTTAAAATATTTTTATGCTTTAACACATTTAAAATTAGATATAGATCCATTTTTTTAGGGATATGTACTCTTGAGATTTTTTTCTTTGTTTTAACTTGATTTCCATTAGTATTGATATCATGACACGCCTGTGTTGATAAAATGATTAGCGAGCACCATGAAATTGATTTTTGTACATTTTATGATAACTTTTTTGGATCGTCAGTTATTTTATCTTTAGTTAATTTTATAATATATACAATTCTAAAATTCGTTTTGCAATATCACACAAAAATTAAATCTATTTAACATATTACATGAAATCGTTTTATGAAAAAAGTATTACCGACAAGCATCGTACGGCAAAACTAATTCTACCCATTAATATTTTTCTTTTTATAATACATTAGTGATTAGTGTGCATAAAACAAGTCTAGTATTGAATTAAAAACATAATAATATGTTAGATATGTATCTAGAATTTAGATAGGATCTATGTTATAAAATTATCTTAAAGATTTTATCGATCACACGAACCGCCATGGCACTCGTATTTCTACAATTACTGAATTATATACATAAACATTAAAACATCTAAACGTATCCATGCAGAACATTATATAATATATCCTGCGACCAGTGGCGGTTTTGGCATGTAATTTTACATGAGGCGGAAAAATATTAAATAGTAAATACACTATTACTCTAATACAAGAACAAAATATGTATTCTTTAAAGTTTAAATGGTAGGTATGGGTTATCAAAATGGAGCGGAAAGATTAGCCAGTTATGATTAGATCACTACTGTTGCCTAGGGTGTACCACGTAGAGGTTTTTCCATACACCCCTCCCTAACTATATACATATAATTTACACTATTTTACACACATAATATATAAATAATAAAAAACAATATAATATTATATTATATGACTAGTCTTTTAGTTGTAATTTGATTTAAACTTAAAACATAAATACATAATAATTAATAAACAAAATATAGGTGTACCTAATATAACACGCAAAACAAAAAAATAATAATAACCTGTCATCTGACATAAACCTTTTATAATTAAATATTTACAATATACATTTTATTGAATAATACATTATTTACAAAATATATGATTTTACATATTATGTACCTAATGTCCTAATATGATTTTATGATTTATATCGTAAATCAATACTTCTACTTTTTTTACTCGCATAAATATTTATGACATTGTCATAAAACGCTCCACCATGTTTAAGTTGGTCAATTAATTCCTTTTCAATTGAAATTATAGCAAGAGAACTCAATCGATTTTGGGAGATACTGTTGCGCAAATATGTTTTTATACGTTTCAGACAAGAGAAACTCCTTTCCACTGATACGCTGGTTGATGGTATAGTTAATATTAAAGAAAATAGCTTATATACTTCAGGTAAAATTACTTTTAATCCACTATTCTCAAATATTTTTACTAAATCATAAGCATGATGTAAATCTTGATATTTTTCATCGCTGTATAATACTTCTAACTCTACTTTTAATTTGTTATTATCAACAAATATGTCAGAATAAGATTCTCCCAGATTTTGAAATGCATTTACAGGGAAATTTGTAGAATAGTATTTAAATTTTGAAACATCAGCCAGTTGTAAAAATATCAATTTATCAGTATTTTGAAATCTCGTCGTTATCTGAAGTAAAATATTGTCAAGTATTTCATAATATAATATTTTATAGTTTAATTCAGAATTAGACATATTTCTTGTTTCCTTAGGGCGTTTCGTTAACGCTATCGCATTGTTAAATAGTTTTAAAAACTCAGATTCATTTCTTTTTTTACTAATGAGACCATAGACTATATTTATTTGTCGCATACAATATTCCATATCAAATGACTTATTTTGAAGTGTATTAAACAAATTATCAGTGAGTAAAAATATACTATTAAATATTTGAGCTAAAAAAGCGAAGTCGAATTTTTTCAAATTGTTTAAATGCCCAGTTGAACCACAAATTCACTCAGATGACGAATTTGAATCTTTTATAATATGTTCAAAAACCGTTTTAAATTCGCCCCACTTGTCTACAACTAAGTTCAAAATTTTTGAGCGAGAAGCCCATCTCGTCTGAACAAATTGCGGTATGCGCTTACCAACAATAGCATCTACAACATTTGTTCGCGAGGTAGAATTATGAAAAAAAGCTGAAATTCCAGTCATATTTGCAAAAAAAATACGACACTGTGTGTTAGCACTGCAGCCATGCTGTAACACCAAGTTCAAACGATGCGCTAAGCAGTGTGTAAATAACGCATTAGGAGCAACCTCTTTAACTTTAGCTTGTAAACCATTTACATGACCGGCCATGACACTCGCGCCATCATAACACTGACCAATTAACTTTTTTTCCATATCAAATTCTAATAATACAGAATTTAACGTGTTGAAGAGACCCTCAGCAGTGCGATCCTCACTAACATTATAGAAACCAAGAAACCTTTCTACCAATTCAGATTTATTTGTTATATATCTTAATATAATTGAACATTGTGTTCTTTGCGAAATATCTGTCGTATCATCAACTTGGACAGAATAAAACATACACTCCTTAATTTCAGTTTTTATCATATTAAGTATGTGATCGGAAACACATGTTATTAAATCATTTTGTATTGTATTTGACAATCCTGAAAATATATTTTTTATCCCATTGTAATGGTTTTGAATTTCTAATGAACACCTAATAATGTGCATATCAAAAAGTTCTTTAAAATTTCCTTTATTCAAGGAACTTGGACTTTCGTTATGCCCTCGAAAGGCCAGTTCCTGTCTACCCAAAAATAACACAATATCAATTAGATGTTCCATAAAAAGTCGGTTAAGCCGAACATTTTCATTGTATTGTTTTTTAAACAAATAACCATGTTCGGTCAAAGCGTCCACTATAGTTACTCTATTATTTTCCAAATGTTTTAATCCTAACATACAATGAATATGTTCTCTGGTAGATTCATGAAGTTTGACACTACGTGATACATTTTTTAAATCGCCATAACCCGTTGTAGTCCAAACAGATTTTGTCATACTTAAAAGTAAACACGGCCAACAATATAACGCCTGTTTATAATGGCTTCCACAAAGCCAAGTATGCATATCGTACCATTTATGATTAAACGCTCTACTAAATATTTTACCACCTTTCTTATCTTTTGACTGACAACGCAACTGGGGAATTGGTTTACCAAGCTTTAGCAATTCATTTTTGTCATTAGTTGTCCAACGTCGAAATGGCGTTTCTAATAGTTGAATAACAGGGTCACATACAGGATTCATTTTTAGTATTGGTAATACGTCCTAAACTCCTAACTAACTAATGAACAATTAACAGTTTACAGTATCTACTATTCTATTACACACTAACACGCCACAAAGTTAAAATGTGAATACGTCACTTTAAACTAGACCAAAACACGTGTAATACTGTAATGTTTAAATTGAAGAACAATGACTAGACACTAGACAGCATACAATAACAAACTAGACGTCCTACGACTACGTCATGAACAGATGAATATTTCACGACCAAACGATAACAGACCTGCGACCCTGCGAGTGTCTGCAACGGCCGTCTGGCAAGCGCAGCCCCCCACCTAGCAAGTAGCGCGGCTGCATACAATTTATGTACCTACCCGGCGGGCGGCGGCGGCCAACGTTTATAATATCGTTGTGCGGTTGATTTTAGTCGCCTCTGGCGGCGGTCTGCGCATGCGCAATTTACACTATTTTACGAGCTTTCATGTGTGTGCGTAGACGCACCTCGCATGCACAAACTTAGGCGACGGCGGCTACCGCCTCTGTCGATCTCAGCGCTTTAGCGGTGGTGGCGCCGCGCCGGGCGCAATATTAAATGAAACAGCTGTTATAATAGCTCATAAGTTACGTTACAGCGACGCGCAGCCATTCCCGCGTTCGCACAAGTTCTGTACAAAAAAAATAATATTCAATATTGTTGTTTGTTAAACTTAAATTCTAAAACATTTAATGTCTGAAATATATAAATAAAAATTAAAAATTAAATTATACGATTAAAATTTTAAAATTAAAAATAATACAAAATACCAATATAAAGAAATAAATATTTTTTATTTTCCTGAAAATTACAAGTGAGGCGGTGCCTCACTTGCCTCACCCCCAAAACCGCCACTGCCTGCGACTATGAAATATTCGCTTTACCGATACAGCTACAGGTTGGCTTAAATAAGGTATAGGTTATCCGTCTAATAAAATATAACTAATGGCTAATTAAAATGCATACATGAGTAAACGATATTATAATTTAATGTTATGATTCTTTTATTATTCAATGTACCGAAATTCATTATTGAGTGAATGTAATAATACAATACCCATCTATAATAATGATCGACAATGTCCAACGGTTGTCGATTCACGAATTAAAACTGTACTTAAATGTGCGTATCGTCGTAAAACCGTAATATTTGTGATAAATAACAATTGTGATTGTTCGGTAATTCGGTCTCGGGGAGGATGTACCTACGTGCAGCGACAAAATAAATGTTCTATGGACGAAAAAAAACCACGTTCGTCATACCTTAGAACAATTATATTGTTGTAATGTATCTTTTCGTTATAACCAGTGGCGGGTCTAGAATTTTTATTGGGGGGCCCATTATCTTTTTCCAAATTTTACGACACAAATATTTAAAAATGGCTCAATTTTTTAACCTAGTTGCTAGGCCAGTGGGGGGGGGGGGGTAGCTGACACCTCTGGTCCTCCCTTAAATTCACCACTCAGTGGTTATAACTTATAGGTATTACATGACATAATAAATATGTGCGAATGTGTGATCACAACCAAGTTGATTTCGCTTAGTTGTGCTCATAAAGGTGGGGGTGAGAGGACGTGTGTTGATCGTACTAGGTATTTTTTTACCTATTTAAAATTTATTTTAATCTTTACTTCTACTTCCAAATTGGTTCATACAATGAATACATCTAATCTAGTACACTTATTAGGACACACGGTTGGCGGATACTGGACACTCTCCAATAACCGAAAACAGTGTGTTTCTGTTGTAGAAAAAATTAATTGACATGCCTTTTGCCTTTTTCATTACTACTCATACATTTAAATATTTAATCAGACATGCTTTGAAACTTTTATTGCATTTTCGTGTGTATACGTGTATGATATATGGGGGGGGGGTCGATAGTTACGGTTTTTCCACTTTTATGATAGCAACATTTCCAAAATACCGAGGAAATAAAGTATCAACCGTGGGTTATTTATTGCCTAGCAAAAATGTCCTTAACTTCGTAACTTTTGCGAATTTAGCAACGATCGAAACACGAAGTTTAAAAATGTATCCTCCTTTTTCCCACTTATTTTACAATCGTCAATAGGGCATTACCGCTCCGCAACTTAAAACGTTCCTGTCCCAGATCTTAATATTTAATTTTAAATAGAAGTCTAGAACTCTAGAATATCCATCAGTTACTCCACTGGCACTTCCTATTATATATTTAATCAAAACCAGATAAAAACATAGCCCAACGTTGTTGCTTGCCCGCAGCCATAATAGGAATACATTTTATTTCTCCGAAAATTGTCAACAATAGCTGATGGTCAACTAACATTTCTTTCCTGATAAGTATTGATTTAATTTTCTAACAGCCAAAAAAATGGTAACGTAATTTTAATAACAAGAGAGTAAGTACCTTCGTTTAGTTGCACTTATACAAATTTCTGGTTTTTCTACACCATCTGGTAAATACATAGAAAATACCGCATCAATGCCTCTTTGGATGCATTAAAACGTAATACAAGTTTCAAAGAAGAATCATTAGGTATGTGTCAATGCTTCAACAGAATTCATTATTTATTTTACTTAATAAAAAGGTCTATCATACATATTTCATCCTACCATACATTTGTCCTTTTTTAATAACTGGTAAATAAATGCCATTAAACCTGATGGATTTTTCAAAAGTCTACCGTAGGTAACTTTTTCGTAAATGATCTTACTTGATGTTCGTATCGTGATTCATGGCCTAGAAGTTAATACTCGTAAAATCGTTTCAACTTTACAACTATAATTTATAATAGTCAATAGGCAAACTCAATACCTTCTATTAACGTTTGCAGATTCCATTGTGTCCGTGTTCCTTATCAACTGTATGTCTATATACCCAAATCTTCCCGGCCGCCAAGCACTTATATAATTTTGACTCGTCACAAATGTAATATCATTTCATTATATTAATTACTAAATTAATAAACACAGCTTATATGTTAATAACTGAAGAAAATTACTGTTCACTTTATTTGTAAAACATGGTAAGACAGAATGTATAACAAATTATAAAAAACTTGACCTAACAAAACATATATGTTTAACTATATAGTTAAAAGTTTTGCTAACAATTGTTACATATACGCGACGAACCAAATAGAGGCATCGGAATCTTCATTGCCTATTATAGATGTATAATATGTGTCTCGACTCGTACGAGGAAAGTACGTGCTTTGCTTATTATTTCCTCGTTGCCGTTATTATTGTTTCGCCGCACGTCGTAGTCATTGGCAGTCGGTTTCCTGTTGCCGTTATCGCTGATGATACGGTTAATTCGAAATAATAATATACACGCTTGGGTTTGGGCGTATGGCTGATGACGAAGCTTAAGGGATAGGATTATTTGGATTGGGGCAAAATCGATGAAACCTATAATTAGTAGTTTTTTTTTTTATTCGGTTTATAGGTAAACGGTCTGTGAAGTAATCGAACGACGCTATAGCTAAGTTCCGACTCACCCCAGGACTAGGTAGTAACATATTATACATGGGTAGCTAGCTACCTATTTACTATTATAGTATGAGTGAATCAAATTACGTGTATTAAATGATAATACATAGCGTTATCAATGTTTTCTCTGGAAGTTAAAAAATTAGACTTTCACAAATGGTTTTTCTATACACGAACTACGAAGTATAAATGTCTATAGACTTATGGCTGCATGGAGTGTTAGGAGCTGTAGAGCTGTTGTATTTTGATTATGGCCGAGTTCATTTTTATAAATTCGGCACCACTACTTGGGCCGACCATGACTGAATATACTTAAGGTCAGTGTTGGGTACTGGGTAGTAACTTAACGCAAATTACAAATGACTTTTGCTGTAACTTTGTAGTAATTTCATTATATTTATTTATTTATCAAAAGTAATTTCTATGGAGTAACGTGTTATTTTCCAAATTATTAAAATAAATTATGAATGACAAAAACTAGGGGCTAGGATATTCGAGAATAATTAAAAATCAACAAAATGTATTTACGATTCTGAAAGTTTTTATATTAAATAATAACCAACAATATTATTAAATATCTCAGAAATTAATACTTATACATTTTGTTCACGTATAACATTAAGTCATTAACAATGTACCTACTACCAACTAATTATCCAATATAGACCGATTTTGTAATTATTTTTTAAAAAGTTATTTGTATAACTATTTTTTTAATGAAAAAGTAAAGTAACATGATAAAAATTATATCTGGTAACGCAAATGTAATTTAAATAAAAATATTTAATCTTACGAGTAACTTAATTTTATTACTTTTCAAAAGTAATTTACCCAACACTGCTAATGACCTAAATTAGGTAGCTAACCAAGTTTTTCTGATTAATAATAAAACATTTTCAACAAAAAAATATATTGTTTATTTTTTCAGTAACAAAAAATGCTCAATTTTTTTTTAAAATAGAAAAATATTATACAAGGTCAACCAGCATACAAATATTGTTATGTTAACTGCAATATTTAAAAATTCTCAAAAAAAGATAGTTGATAGTTTGTCAAAATATTGCATAGATTTAAAACTACAATTATAATGCATTTTCAGAATCTTATGGATCGTTGTTTATAGAAATTTCTTTAAATTTAATTTGTATATTTCAACTTAATTTATTTTAGAAGGAACTCAGAATTTGAATTTATATATTATGTTATCATATGGTACCTATGTGTTGTATTCTAGGAAGGGAAGAAGAAATTTGAAAAACAAACTACTAAATTTTGTCAAAGCCAAGAACGTTATTTGAATCTATCAACTAAAAAACAAGATTCAGTACTTCAAGAGGTTTGTCTTTACTACCTATTACCTTATGTTGATAAAGATAAATTGTATTCCTTTGTTTCATGTTATAATATTTAATTTTATATTTCTAGGCTGATGCAACATTAGAAATGGAACAACGGCATTTTTGTCAAGCTAGTCTTGAGTATGTGTTTTTACTACAAGAAGTTCAAGAAAGAAAGAAATTTGAATTTGTTGAAACCGTAAGTTATTTAATTTGTAATATCTTTAGTTTGATATATCTAGTTTAATTAAACTAACTAGTATGAAAAAAATAACAATATTTTGTATGTTAAATATTCTCCTCCTCCGTTCTAAGCTCTTAGTTATAGAATATTATCACATACTTTTGTATGTCCTTACTAGTCAATAAAATATTTATATTGTATAGGTATACTTAAATGTATGCTCATTATAATTTATAATATGGATAGTACTAATTTGATATATTTCCAGTAGTTTTATAATCCTTCAAAACTCCAAGGACTGCTATATAGTATTTATATGAAATTTTTAGACACATTAGGAAAAAATATATATTAAATTTGGACCCTCCTCCCACACAAAAAAAAATTATTCCTTCTATGTCAATGTTATAAGCGACATTTAATCATTATATTGGTTCATTTTTCAATGATTTAAAAATAAACTTAATCCGATCAGTTGTATATACAGAGAATAGTTTAGTTTTCTACTGATTATTTTTATAAAGATTTTAAGCAATAACATTTTTTTTTTTAGATGTTAGGTTTCATGTTTAGTTGGTTGACTTTTTATCATCAAGGACATGAAGTCAATGAAGATTTCAAACCGTATATGCGTGAATTGCAGTTTAGAATACAAAAAGTAAGTATTTAATAGCATTGAGAATGTTGTCAATGGACTTTGGACATAATATATAACATGATTGCTTGTGTGTATGTTTATGCTAATATTAGACTAGAGACAATTTTAACGAGACTCGTGACAAAACGGAATCTTTAATGAGAAAAATGCTGGAAATGAGACAGTCGGTAGGATATTTGTGTGGTTAATTGCACCATTATTTGTTTATTTTGGCATTAATATAGTCTTATTATTGTTTCCTCTTTAGAAATCTTTGGAGACTAATATCAATAATCAGAAAGTTACAAGAGAAGGATATCTATTTCTTCTAGAAAAAAGTATAATAATTTATTAAGTTAAAAAATATTATTGTTCATATGTTTATATCATTTTTATTTTTAGAGCTTCCAGGGTTTAAAAATACTGGTCAAGCAACCAAATGGTTACAAAATAAATCATTAGGAGGTATAAAACTTATTTAAATTGGGTTTATTTTTATAGATCACAGTTTTTATAAATATAATTTGTTTCATGATTACAGATGCACTTAGTACAACTACATGGACTAAACACTATTGCATATATCGAAGAGAGACTAAAGAATTTGAAATGATAACATTTAACCAAATGATTGGAAAATTTGTATGCTTTTGATGTTATTTAATGTTTTATATATAATATTTACTTAAAAAGTTATTATTATTCTATTAATTTGATTTTTAGAATACTTCTGAAAAAATGATAATTTCATCGTGTATTCGCCGAATGTCTGATTCGATTGACAAACGATTTTGTTTCGATCTCACTAGTGATGATAGGTATAATTACTGATTTATTATTGAGATTACCGATACATTATGTGCAAGTTAATATGTTTTTATTTTGTTTCTAAGGCCTGGAGTGATATATACATTTCAAGCATTGTCCGAAGAAGATCGTAAACTATGGATGGACGTTATGGATGGCAAAGAACCGGTAACTGAACATATTCAAATGGTGTGTGTTCGATTCTTAATATTGATTCTTTTTTGTTGATCAGGAGTATGGTGTACCCTCTATTCCAACGTTAAGTAATGATAATAATATATTTTTGGACGATGCTGGTTTCAATTTTGTGAATAAGTGTATTCAAACGGTTGAACTGCGAGGTATTTATTAATATAATATTTGATTAACTAAACAAATTTGCTTGATATTTTATTATTATTAACAGGTTTAGATGAACAAGGGTTGTATCGTGTTGGAGGTGTAAGTTCTAAAATAACTAAACTGTTGGCGATGGGTTTGGATCGTCGAAAAACAACTAATGGGCTAAACTCGCTAAGCTTTCTCGATGACTGTATTGAATGGGAGACTAAAACTATTACTAGTGCTTTAAAGTTATATTTAAGAAATTTGCCGGAACCGTTAATGACATTTAAGTACCATAATGCTTTTATATCAGCTGCCAGTAAGACTTTATTCATCATTGACATTATAGTTTTGTTTTTTCATAGCTAATCTTGTCTTTGTCTTATTTGTATAATCTATTTTAGAACAAGAAATAAGATTGAGGCGTATAAACGATGTACACATTCTTTTACACAAAATTCCAAAACAAAATTTCAATATGTTGGAACTGTTAGTCAAACACTTATGCAAGTACGTGACAACCTATTTTTTTTAAATATAGACTAAATAAACTCACATTTAAATGTTGTGTTGTAGTGTTGTAACTCATAGTGAACAGAATCTCATGACAGTTAGTAATATAGCTGTATGTTTTGGGCCAACACTCATGAGACCTGAACGTGAAACAGTTGCAGCTATAATGGATATTAAATTTTGTAATGTAGTGGTTGAAATATTAATTGAGAACTATACAAAAGTAATGTTTAAAATAATATTAAACCATTTGAATTTTACTGAGAAAACAATTTTACTTAGGTTTTCAAAACTGAACCTGATCTAGAAGTAGAATATGAACCCACTCCAGGACCACAACAGCCTAACTCGTCACAGAAAATGAAATATTCGCCTGTTATTCCAGCAGTTACTCATGTAAGTCAATACAATTTAAGTTTAATTTCCTATCAACAAGTTTATAATCTATGTTTGGTTCAGGCAATCATTAAATCATACTACGATGGACCAATGTTAAGTACTAGTTTGCACAATGTAGGTGCAATACCTCCTACTATTCCGTCACATTCAATTCCAATAGCAAATTCAAACCGGGTAAATTTAAATTATTTTTATGAAATAGTATGGAAAAAAAATAGTATTTAACAACACATTCAGTAACAAAATAATACAAAAGTATCAATTATAGTATTAATTTATTTAAATATTTTAATAGTATTATTATATTGACTATAAAACAGTTTGATTAATAAATTAAAATCAAGCTTATAAATATATTTATGTATATTTATACAAATTGTTTGCATTACTAGTTTAAATAATTTTTAGGCTTAAATTTTATTTTTTTTATTTTTTTTAGTTGAGTCTCACATCGTCTTCAAGTGCACTATCAGAATCTAATCTCCATAATCTGAATGCGTACAGTAAACCCTCGACGCATACTGCAAGTCCAAATAAAAGTTATTACTACAATATGGACATTATACAGAATACAGCTAACACTAGTTCTAGCAGTTCAAATGAATCTGTTTGTTCGGTGTTTTCTTTGGAAAATCCACAAATGCAACCGTCCAGGGCACCGCAGAAAACTAAAAGAAGTATTAAAATGGGTGTGCATTATGCAACAAGTTACAGGCCTCAAGATACTGTGTAGGTGTTTTTAGGGAAACAACAGCTTGGATGCACGTATTTTGATAACAATTTAATGTTACAGGGTAGTGGGTAAACTAACCAGAATAATATCTAAATGTTTCAAGTAATGAAAATATCATTTGTTTTGTTTTAAATTTATTTTTTATTATATTAATTCATACAGTTTTATTGACAAATTTTATTGAAATTATGAAATATAAAACAAATGTTATTTTTTATTTACAATTTAATATTTAATTTAGTCTAAACTAATTTCATCATCTCATCTGATATAATAAAATAGAGAAAGTTACAAGAACAAGGGTTCAATTCCAACCCACTTTTTTATAGAATACTAAGAAAACTTGAGAGATCTAGGTATACTGATCACACTTCTGGGTGGGGTCCAACTGTAATTCTTAGACGTTTTTTTGCTGCACTTGATGGTATGATAACATCATTGTTTACTATGATCGACACATAAATGATATATATTTATAACTATTACAAGAGAATGTTATATCCACATGGGTTATCTTTGTCTTACTCATGCAAAACAGCAAATTGTATGTTAAAAGGATATCAGCGGACCATTTGTTTTCTCTCTAACCCACGTGCAACTTGGGAATTTTACGTTTAGCATAACCAATCTTGTATTGTTACTTTTAATATTAGAGTGAATTCTCCTATTATCAACATTTAAGCCAAGAACGTAACTGTGTCACATGTTGGCTTTTTTAATATATTTTAATTTTTTATAATTTATAAGCATTTTTAAACTAATAATTTACATCTCAACTTACATAACAATTAAAATATCATAAAATAGCCAACATAGCGACACTGATAATTTTCATTGGTTTCATGTGTTAGTAATATGGAGACAACATCCGGGGTATAACGCCCTCTTAACCTTAATCCAAACTACATATCCATGAATTAGTGTTTTTCCTCTACGAAGGAAATCCTTTCATATCTCTAATTTTTTCTTTAATTTCTAATACTAATTCCATTGATTATAAATACTAGTAATTATAATCAATGCTATTACTTATTAATTATGGCGAGCCAACATTGTTCATTAAAAATAACTGTTGTTGGTTTAATATTAAGCGTATTTTTAAACTGGATGAGTTGGGCCCTTGTTTTTATAAGTGTCTCAATTATTATAAGTATGCAACAATAAATAACAATGTATTTAAGCACTAACACCAGTGGCGTCATTTAGACTATGCAGGGTATACTTGCGGGTTTAAAATCCAATATTATTGGTACATCTTGAATTTAGACAGTTTGTGGCTTGCATTAAAATATGTGTATTATAAAAAATAATCTAAATGATGCCACTAATTAACACTTTATTTGAAGTCACTAATACAACAATTGCATTATTATGTATTTTTTATGATTTTATGGTGTTGGAATAAGTGGTTCGTACCTGGCGTCATTAGTTGGTTGTCGCATTAATCCTCCGTCACACTTAACATTAAGGTTAACACTATGTTTAATTAGTTTTTTTCTTTTTACATACAATAACATCTTTGGTGGCTGTCAATTATACTCTACTATAAAATCAACTACCTAGCATTGTTTGGCAAAGGATTAAGGAAATTATTGCATTTTATCATTTGTCAATATTAAAACATATTATTAGCATAGTTAACTCAAACTTATTATGTTTTTGTGAGTGTCTTGTCATTCGCCTCAGTCAAATAACAATAAATAAAGTAAAAAATTAATGTTATAAACATAACCACTATAATCAAGCTTCTTATACGCTACCGCAGAATAAAAAAAATGTATTTATTTATTCTGTGACGCTACTGTCATGTTTTTCACATTAATAACCAAATCAAATTGTAAACTTACAAACTAACATACTAACCATATAATTAGAAATACACATTGAATTGCATAAGTATGCTTTGGAAGTTTTAACTTTAACCCTGGGTACCCCACGGCACATTATAATGTATTTCCAACGTCAATCAATTAATTATATTATATTATTATGAGAAAAAAAAATTATGTATGAATATAAAATTAAAAACATTAAAAATTAAATTAACCTTTAAATAATTTAATAGTATATGAATGGTATTATCAATAATCATTATTGTAATTGGATAGCGATAGTACATTAATGATCCATACGGATGATCATACGATTAGACTCGGAATACCACTTCATAATTGACCCGGATATTGATTAATTCATTTTACAAAAAGAGGAATTTCAAATTTCACATTAGTTTTATTGTTATTTAAAAAAAATGTAATTAATAATTGTAAATAAAATGTATTATTATAAAAATATTGGTATGTGGCCCAAGACGACTACTACTCGCTTAATGTGCCTTCCAAAAGATTGAACACTCTGCTTTGAATATATTTATAAAATTTGACAAATGTTAACAACAGCTTTTTCCACCTTCAATTTATGCTTTTTTTTATTCTTTATACCAAGCTTTCTAATATGCAACAATTTTTATACCACCAAAGTATCTACTTATTTTGTATTTCTAATTTGTACACTGCAACATTGTGCTCGTTTTATGTTTGTAGAAGAGTTCGTACTCTGTATGCATGTCTCGGAGAAAATGATGGTGAACTGTCATTTGAGCCAAACCAAATAATTACAAACGGTACTTCTAATTGTTTATGTTTAAATTCTGTCATTAATTGAGTAATTTCAGCTAATTTTGCTCATTAGTATATTATGAATTATTAAGAATCTCTATTTGTTTACAGTGCGATCTTCGTGTGAACCAGGCTGGCTAGAGGGTACGCTGAACGGCAAGACCGGCCTAGTACCAGAAAACTATGTTGAACTATTACCGTGATAGATTTAACTAGATAAAAACTTTTTCCTACTTACTAGGACAAGTGCATTTTGTTTTTAATTTATATTTGTTATTGCTTTTTGTTATGTAATTGGGCCTAAAGATCATTTGTTAATGCGCACATAAATAAAGAAGCAGAGTTACCAAAGAACATTGCAATGCATACTAGTTTCCGTAAGCAGTATGCTAACTTCAATACATTCACATCACTGAAGTTTATGTGATCTCAATATTATGATGAATTTAATTTGAGTACAAATTTTTCTTTAAATTTTCAGATAAATTTAGTTTCATTTGATCCCCCCTAAATGTTTGGCCCATTATTTTATGAATACTTTTTTATTATTATTATTATTATTATTAGATAATCTTTTCAAATATTTAACTATCTAAGTTTAAAATTTTATTTTTGTGATAAAATTATATTACTTCATATCATTGGTGTATAATTAATCATAAAGGAAATTTTTATTACTATAATTTATTATATTACTATGTGTATTGTATTGTGACTGAAACACAAATATTTTCAATGGTTTTTACTAAGTAAACTTTCTTTATTCCAAAAAATGTTTTAATAAATATGTCAATTTAATTGACATGGCTTTTACACATGTATTTTTTTACATTGCTGTTTGAGAATTTGACACAACAGTTTTCATTCCTTCTTCAATAACACTAAGACAAGATCTCCAACTGAAGAACGAGTTCCTCAACATTTGCCAACGCTGTTTACTGAATGTTCTGTACATTGTGCTTGAAATGTTCACTTTTTTTGCTGCCTGATCCATACGGCCACGAACAAATTTTGTGCCAAAAACTACAAAAATAAAATTAACAACTTAAGCCACATAAAATATTAGTTAATAATGAAAATTAATTCAGGTCATCTTACGTTCAAGTAAAAATGGTTCCACTTGTTCAGCCGTTATTTGAACTTGTTGCTGTATTGTATCAAATGTTATGATGCTAGAGTCCTCGGCCAAACTCATAACTGTCAGTAGTTTCATCTTGTGAATATTTGCTTGATGATCTAATGCTAAAAATATATATGAATGATATTATATTGTATACTTAATGTTGCAAGTTTATTTTTTTAAATTTAAAAACCAGGATGAATATGTTAGAGATGGGCAAACTATTTTTAACATTAATATATATTTATTTACTAAATAGTAAATACATATTAATCTTTCATAGTATTACATTAGTATACTTGGTATAAAATAAAAATAATCTTTACAATGAAATGAAAGGTAATCAATGGATTATGTAGTATACTATTACTGTCACCATTCTTAAACTTGGTGAACAGACAATTATTAGTTTCCAGAAAAAAAAATTGAGTACGCGGATAATTAGTCCCAGTCATAAATTGATTCACAGACAATTGATCCCAATTTTTCTCAGCGATACATAATTCAAAAATAATTTAAATATTACAAATTACTTCAGCTTGAGAGATAAGTAAACCATTTCGCGCATGCGGACACCATTTTCCCCCACTTTGGCCACTTAAGGTGCTGCGTGTGTGGGATTCGTCAACTTCGACACATTTTAGTTGCAGCTCAGTTGTGTTCTCCCATGAGCCAGAATTAAGTTTGAAATTTAAATCATAAATACAAAATTAATAAACTACTACATGAGTAATTTAAAAAAAATGAATGATCAAAATAATTTAAGTTATAACAAAGCCTAAAACAATTTAATATTTAAGAATTGGGAATATTTAAGAAGTATTGTCAGTGTAGAATATATACTATAGAATTTTAATCATGATAAACTTCAAGATAGTTTGCTAAAAAACTATCTATTATAAATTTTGACTTGTTTAAAAATACACTTCAAATACCCAAATATTGTTTTTGTTGGTGACACTGAGTGAAACACAGTACCAGTAAATGTATTCTCAGTATTTTGTGGCGATTTCCTTATTTTAAATTGTTTAATGTATCATACTAAAATGTTCAATATAGTATGAGACAGATAAACCAATTTGTCTGTAAAAATTGGGCCAGTTATTTGCATACAGTATTTTCTTTCAGAGACCAATTGTCCTGTACCCTCTATACTTCTCTATTTAACTTAAGAAGTAACCCATTTGGCATTTCTACCGATTCAACTATATACGCGTGTTGTAAAGCAAAGCCCATGCGAACTAGCTATCCTTCCAGGTTACTTCTTATGTTAGATAAAGTATACAGTAAAATATGTTTACTTTTCTTTTTAATTAATTTTCCTTAGGCTTGATTAAAGAAAAATGTAGTACAAGTTTGCCCATTAGTGATGTAAAATAATATTATATATGATAATGTAATACCTAAAGATTTGATTAAATCCTTGTGACCTTTGTAGAAATCTAAATAGTTAGTGAGATTTCCAGAGACAAATATAACCAAAAGCTCGTGCAAGGGTGAGTTTTGAAGAGATATAACAGGAGTCAAACTCAACAATGGTTCGAATAAGAAAGTCTTAGGGTCAGCAATAGCTGAGACAATACACCTCTTTGCATCATCTTTAGCCTGTTTACCATCATCAGCTGTGTAGTTGCGGAGAAGTTCAATCATAACTTCTGCAGCCAATTCACTAAAAAAAAGGATAGATATACAGTGTTATTCACCGTGCATGCTCATCCCCATTTTTCCTTTAACAATGAATTCATTAAAATTCTTATTTTTGAAATTTTTAAATATACTCAAAGATCATATTTTCATATTTATGAATTCTTTTGTACTACTTAAGGAGTTCCTGTGGCAATACAAACTTTTGTTAATCAAAATGTCAGAAAAATATCTACTGCATAATTTATAATTGAATAGGGATGTTCTCATTTGAAAAAAACAGAGGTTTGTATCTCCATAGGACACTCCTTAAGTAGTACAAAAAAATCTCAAGAATTTGAAAATATGGTCTTGGAGCATATTTAAAAATATAAAAACTCAG
Source organism: Sitobion miscanthi (assembly GCA_008086715.1). NCBI lineage: Eukaryota > Metazoa > Arthropoda > Insecta > Hemiptera > Aphididae > Sitobion > Sitobion miscanthi. The sequence continues at coordinate 17,823,612 of CM017797.1, forward strand.
ATTTTGAATAACTGCATTATTGAAGAAAAAAAGGGGATGAGTTGTAAATTAATTTGTTTTTAAAATAAATAAAAAAACACTTAAACAAATAGTCAATAAGGAAGTCTAACCTGTGTCCATTTTCAATCAGTGCACTGTGCAACTGTCTTAGGAGAGACTGCTTTTGTTTTTTGGAATGACTGATGGAAAGGAGCGATTTATTTAAGCTATCTATTCCTCCGTATACCAACAAGAGCTGCTTGTTTCGTTTGGCCACATCTACTATGTCTGAATACAGCTGAAAACGTGCTGGTAATTTTGGGTCAACTGTACCATGCAATAGCCATAAACTGAAATATAAAATAAAAATATGAAAATAAAAAAAATCTATTTAAGAATATTATGGGATCTCACTTACGTCTTAAGTATGGTATTGCTAAAACGTTCTTCTTCATACTTAGAAAGTTTCTGACTGAATGCAGTAACAAGGTTACTCTCCACATCCATAGTACCAATTCCAATAATCACCGATACAATAGAACATAAAAAGCTTTCAATATCAGCATCTGACAAGTCAGTCTTTAGACAAGCATCACATTTAGATATGATTTCTTTCATATCTTCTTCAATGTTGTCTGTCGCCTTCTCTTGCAAAGTAGCACCAATACTGCGCAAATATGACCTTAATTCTAAAGCCTGTGAACAAAATAGCATATTAAATTATGAGATTTAAATAGATGAAGAATCAATACAAAGAAGTGAATAAACACTAGAAAAATCATACCTAATAGGCTAATAATATATTCTTAATCATACTAAATTAAAGGCATAGAATCTTACATATGTACCTATAGATGTTGTTCTATATTATATACTCAATTTGTACCTGCACAAATTAAGAGTATGATTTGAAAGAAATTGTTCATGAAAAGCTTGACAAAAGAAGCAATATAAACATTTAGCACGTCTTTGCACAATTTATCACGAATGGTTACCAAGAATTTTATTACCTAGTTGATAAGAAATTATTCTGCTTCGTTAAGTATAAAACCTTGTATAAAACTAACAGTTATTATTGTTTAGTAATAATACCAAACAACTGTATTTTTTTAACAGTTTAATTAATTTTAAATTTCAACAAGGATTTTTATTATAATATATGTTTCTATTTTTGAGGTAACTTTTACAAAAATATCAAAAACTTTAATACTTGATACTTTAAGTTATCTATGCACAAATATAAATTCTTGAATCTGGCTTAAAAATAACTGGACCAAGATAATCTATTAATTAAAATTAGAGATTGATTGTTGCTAACCATTGGTACAATTATTATAACAAAGTTTAAATTTTCCAAAATTTGTTTTGATAAATCATGCTTGTTAGGGAATGTCTGGCAGCTAACGAAGTTCTGGTGCAGCATAAAAATTATGATAAGAACCATAAAAAAATATCTATTGACAAAGAGACCAATTGTTGAAAGTAATATAATAGTATACATTAAACGTTATTAAGCCATAGTGACTATGGCTATCTATGATATTGTCGATAAACTTCCGACAGTAGTTGTAGGCAGTATCTATCTGGTCTGTTGTGTTTGATTTTCAAGTCAACCCTGACAAGATTTAAATTAAACGAAAATGATAGATCACAGGTAAGCAATTTATACGAATCCAAGCATTCTAAACGGAACTGCAGAAGGCCTGGCCAGGCGTAAGACGTGTGTCGTGTACTCGTGTGTGAAGGTAGTCTATTCGTTTCAGTTTTAAAACATTCTTTTCACTGAATATCGAGTACGAGGGAGTAATACCGATTTTTGTTGTTACTATTTATTAATTATCGTTTCGCTTACCTGTTCTTCACGTGACAGTTCGATAAACGTCGGAGGACCTGCCATCATGTGTAGGGCGTAAACAGTAAAAACAAATTTATATTTTGTTACTTTGGAATGGTCGCGGGTACACGGACGACGAACAGTGGACGACGTCGGCGGTGGTGCGATGTGTTGAACTGTTGGGTTTGATCGCGATTCACGAAACGAAATCCGTTTCCTAACCTCAATGCTCCGGCGGCGGTCGAAAGAGATATTCTATAGATGGACACTTGACAACTTTGAATAATCTGATAATTATAGATTATTGTTATCAAAACGGACCGTACGCGGTGTCCCCCCACCACCGCCGACAGTCAACATAGAATTATTATTATTTATTATTAAATATTATTTCTCGTTTTACGTCGTTTGTGCGTGTGAAAAATATTAAAATACCGCGTTTGATTCCGTATTGATTGGTCCGATTCGAAATCCAGCGATTAATCAGTAATCACTACGCCGATCGTTGGAACGAGTGAAGAGTAAACTTGCGAAGTCGAATTTTGTTATTCAGACTGTTTCTCGTACAATTCTGCGCCGTTCGCGGCATTATCGTATACCGCGCAACCGCGTTCCCAACTTCCATCCGTACGTTTTCTTGTATTGTAAAGTTGTATTATTATCTGAATGACTGAACGAGTAAATAAATAAAATAAAAATAAAAAAAAGCAAAAAACTACATTGTAATTTCGATGAAACAATATCCGATATCGTCGCTCATCACCGTTGGCAGTACAGCACGATAATATCGTCCTCACGTCTTTCCATCATCATCGTCAAATCGTCATCATCATCTTCGTCGTCGTAGTCTCTGTGCGCGGTCCGCCGCAGGTTTTCTCAGGGTCCACTAGGAAACGAAATCGAACGACCATCATTAAACATATTATATCCGATCCCGATGATATGCGTCATGAAATGGAAGACTAGACGCACAATTTGTCGTTTTTGTTGAATTGTAAATTAAAAAAAAATGTAAGTAGGTCATTTTTAGACTGGTTGTCGAACAGATTTTACCCCACTACTGATCCCTTGGGTGAAGTAATGTGGGAAAGTCAAAAATAAATTAATCCCAAACCGTCGTTCCACTGCTCGACGGCACGTCCAACTCGACGACTGTCGTCAGGTACCATAATCATATTATGTAGCATGAGTGACAATGTCGGTTTTCTTCTACCTGATTCCAACGTGATGCAACTATGCAGGGTTATACACATTGTAATTGTTTTACAGTTCATCAGAGATTTACTATGGGTCAGACATTATCAGAACCGGTGACTACTAAGCACACGGAAAGCTGTCAGAACCAGTTTCTAAAGGTTGGCTCCAGCTCTATGCAAGGATGGAGAATCAACATGGAAGATTCCCACACTCATATACTGGCACTTCCTGATGATCCGAATGCCGCATTTTTTGGAGTATATGATGGTCATGGTGGTAATAATTATTTTAAGAGAATAGCAACTACAAATTTAACAGTCTGCCGTATGTCAAAAATACAGTTGTACCAGTTTTTGATTAAAAATACACTGATGCACATTATAATGAATCTAGGAAAAATAAGTCAATAATTAATAAATATAGTAGGTATATAATCATAATTTATAACTTATAAAATTAAAAACATTCTTATTTTAAATGTCAGTTCAACTTTGTAAAAAGAAAAATCTAGTTTACCTATGGAATACAGTCAATAACTTATATACTAAAAAACAATTTAATCACCCTTTTTTATTATATTAGGTACCTATAACTTACGAATGTTAAAAAATCTAACACATACTAATTTTGTTTGCTTGTATTTTTAATTTTTATTCATATATTTTCCACAGTACTAGTTTTTCCTAATATTTTTTATGTTCCTCAAATCTCTAAGTGCATCTTATGCCAATTTTTTTTCATCTACAGATGTTTCAACTTTAATTTTCCTTATTACTTTTCAGTTAATTGGATGCTTATGTCCACATAGCTTTGCAAACCGATTATTCCACCCTTCAATCATTATTTGTTCACTAACTTCCTGGTAATCCCCCTAATGTGATTGTATGAACATTCCATAAGGATGGTGAAAGTATAAGTGTACATTTTTTTCCCTATGCTTACAATACAAAGTATTATTTTTAGGACTAAATAAGCGTATTTGTTCTTTCTTATTATATGTTTTTTTTGTTGTTGAGTGTGTACTACCTAATATTGATTGATTGTTTTATTGGTTTAACAATTGGTTATTGTGCTATTTATGCTCAATTTATGTAAATTAAATTAAAGGTACCATAGTTGTATTTAATCATCATTAATTAAAGATTAAGATTATTTCATTATGGGTTGTATTATTGAATTTGTGAATGTGAGAATAACATATATTGATTATAAGAAGTAATATTATTTTTCAATTTAAAGTACTTTCACCTTAATGACAAGTTTTAAAGTTTCATATAATGATATTTTTTACTTTTATTTAATATGTCTATACCTACTCTAAGGACCGTTCTTACACTTAACCGGCCAAATTATACCGGTAATAAAATCGGTTATCAGTCGGTTAGCATTAACCGACACTTTACTGGACATTGTAAGAACAGCCCTAAGAAATTAAATCTATATATATTATTTATTATCTTTCTTAAATAAATTTTCCCTAAATTCAATTTTTTCCTAGGACATATTTTAGTAAGTAGTTTTACAATGGTGTTTATTTTAATTATCCTGTATACAAAATTTCTACCTGAAGGAGTGCTTTGATTTCAACTTATAGTATCTTATCTTTTAGCAAATTGGGTTAAGATGGTACTTTTTCGGTTTTCTAAATAGTTATTTAATGCCACGGGAAAATCCACCGACAAATTACAAAAAACTGCTAAAAACTAATTCTAACACTTTGTTTATCACCATAAAAACAAATAAAATTAAAAATAATGATTTTAGTTATTTTTTTTGTAATTTAGTACAACTTATTACAAGCTATAATAAATAATAACAATATAAAATATCCAGACTGACAAACCGTCTCCACTCAGAATCGTTTTCTGTAAACAATGATATTTTATCATTGAATTAAAATTTAATACAATCCATTATACAGTGACTCACTTGTAACTTATTGTACATCAGTGTGACATCCACTTACCTGCTTTTTATTTTATATAACTAATAAGCTACGTCTTGATCAAAATAATGTCCATTTAAGTTTAATTATTCTGTTGTTATTACTATGTTTAAATTTAGGTGCAAGGATAGCACAATATGCTGGCAAGCATTTACATAAATTTATTACCAAGAGACCAGAGTATGAAGAAAATAAAATTAGTGATGCCTTACAACTGGTAATACTGTGCTTTAAATATTCCAAAATAGCATTTATAGTGTCATATATTTTCTTTCTAGGGTTTCATGGACATGGACACTGCTATGGCTGAAGATGAACTTTTAAAAGATGAGCTTGCTGGATCAACTGCTGTAGTTGTTTTATTAAAAGATAAAAAAATGTATTGTGTAAGGAAATATATATTATATTTAATTTTATCTGATTTCCATTTTTCTAATTTCCATTTTTCTTAAAATTTAGGCAAACGTCGGAGATTCAAGAGCTATTGCATCAGTAAGTGGTGTAGTTGAACCATTATCATATGATCACAAACCAAACAATGAGCTAGAAACCAAAAGAATTGAAGCAGCTGGTGGTTGGGTCATGTTTAACAGGGTGAATGGCAACTTAGCTCTATCCAGGGCTCTAGGAGATTATATTTTCAAAAAAAATGACCAAAAAAAATTAGATGAACAAATCGTTATTGGTAAGTCTGATTTACAAAATGCCATCAACCTTAGTAACGTTCGTGGGGTAAAAATATATGCCAACAGTTATATTTTGTCCATCCGTATCAGAGTGCATAGCACTGTTCCTAAGCTCTTTAACAAATAAAAAAGTTCCAAACAATCCCTATAGTGCTTCTAGCCTTATAAAAACCCAAGACTGAAGATAGCAAAAAATGAATGATATCCATAGCCCTAAGTTATCTAACTATGAAAAAAGACCTCACACAAAAAAGTGTGAAATTAAAAATATAATTTTAAATAAATAAAATATAATTAATAATTAGTAAAAAAAAACCCCGTATGTAATTTATTTGAGTAAAGCAGTAAGCGGAAAAAAACTAGGGAAAAATAACCATGAAAATAAAATAATAATTTGAAAACCTAAAAAAAAACCATGATAAATAATTAGATATATAAAATTAAAACATGTTAAACACTTCAAGTTAATTTAAATAATTTTTTTTTCGAAGCCAATAATATGTACTGATAAGATTAGTGAGGCAATGTAAATGGATCATTCTATACATTGAATAATAATAATTTGAAGAAGGTTCATTAATAATTTATGTAGTATAAAAATGTAATTAAATAAAATGTTTTATCTCTGAATAAATACATGGTACATTTAATGAAATTTAATTTCTAGCCTGGCCTGATATTGAAGTTAAGCCAGTTACAAAGGACTTAGAATTTATTGTCTTAGCATGTGATGGAATTTGGGACGTAATGACTAATGAAGTAAGACATATTTTAAATAAATAATAATAATATTATAATCAATGATAATACACAGAATGATTGAAAAATAATATATTATATTATTTTTATCATACTTTGATTTAAATCTAGTTTTGATATTTCTTCATGTACTTTGTGACAAATTTAATTAAAAATAAACTAAGTATTAATAATAATAATTTATAACCTTACACTATATTATCAGAATATTAAATACTATGTACAAATTATATATATTATTTTTTTTTTCAGGAAGTTGTTGAGTTTGTGCGTTTCCGTGTCAGCAATGGCATGGAGCCCGAGGATATATGTGAAGACTTAATGACAAGGTGTCTAGCACCTAATGGTCAAATGGGAGGTCTTGGGTGTGACAATATGACAGTTGTGATAGTTTGTTTCCTAGGAGAAGGACGTACTTGGAAAGAATTACAAGTACAGTGTTCTAAACCTTCAGCTGCAGAATCAAACAGCCCAAATAGCTCTCCAACATCAAGTCCCAAAACCAAGCACTAGTATTTTCTTGAGCATTGTTTTATTTATATTTTATTTTACTTTGGTTCTCACACATCATTTGTTTTCTGGCAATAAATTAATATTAATAATAATAATAATAATAATAATAATTGTGTACATAATAGCACTGGGATAATATTTTAAATTGTTTGTGTCATAATATTATATTTTACCTAACATTTTTTTTCCTTTTTATAATTGTCTCTTGTAGATAAAAAGTAATATAATTTCCCTATATAAATCCCAAGTCATTTTTGTATTTATATAAGTTTTTTTATATATATATAATATGCTATGATATACTAATGTCTAATACATAATTGGAACACTAATGATGTAAATAACATTTTCATGTAACACACTAGTCCATCCAGTACTTTAGAGGATGATGTTAATATTTAGAGCATGAGTTAAAAATGAAACAAAATTATACATAAATATTTTAATACGAAACATAGTGCGTTAAATGTTATGTAATTTTAAACAAAATATTTGTACAATCAGACGTTTAGTTTTTAGCACCCAAAGGACTGGCCGTATTATAATTTTTGTGAATGAATATTAATAAAAATAATAGTACAACTTGTATTTGTTAAAATGATTGAGTAATATCAATTAATATTATATTTTTAATAGTTTTAAGAGTTATATAACTTTAAAAAACATGTCATTATAGTTAACTACTAGTATTTGAAATAAAAATATGGTTTCCTAGATTGATAGTATATTAAACCAATGTCTCATATCCATATTCCACGGACACGTCAACAAATTAAAAATATGAACCATTAAAATAAAAAGAATATTAAGCCGATAATCGCATTCAACTATTAAAAAATGTGGTGTACAACAGCTCACATAACTTTTTTGTTTTTAATGTGAGTCATCAGGTTCATCATTTCTCAACAGTGCCGTAGCCAGTGGCTGGGCATGTGCGATGTGCCACCCCCAAAATTTTTTTTTGGCTTGTTTTTTATTATAATATATTTTTAATAAAAATTAAAAGTTAAGGCCGTCAAAGCGAACCATTTTGAAGTGGTCGGATTTAGGAAATATTGTACATCCATCGTTAGTGCTGTGTGAGTTCCACGAACGCTTTATGTAATTACTTATTAAAGATAAACGACGGCTTAGATTCTTGAACCTCAGTAACGTACGTTCTCGCCGTCACATAACTATATTTTGTGATAAAAAAATGTTTAACTCCCAAGAAGCGGAAGAAAATTTCACCCAGTACCAAAAGCCCTATTTTAATTTTGAAAACATATTTGAATTCCTTAATCTCTTTTCTAGGCTATGTAGGAAATGGATTTTTGATTTGTACTTTGTAGTATTGTTTAGTTAGTATAGTACCAAATTAATTTTTTTTTTTTTCAAAATTCAATTTTACTTTAGTATTACTAAAAAAAAAAGAAATCGCTTCCTACAAAACACAGACATAAAGGAAAGAAATTCTTATATTTTTTCAAAATTCAAATTGGACTTCTGGAAGCATATTATTTTTACACCATCATTCTTAACTGGTTATAACTTGTATAGTAATACATTGGTTTCCGAAAAAAAATTGGAAAAGTCACGTGGGCGCTAAATTTTATTTATACCGCTAAAATTAACAAATATTTTGTTTGAAAAATAAAATTTCAAATCAATCCCTTCCTTCCACCCAAAATTCCTGAGCATGCCTCTGCAATGGGATACGGAGGAAGTTCCTTGTGGGCCAATCGTCGTGTTTTAACTGGACCTGTAAAGTTGGATTAAAAATTATTTAATGATAGTAAACTGCGTGTATGCATTGTTTGTTGCCACATTACGATTTTGGCTGTACTATAAATAAGGTACTTAGTAAATTATTTATATTTATTTTAAACTAAAATTTGTTTTAATATTTTTTTATGTAACTACCTAATATTGTTATATTATACATAATACATGCATGGATGCATGGCATTTTACCCGATTTTGGTTGCATTTAGAAAAAACAAGCTGATAACTTTAGATTCTGAGCGGAGCAATGAATGTATTGATTTAGGTGGTATATGTATTTTTTTTGTGTTCGTCATCAATTTTCGAATTCGTCATCGTTTCTAATTTCTGGTAGGTAAATGTACCTTGGTACTATGACTACGGTCTATAAGTGATCAAAAGTAAAAAAATCACAGTAGTTTTCAAAAGCGTCGGGAAAAAGAAGAAATTGAGGATCTTTTTGATCTGTTTATGGATATGAAAAATGTACGAAAACATTTGTTTTACTTTTATTTATTATAGCTTTTGAAAACTACTTGGAATTTTTCTCTTTTGAACCCCCAAAGGCTAGATTCACTTTCCTACCAGTCAGTACCAGAAAAGATTCAGAAGTAGAAAATCGAAGCATTTTTATTTCCCCTCCCCCCAAATAGTGATGACAGGCAAAAAAAAATAAAAGTTTATTTCTTATTAAAGACAAAAATCGTAACAATAATAATTTAAATCAGATATTCTCTTTTATTGTGTTGTATAGGGACTTAGACATTGTAAATGTGTAAACTGATAACATAAAATTAAAGCTGTTCGCATAGGGCATATGCGTACGCGGACTTATGGTTCCGGGGGTGCACAATACAAATTAGGGCCCACAATAATTTTGAAAACAATCATAGATACAGACAAATGTTTTAAAGGTATCAAATGCACTAAAAATATTTATTTTATTTTATTATTCATTTTAATAAATATTGCATAACACTATATATAGATATACAATCTTATAATGATAATCGACGATTAAACGGAACAACATTTTTGAATTCGTCAATAATTTCATTAATTTAAATTATATTTAGTAAATAATTAGGGCCCTTGTCGTTTTTGTTGAAGGGTCCGGGGGTGGCACTCCCTGTGCGCACGCCTTTGTCTGTTCGAAAAAAAACTGATATCAATGTAGGTAGCCCGAAGGTAGGTTACCTATTACTTGTACTAATAAAGTTTTAACAGTGCATAATATCTTCCCAAATGTATTTATTAAAGTATTTAAATAATAAATTGTCAGCAAAATTATTTAAATCATCACCATATTACAGGACAATATAGAGAATATACAGCCGTTATATCATATTTTTTTTTTTTTTTTTTTATTAGAAGAAACTTTGTAAACAATTAGCTTCGACAATTATGATTATAAATATTACATAAGAAAACAATATTAACAACAAAATAATATTACAGATAAATTAAATTTTTAAACCAGTCTGGTTGATGAAGGATATAAGTGAGGTAATAATTGGTACATTTGGTGAAGAGAGAATGGATTGAGCCATCGACTCGATCTTGTCTGAATAAATTAAAATGAGGAATAAGGCAATTACGGGATGGAAGTAACCAAGTCTCAGAAATAAGTATTATGGAACAATTATAGGAAGATACGAGGTGTTGGATAGAAGGGAGTCTTGCAGGAAGACTACGAACATTCCATTGTAGAATATTGACCATTAGAAGAAATAACGGAGATGTTTGGAATCGAGAGACAAGACATAAGGGATGATTCAATTAAGTTTTGAAGGGAAGAGGGAGATAAGGGAGAGAGGCTAGGGGAGTTGGATAAGGATTCGGAGAGTTTGATGCAGAAGGCATTGACCCAGGTTAGATCAACTTGAGAAGATTTGGAATCCTGGGACCGATTTTTACTAGCATAATCTATGAAGTGCCCATTTGGTAGGGAAAAATTAGATTGGTTGGGAACGTGAAATTGTTTTTGTTTAGAGTGAGAAGAATGATTGTTATACTTCCTATGTGGTGTATGGTGGTAATGTGATTGAGAGGTTAACGGGGGAAAAGAGTTAGTGGAGGTATCCGGAACTTGATGAGAAGGATTTAACACAGACTGTTTATTAACAATATTTGAATAGCTAAATGCACTTGAGGAGTAATTATTTTTCTTGAGAGAGACTGCTTCGCGGAAGGGTAAGTTTTCTGTAGCCATAATTTTCTTAACATCCCTTTGGAATGACCACTCTTGGCAATTCCGGTCGGTGGAGAGGTGGGGGAGTTTACAGAAGATGCAAACTGGATCTGTTGCGTTGATTGAAGGGCAAGTAGTTAATGAATGGTCATTTAAGCCACAGTGGCTGCATTTGGATTTACTGCGACAGAATTTAGCCGTGTGGCCAAATCGCAAACAGTTATTGCACTGTATGGGAGAACGGACGCTAGGAGAAATTTTGAAAATGACGTTGTAAATCGATACGGCATCTGGGATTTTGGGGGATAAAAATTTTATTTCCACGACACGAGTAGGAGTTAGGACATTATCCTTTTTGACTGAAATGCGTTTGAAGGCAATAGCGCGGACTGTGTTATCAAGTCCTTCCCAGAAATCTTCTTCGGTTAGGGAACTATCAACTCTGATAATTCCGTAAGAGTAGATAAGCGTAGATGGAATATATGCTGTAAATCCAATGTTTGCGAGTAGAGGGGAGGTGAGAAAGTTGTTGGCTGAAACTTTAGTATTGAAGGTGATTTTGATTTTTTTATGACCAATTGGTTTGATGTTGTTGACGCCAATGAAATTGGTGGAAAAAATTTTTGCATATTTTAACGGGTGCCAGTGATCAATTTTTAGGTTGATATCTGAATGTTCCGCAATGGTAGTGAACGGACCGTTATAATCCGCGGAGAAAAATTTATTAAGTTGTTCGGAATTACGTAAGGATTGTATATCGTTGGAATCGTGATTTATATTAGTGTTTGAAATATCAGCGGTGTATGTTGTATTTGCGGAAACGGGAACATTAGCGTGATCGGTTGTAGAATGCGATAAATCTATATCTATATTCATATTATTAGAGGCCGTGTCATTAGTAGAATGAGATAACGAAATGTCGTAATCGAATGTATTGTTGGGCATATTTAATACTGGTGGATTATTTTTAATCTGCTGTAGAGTGGGAGATATAGGGCTAGTTGGAGTTGATACCTTCTTAGATTGAGATGCTTTTTTACTTGTCTTAATGGTCCATTCCTGATCCGTGTTGTGTGGTCTGGAAGCATTTGATGCTTTTTTTATTTTACCGACTGAATTGTTAGGAGCGTGCGGACGATTGCCGTCGCCGCCCGAAGACGACGCCGGCATTATACAAAAGGCGATAGCAAAACGTAGATACGGAGCGACAATTAACGAACGACTTGCTTCGATGGTTGACTTATCGCGACTGGTTATATCATATTAATAATATTTATTCATAAGGGTCCCAGTGCCAGTTTTTCAAATTTTCCACAATTTAATAAAATTTGAAAATAAAATTTTATATTTTAGTTGCCCCCTCTCAATTATAAGACTTTTCCACTTATCTACTACCCGATACCTATTTAGAGGGGGGGGGGGTTGATAAGGTGTATTATATCGAAAAAAATTACTACAGGAATAACTCCCAAGCTTTGTAGAACTGTCTGATTTTGATGACTATTTTTTGATCTGAAAGAAGAAGACTTCCTACAGGCCACATCGATCTCTGATTTTGTATTTTTTTTCAAATAGCTGTATTAAAAAATTTGTAAAAAAAAAAAAAAAATGCTTTTTATCTTGTATTTTTCTAAACATATTATAAAGTTTGAGAATAAAATATTGAAAAACAGAGATCGATGCGGGCTGTAGAATATTCCCCTCTAGCAATAAAAAAAAAAAAAAAAAAAAATTATGAAATTTGGTCGATTCTACCAGGCGGTATCGTTATTCCCGCAGAGTGTATTTTTGAGAACAAAATGGCATCGGCACCGGGCGCCTTAAATATAATTGCATTCAATCGGTACATCAATGCTAAAAATAGGTACTTTTCTTATAATCAATTATCAATATTAATGGATATCATAATTTAAGTTTCCTAAAATAGTATTAGTTTTAAGAAAAACGTCTAAATATTATCAATGTTTCAATATTTCTCAATTCAATAACAGTAAAATAGCATTGAATTAATAGCACTATAGCAGATATCGTTAGGTATGTTAGAAATGTTGACGAAAATGTATTCATGGGATTTTTGATTAGTTAATAGTTTCTGATAAAATGTTAGTATAGATCATAGACCTATAAACTGTACTAAAGAGTAAAGGTTACACAGGTTAAAATGACATAGATAACAATACCAACAAAATAAATTATTACATACTGTTATTATTTTTGTATAGTTATGGACATTAAATATAACTAGTTAAAAGTATAAGTACAAGTACCTATTTATAATTTTTTTAAATCAGTCATGATTTAAGTTTTTAGTTACTAGGAACTTTTAGGTAAAAAAGTGTAGAGATGATTTTTATTTTGAAAATTACTCGATCTAAAAATTTTGTCTAAGCTGTTTTTACGAAAAAATTAAGATATAAATGAAAAACCTATCTTGTGACTTGGTCTTGAATATTATTAGTAGGGTTTTTGACCATAAAATGTTGGTCAATAAAACCAGAGTTTTTTATAATTAGAACAATGTTGATTATTGGCAAAGGTATTTTTATATTTTATTTTTTATTTGAAAAATCCAAATTATTTAAACTCTCAGGTGTTGCATTTGCATATAAGTGTCAAATATATTTTTAATCTGTTATAACTTATAACTAGTGGCCCAACTAGGGCTGAAATGTTGGGGGGGGGCTGTAGTAATGATATATCCCCGAAAAAAAATATTACGTTTCCTAATAATATTTTAACGATATGTAAATAATAATAATTATTCTTAGAAGTAGATTTTACAAGTTTTGCTTAATATAGGTAGATATAATATTTAAAAGATTATAAAATAAAAATATTTCGAATGATCGATCATCGATACATCAAATAAAATAAATAATTATTAAACAAATAGTTAATGAATATATAGCTAGGTAGTAGGTACCTAATCAGTAATCTTTTAAAAGAATATCGTATATGCCGTGCCGCACAATATATGTATATAATATAGGTACAATTGTTTTTAATTTTTTATGAACTTAATACTTTTTTTTTTATTGACGAAAGTAGTAACCTAATCTAACCTAACCTAACCTTCAGCAGAGTGTCGGGTATAACAGTAAAAAATTTCAGCCAAATCGGTTCGGTAGTTTTCTCAGTTAGCGCGGTCGTAGAAAAACCCTTACAATTTTATATAATAGTATAATAGATAATAATATATTTGTAATTAAATATTAATAATGTAATAATTACACTAATTACGTTTTAAAAATGCCATGTGGTTGTCAGTAATATTGTAGTCTGGGGGTTATTTTTCCTAGGGTCGGGAATTTTTTTCTGGGGATTTTTATTCCACTATTAGGTACCTATTTCTATGTTATAGGTATATACTGTAAAATTATGTGTAATAATCTTACCAAATACAAAATAATTTATATCATACCGACATAAATTGTTTCCTAAAACGAATACAAGCATACAGCTTATGATATTTACTATATTTAAAATAATATTTAGGCAATGTAAAAAAAAAAGTTTAATTAAAAATTAAAAAAAAAAAATAAGAAATACAGTTGCAATTTTTAAAGATTTGATAATATTTTAGGAAAGAATTGAATAATTTATTTGAGGAGGCTATTACAAGTTTTTGGGGGGCTAAGTCCCACGCCCCCCTTAGTCGCGCTTATGATGCTTATAACATAAGTATGATTCCAAAAAAAGATATTCGTAATTCTCAAAAAAAAAATTGTGTGTAGAAAAAATTATTAAATATATCATTAATCATTATGATTAAATTTTCTGCGAAGTAAACTAACTGTTGACTAATATTTAATTTTACTATTATACTCTTATTTTGTAATTTTAGATATTTGACATTTAAAAATTAGGTATTATAATTACGTAAGTATTAAAGATTTCTGTGCACTGTGGCATAGCATAGTACCGCATACACATCCCTGAACAGTTTTTAATTTAGACAATAGGTAACAATATATATATTTATAATATAATTATAAATTACATTAATTTTTATAATTATGTATCATAAAATATAAAAATACTGGTGAACATTTTTCTGCCGCACCTATATAGTAATTAGTAGGTTCGAGTGGAGTTTTAAGTGGAGGTAAGAGGTAACTCATTGTAAAGAATGAGGTTAATTTGAATTCAATGATTAATAATAGATTTAATATATATATTTATGTAATGTAATTGGCCGTTTCTGAACTCGGTGGATTGAACTATTTACTATTTAGTATTTTAGTCATGGTACATTGGTACAACCATATTGATATCAATACACCTTGGTACAACCACAGAATATTCTGTGATACAACCTTAATAGATAACAAAGAAACCTGGATTCTCTATTATCACATAATAATATTATCGATGAAAAACCCGCGCTTTTATGGTACAACAATTTATTAATATAATAATCGTATTTTAAATTTTGAAAAATTCTACCACAGTTTATAAATGATAACGTTTTGAGTATATAATAGCATGACAAATTAGAAATATTATTTTGTCATGTATGATTGATAATTTATTTGCATAATGTATATCTTAAGACTTTCGTAGATGTACTGCCGAGTTGTTTCCGGTAGGTACAAGTACGATCTATGAAATATTAATTCATTGGTACGAGTAGAAAATGACGTCATTTGAATGCAGAGGAGTGCTGGTCGACTTTCCCTACGAACCGTACGAAGTTCAGAAACGGTACATCGAAAAGGTTCTGGAATGTTTGCAAAATGTAAGCAGCCGTAAACGTGCATCGTAATTATTTTTTTTCTACTAGATCGGTGTGTGTACGTTGGCTTTTACGTTTTCAGGGGCACAATGGTGTGTTGGAGTCACCCACCGGGACAGGAAAAACGCTGTCATTGTTATGTTCGTCGTTAGCCTGGCTGTTGGCAAAAAAGCAGCGATTCAAGCCAATCGAATGTGTCCGACGGAAAGTAATTTAACTATTTCAATCAATACAGCAGCTGGTGTTGACAAGAATCCCAACAGTGCTTGGAGTAAGCTTACACATTTTTTAGTTTTGGTATTTTAGATTCTGAGCGATATAGTTAATGTATTGGTTTTAATCCACATTACCTCGACTGGTGTACTTGCGCAATTATCGGTCACTGGATTTCCTTCCTGATGATTATTGGTAAGTGTAACACATGTCAAAAGAAAGCCACCATACTAATGAATATACTTGACAAATATACCAGTTGATGAAACACTTAATACACTAATTACTTGCCCATTTGATTATTATTATAGTTGGCAAGTACTCCAGTCGTGCGAAACCGGCTATATAATGTAGGTAATAGGTATGTGTGTGTATGTATGTAATTTTTAAATATATTTTGAATCTGTCATGGCTGAGGGAGTACATTTGCTGCAATCCTCAACTCAGAGAGTGGTTTCTGGTTGCAAAATAGACTAGTTGGTTATTTGCATCAAACAATTCTCTAACACTTATTTAAATACTTAAAAATAATCTGGAAAAAGTAAAAAAAAATAAACCAAACAAATTAATAATACAATTTATGTGATTGTTTAGGCAAAAATAAGTTTGACTTAACATATAATTACTTATTAATTGAAAATGATTTACTAATAGTACCTAATTAGGTAATATAAATAAATTATAAAACCTTTTCTGCTCAGAATCGCTTTTTGTATGTAATGATTTATCAATTATCATTGAATTTAAATTAAAAACATCCATAACAGTGACTTACTCTGTGACAAGGTATACTTGACACCTAAAATATGAAAGAGCAACTTCTCCAGTTTTTAAATTTAAATACCTATATTTTATCTTCTACTTTTTTATAGATGGAGTGATTCGACCACCCCGTATCATTTACGGCTCACGAACTCACACTCAGCTGAATCAAGTGATGAAAGAACTTCGTCGGACTAATTACAAACACATGAAAGTTGGTATAATTGGTTCAAGAGATCAGTTGTGTATTCATCCAGAGGTAACGAAAGAAGCAACTTCTTCAGTTAAAATTGCATTATGCCGTGCTAAAGTCAGCACTCGAACATGCCACTTTTACAATAATGTTGAACTTAAATCAAAAGAAGCATTTGTAGAAAACGGGATAGCAGACATAGAAGATTTAGTAAATAAAGGGAAAAAATTTAACTGTTGTCCATATTATGGGTCTAGAGAACTACAAAAAGATGTGGACATACTATTCACTCCATATAATTACATTATTGATCCAAGGACAAGAAAAGCCCAAGACATCCAATTTAGTGTTGGTATTCATTTAATTTTATTTATTAATGGTTATTAATATTATTTTATAGAATTAACCATAGTTAATAGTGGTATATTATATTAGGATGATGTTATCATTCTTGACGAAGGACATAATGTCGAAAAGATGTGTGAAGAATCCTGTTCTGTAGATATAAGTAGCACTGACATAGCTCTTTGCATTGATGCTGTGACTGATGTAAGTAACATATTTCATTTATAAATAACTAATAAGTTAAATTATTGTAGCTAATGATTAATTAATTGTGATAAAAAGTTATCATGTAATATTATAATTTAACTTATATAATCCACTTAGATTATGAAAAAATTGTATGATGAAAAAAATACAGAATTTTCTGATGAACCAATACAGTTAAAGCCAAGAGAATTCTCCGATGATGATATATGTGTGTTAAAAGCATTATTTTTAGAAATTGAAAAAGTAATTGATGGTATTGAGCTTACGAACAGTACAAATGATAAGAAAATGGAAGGATCTTATATATTTAAACTGCTCCAAGGAGCGGATGTTAGTATTTACAATATGTATATTTAAACAAAAGTTACTATTATTGATAACTAAATTTGGATCTAATCCTTTTTTTTTTAGATAACACCTTCAAATATGTCTAAATTTATTAGCTTTTTAAGTTCTGTTACATTATATATGTCATCATCCAATAGCAATGCTCCTCATCAAGCTAAAGAAGCATGTTTGTACAAATTTCAGCAATTTTTAGAATGTGTTTTGCAAAGTTTAGGAACTAACGGAGACCCTAAGAATACAGACAAATATTTTAGAGTAAGAAGTTAATTGTTTATATTTGTCTTTATTATTCTTTGCTTGATTATTGATTAGTTTTAAATAATATATATTTAATACATCTAGAATATTGTTTACAGAGTAATTATTATACTGTAATGATTTAAACATTTATTTTTAGACATACATACAGTTAGAGCAGAGTAAATATAAACCAAAAAATGATTCAATTAAATTAAAAGAACTCAAAAAAGGAAAAACTTTAAATTTTTGGTGCTTCAGTCCTGGATTTGGGTATGTATTTGCTTACTTAGTATATTGTCTAGTGCAGGGTCTTTATAATATTGTATGAATCAAATAGTGGGGATTGCATAACAATATTACATAATCCCTACTCCCTTCTTTTTTTAAAAATTAATTTGAATGATTATAATAGTAGTATTTATGTAACCGGAGCCGGCTTTAGGTAAGGGCTAGCGAGTCCCCTTGCCCATCTATTCTAAGGGCTTTGCATAAAAAAATTGCACCAGTCCTCGCTTAACCTTAAGTCCAGCTCTGTATATAACATACCTCATATTATTATAGAAACATTATTAAGTTGTGTTAATGTTTATTTTTACCTATAATTTGAAAAAATTTTATAGTTTTAATTTCTTTTTTAGTTTTTCTTGGTAGTCCTATGTTGATTGTACGAGAAAACATCAAACAATCAATTCATTAATTTTTTTTTAAATAAATAATAGAATATGCTACCCGATGATACATGTTATACCTCTCTCATTATCTTCACAATGACAGACATCTAAAAAAGAATATCATTATAGTCAATATCAAAAACTAAAAATAAATAAATAAGTTGAACAGTTATATAACTAGTAGCTTAATTCTCCTTGTTATTTAAATATGGCTGTGAGTCATAGCGTAATTAATTTCATGCAATATGAGTTTTTATAATAAATTCAATAAGGATCTCGGTACAAAAATATACTTTCTTTTAATAGTTATTCGCATCATTTCTGAATAATTAACAGTTGACTTCCATAGGATGAGAGACTTATTGGATCGAAATGTCCGTTGTATAATACTTACAAGTGGTACATTGTCTCCTTTAGCTGCAACCATTTCTGAAATAGGAATTCCAGTTAAAGTACAACTACAAAATGCTCATGTCATCAAAAATAGTCAGGTTAGTTAAACTATGATTATTTATTTAAGTATACATGATTAAATATTTGTTTATTAATTTAAGGTCTCTGTATCAGTCATAAAATCTGGACCAAGTAACAAACCACTTATATGCAACTACAGTAGCCGGTAAATAAAATGTCTATAAATCATCTAAAGTTTGTTTATTAGAGTGACCATATTAATATTTTAAATTGTATTATTAAAAAAGAATAAAGTTAAATGAGTTCTAAAATATATTTTGATCTACGCAGTGAATTGTGTCTAATAATAATATAATACACTGGGGCTAATGACCTAGTAGTCTAAGCCTTAACCCTAAAAAAAAAAAAATAATAATAATAATAATAGAATAGAATAAGGCACATTTTAAATAATAAATTATACTTTTTTTTGTTTTAGGAATAATTCTGATTTTCTTACAAGTTTGGGTCAAACTCTAGTAAATTTTTCTCGTATTATACCTGGAGGTACTTTGGTTTTTTTCCCTTCATATCCATTTTTAGACCAGTGTGTTAATCATTGGCAGGGTTGCAATATTTGGGCATCAATCACTAAGAATAAAGTAATATAAATGTATAATATTTACAAAAAAGTATTGTGATAAATATTGTTTTATTTTAGTCTGTATTTGTTGAACCAAAAAATAAAGACGTGTTAAACAGCGTAATTGAAGAATATTATAAAGCCATTCAAGAAAACAATGGTGCTATATTGTTAGCTGTTTATAGAGGAAAAGTGTCTGAAGGTCTTGACTTTTCTGATTGGAAAGCTAGAGCTGTGATTATATTAGGACTACCATATCCTCCTTACCAAGATCCACGGGTTGTGATGAAAAGAGAATATTTGGATGAAATGAGAAAAGAACATTCACAAGTAAAAATTAAAAATTAGTTTTTTATTATTTATTTAATATTTGTTGTGTTATTAATGTTTCTGTTGTGGCTTTAGTGTTTATCTGGTCAAGAATGGTACAAATTGGAAGCTATTAAGGCTGTGAATCAAGCAATGGGGCGAGTGATAAGACATATTGACGATTGGGGTTCTATTATATTTTGTGATGAACGTTATGCCAGTTTTAATATTAAATCACAGCTCTCTGCTTGGTTACAACCTCATATAAAAATATATGATCAGTTTTCAATGGCTTACAGAGAAAACATGAAATTTTTCAAAAATACCGGGGCAATAGTAATTAATTATTTACATAACACTGAAATAGAATATTTAACTAAGGAAGAATAATTTGTAATTTATGATTTATATTTTAGATGCCTTCTGCTGTCTTATTTTCAAATGCTTCATTCGACGAGCCAGCTCAAGCTACTGTTTTGAGATCAATTGAATCAGTTAAAAGAAAAGTATCAGAAGATGGCACAATAAAACTTTATGAAGGTTACTGTTGTATGAATGAAAACAAAATAGAAAAATCAAATACACTGATCAGCTCTAGTAGCTCTAATAGCGTTTTAGAGTCTGTTGATAACTTTGAAGAGCATACAATAATCAACACCATATTAGAAAGTCAGCCTTTAAAAATTGAAGTAACATCTGAAATAAAACCTTTGGCTAAAAAGCGAAAATTAAAGATAATTCCCAATAAAATTGAGTATCCCAAAACAATAGTGGACTCAAAAAGTAAAATCCTTAATTTTATGAATAATGTATGTATTCATATTTAGCTCAAACTTCTGTTTAAATAAAATGTTAATTAAATATATTATATAATTATGTTATTTTTATTTTTATCTGTTTTACATGTAGGTACGGATTGTACTAAATGAAGAAAATACATACACAAATTTTGTCAGAATCGTTAGAAAATACATTGCGGAAAAAAATGTTACTGAATTAATTGAAAGTCTAAACAAGTTATTTCCAAAAAAGACTCAAGAGATTATAAGTGTATTACTAGGTAAACAACATTGTATTCATAAATCTAAAATTCAGTTTCAAAATAGCTGCTTAAAAATTAATAATGATTGATCTTAATATTGCTGAATTCAATGTTTCAGATTTAAAAAAGTTTTTGAATAATGAACCAAATAATCAATTATCAGATTATTTTGATCGATTATCACCTGACGTGTAAATAATTAAACCACATAATTTTTTATTACTTGCACTTAAATAATTTTTATGATACATTAAACCTATAAAAATATTAATGTTTTGTTATTTTGTAGTTTATTTTCATATACATTAAAGAATAAAGTATACATTATTTATTTATTTACTAATATTCTAATTTTAGTTGGTACTTATGTCTTATAAGTTAATGGTACAAAATTATTATTTTGTCAAGATATATGAGTACACGAGTCTTACTATTTTCGAAAAATATTAATTTATAATATACTATTATTTAATTTTAGACTTAGGTACAACTTCTTCCGAGAGTATAGTTGAATAAAAAGCATAATCTATTAGTTCATTGATGTTAAGCGTCTATTAAATAACAAAATATGATTATTTTATGATGTTTAGACACACTAGGATTTCTCTTGGTATAACTTGAAGAATCTAATATGATTACCTATGCAATCATTGCAATCATTGTGCTAATTGCTGAGTTAATTTTAATTCGAAATGCTGATCTCCACACATCTTTAATACTATTATGTCTATGCTATAATCCTTTTCATAGATGATAAAGTTATGGAAATAATATTGCTTAACATATTCTTTGATATTGTATGTGAGTAAAAAAATCGTTTTTCTAGTTTCCCCCTTAGATCATAACATTATACTAGCTAGTATAAAAATCAAAATTAAATAATTTAATAATATGATCTAAGGTTTCTACCATGACCAAATAAATGGTTTCTATTATACTAAACAATTTATTAAACAATTTACAAACGACCTGAAATATTTTTTTAGTATCTACCAGACAATCTAGTTTAATCCATGGCCCGTATTACAATCGTTAAACCACCGAATTCGGCCGTTAAAATCAGTGGGTTTGGCGTAACCGAGGTTTAAACTATGATTGTAAAACAGACCCTAAGTTATATCTGAATATAGATAATATAGCTACAGCTGTGTAATAAATACTATAGTATTTGAAGCATGAAGACTAGAATAAGGAGACCAAACTCGTACGGTCGTACTGTCGCCCTCATGAAAAAAACGTACCGAAATGACAAAATGAGTTAAACGGCCAATAGCGTACGCTAGGGTTGCTACTTTAACCCAAGTAATATAGGAATTATTCATGGTTTTTTAGAAAATATATGCATTATTTTGAACCATGACCCTCTTTAAATTTTATAGCTTGTACGATTACATATTTATAATGTGCATCATAGATAATATAGGATGGCTAAATATATTTAGCCATGGTGCATAGTATTTGTATTGTGTATATTTTACTACGCGGGTTAATAGTATGTCTCAATGAATGAAAAAAAAAACTCAATAGGTATCACACAATCATATTATTATTATTGACACTTCGCGTAGACGTTATATACGTGCTACAAAAATCTATTACATTTTCCACTAGGTGTCGATAAAAAGGTCGAACCACCTGTTTTTTTTAGTTCTTCCTATAATTAATGTATTATTGTACAACAGTCAAAACTCACAAACCGTCAAAAAGTGATTTCTTAGTACAAAAGGTAAGTACCAAGTTTTGTTCGGATTAGGATAATATTACAGCTAGAGTCAATAATTATGTAGAAAATATGGTATCGGTACATGCGCGTTACATGAGGGTTTAATGGTTCAAACCTAAACCGGAAAGTTTTCAAACATGATTATTTTTCGATATGCAGCTATTATATTATATAAAAATTATACTATTATTTGGCCTATGTAAAATTTAATTTTGAATTTTTTTAAATATTATTTTGTGTTAACTATTCGACTATATTGACGTTCGCACGTTCTACAGAATACATATGATATTATTATTATTTACAATTCTTGTATTGGTTTTGGTCGTTTATGTCGTATCCGTCGGTGTAATGCGTTAGGTATTATATGATTTATTCAGCAGTTTTCGTCGCCTTTAGTGTTTGATGGCTTAAATTGGAATATATTATAATATCCGTGTAGCGTTTATACTTTGTATAATCGACTAACGAGTTTTTTTTATATTTTAACGATTTTTTTAGTCGTTAAATCTGTAACAATTGATTATACACTCGACAAAACGAAAAAAAAAGATATTTTTTTGTTTATATCAAATTATGTTTATTAATTATAAACCTGCAAAAATAGTAAGAAAATGTATGAACAACAATTTTGAAAAAAATTAGCACATTAGCTAAAAAAAAATATAAATATAATATTTTACAATATTATGCGTTTATGAAACAAAAGAAAAAAAATCGAAATTTACAATATGTGAACAATTTAACAATTTGGAATAATTTACTGAAATTTAAAAAAAAAGAAAAAACGACGGACAGGATAGACACAATAAACAAGGGGGGGGAGGATGCGAGATGGCGAATTGGTGCGGTAGTGCAATGTTCTTGGCCACTGGTCATCTCTGCACGTTCTCCGACCTATCCCGCGGGTTGACGAGTTTCGTTGGCGCGTTTGCTCGGCCGCTTGACGACCTTGCCCAGTCGGCGAGGCCAGACCGAGACGGTCGCGGGAGCGGCTACGGTTGACGACGACGGACGGCGGCTAAAGCGCGATGTTGTGCGCGTCCGTCGACGGCGCGACGACTCGGCCGACGGACGGCGAGAAGACCAAGACGCGGAGCGAGCGAAGTGAGATTTTGTGCTGCGGAACCGGTGGGGACGAGCGAAACGGCCGATGTGGGATTACCGCTGGGCGAAAATGCGAGAGTCAGCGGACCACAGCGCGATCCTTGACTCTCGGTAATTTTCGCCCGAGCGTTGTCTCTTCGGCCGCGTCTTCGTTCCGCCGCCGCGGTGAACGCCAGACCCTGTAAAACAGTTAAGTTTCTGCGAGTCCGACGCCGCTGAAGTCCCCGTGTTCCTAGCACGCAAATCTCCATACCACTCGCCCCGTTCCGAAGTCTCCGCCGCTACCGTAGTACCGAGTCGCCATCGCCGTCGTACCGTCGGGGCGGAATCGTTGCCCGCGCCGGTACCTCTACTATATAGCCGCCGTGTCGTCGCCGTCTTCCGTCGCCGCCGCTCCGCGTGACCGTAACTGCAGCCGGGCGCTCGCCGAGCCGCCAGAGGGTCTCGCGCGTCAACGACGACCGAGCGCACTACGCCAGCGAAACTCGTCGCACCGCGGGTGGTCGGAAACGTGCGCGGGTGACTTACCGCCGCGCACCGTCCGTGCTCTTTCTCGCATCCTCCCCCTCATTCCGTCGCCGTCATCCTGTCCGTCGTCTTCAGCCCAGGGGCGAGCTGCGGACAGCTTCTCATCGGCGGCAGCACAGACCGCGGAAAAAGCGTCTGACGCCTTTCCACCTCGTACGACGAAGTGGATCGCAGTTCCCGGGTGTTCTGCCGCCGGGTATCCAGCCGTCCAAACAGCTCACCAAGCTCACAGCTATACCCCTGGCCGGCTCGGTGTTCTCATCATCCAACACGTCGTCTGGTCGCAAAACGTCGTCGAGCGGTCCGCCCTCGGGAGTCGGAGTGGGATCGACAGGCCCCGACTCCGAGGACGGCGCGTCCCCACACGACGACGACGACGACGTACAAATATGTTCGCCAGCAAAACGGAATGGTCCTCTTCTGCTTTCGAAATTTCCAAACACCTCGACGTTTTCGTCACACTCCTTCCCATCTGCGCCTCCAAGAATCGGATTTTGTCCATCCGACTCCGGGGTCTGATCGTCGCCGTAGTTGCGACCGAATCAATGGCAGACAGAAGAAGGGTAACTATAGACGTACGAGGTATTCGTCGCTTTCGTCAGCGTAAGCGCCTTCCATTTTGTTGACTGCGATGTCTTCTAAGGTTTCGAGTAATATGACGTTTGCCGCGTAGCGTGCGATGTTGTAATAGTTAGTTGCCATATTTGATTTTTCGGGTGAAGATAATTTGTACGTGCACGTTCGGTTGATTGAGAATTGGTATTGAGCTAAATACAATTATTATTTCAACGCAGAGATCGATCTCCGAGAAAATCTCCAGACGACGTGTATTACCTACTAGCCAGCTATAGTTTGTTTATCTTTCTCGTCGGCCCGCAGCATTAGAAGAATTTCGGGCGCGTTAATTTTTTCAAACTCCATTATTTTTATAGGTATAGGTATTGATATAATATTATTATACCTAATATTTTAACGAGGATAGTTTCTGGTATTACGATTTTCATATTTATTCTGTGACTCGACTTATACTTTTAGGTGATCTTTTATATATGTTCCCTACGGGCAAAGTAGGAAATTGAGCATTGCCCAATTAGATTTGGGCACTGTAGGTTAAATATTGAATATATTAAAAATCAAATAAAAAATCTTACTGAGTACTTAAATAAACATAAAAAAACTTGAAATAGATGAATAGTTTTTAAATCTATTATCAAATATGGTACCTCCTACAGAAGAATTAATATCTAAAAGTGGTTTGACATAAATGAGATGTTTGATGAATATTATTGACTATTATTGAATTATTGTTATTTTAATAGTTCAATTTAAATTAATTATTACTAAAAGGTAATGTTAGACACATATGATAGCATTATATTACTTTAACTATTATCACATACACAACTATTATGGCAGTTTGAGTTACAAAGTCGACCAGAATTTTTGTACTTCCACCGATTGGTTTTACATAATCATTCAGACCACGCGACGTCGTGAAAATAATCATTCCAAAATATTGAATAGTGGTTTAATGATTAGATAATGAAATATTATCTAGATTTATACATATTATGATAATAATTTTAAAATTCTGAGCAAAGCGATTAATGTATTGTTTTTACAAGTATATTTTTGATTTATGTGTCTGAAGACAATTTTTTAAGTACATAGAAAAAATCCTCTGATCATCGACTTCTATGGAGGTTTCTTGAAGATAATTTGATTTATATACTTGGTACTTTTGGGAGGTAAAAATTGAAAATACTAAATGCTTTTTAAAATAGGTAATCAGGGTTAACAATAATCCTGAGGTGTCTTCTAATAATTGTGATAGAATTGTTTCTATGATTACAGTGTAATATATGTATAATAAAAATAAATAAATAACAAATAGGTACTGAAATACAGATAAATATTAAACATTTCAAATTAACAATATTTTATTTAATATACTGAATTACTAAGTTAGTGTATGAAGGCACATATTATTTAATATTTATAGGTACATATAAAATAAGTAAGAAAATGTTTTTTAATCTAAAGTTCATCCACATCACCCAATTTCTCAGATTTTCCATTCAAACATTTTTCAGGATTAGGAAATTCCAATTGAACAGTCACTGGTCCATCATTTCCCCGAATGCTCCATCTAAAATGCATTATTATTATTATTATTATAAAACATACACCATAAATAAATATTAAGACAATAAAAACATTCTGATAGTTTTTCAGTTAGGAAGTTTGATTTCTTTGATTGTAGATAAAAGAGCAAACTATAGAACATAATATAAGATAATATTATAGACTTGGAATGAATTCATATTTTATTTTCACTATACGTCTATGGTGTTAAAAACATTAAATTACAACACTCTGGTACAAACTAAAATATTTTAAATTTTGTATTTTATGTACCATAACATAAAGTTTAAATTAATAAAAAATATAATTAAAATAATATATTTAATTTGATACATTTTTCTTAACCTTTAATTTTGCTAGGGTTGTAATTTGTACGTAAAGTCTCCAAAAAATATTGATAATTTTGCAATGCAAGATTTCCAGGCATAGCATATAAAAATCAAATTTGTTTATAGCAGAGAGTAAACTAACTAATTGACAATATTTCATAACTCATGTCCATTACATTGCAATGCTTCTTTTTTTCATCTTGATCGAAAAGACGTAGTTTTAATATCTTCTGCACCCTATAATAATAGATATATTATAATAATTAAATACATTCAAATATTAATTATATAACTACAACCGTGCTATAAAATATAAATTACAATAATTTCATGGCATGAATGAAATATAATTGCCCTTTCTTTCATGATTGTCCCTCAACAGTTTCTATCTCACTCACACAATTTACATTTCAGATTCGGATTAATGGGGGATGAAGAAGCGCAGTCGATTTATTAATATGTCTATGGTTAAACCATAGTTGTTATATTCTGTGGTAAACACATAATCATTAATATTATGTCTATGGGTAAACATAATATTATATTATTGTTATTATTTTGTTTCAAATCGATAAACTGTTGCAACTACAAGTTGTCGCTACACATTTTTCGAAAAATCAATATTGGTATGAAACCGATTTTTTTACTTTTTATTTATTCGCTAGTGAACGCCGCGGGAATTGGGATTTTTTCTAACTTTTGTAGGTTGGCATGAGCATTTTTTTTTTTTCTTATCAAGTTCGCTGTTATCAATTGTTATCAAAATCGGGAAAACTGTACCCCTCCCGCAACTTGTATTATAATTTTTGTCATGGAATAAAGAGTTTGGTTGGTAAGTTGGTTGGACAATTTGTGCTTGTACCATAGCGGTATAGCCTCACATTTTGTGATTACGTTTTCGGACGCCACGCTCTTTTTCAGTCTTACCCACGTTCCTGAATCTTGTACGTAAGAGATTTCGGTTTAAGGGTTTTACTCGAATTCTTCGTTCGCGTTTTTGTGTCTGCAACCTAACACAGGTAAGTACGTTTAATTTAAATCTGAATGCCAAGTGATTAAGTGTTGAGTAAAAACGTATGGTTATTGAAAAAAAAAAAATAATGAATAAAACACTTCTAGGACAGGAACCATGGACAAACCAGTAGTGTTATCTCGCGTATTGAAGGTTTTGGGCCGTACCGGTTCCCAGGGCCAATGTACCCAAGTCAAAGTTGAATTCATTGGTGAACAAAACCGTCAGATCATCAGGAACGTCAAAGGACCCGTGCGCGAGGGTGACATTCTCACGCTGCTCGAGTCCGAGAGAGAAGCTAGAAGGCTTCGATAGGATTAACCTGTAGGTATAGGTTCACGTACGGTATTTGTAATTTTAGTGGGGTACTGTGTTAGGACTTTAAGCGATCATATTAAATATGGTCGTGTTATTCAATGCATACAATTTACACACTACGTTGCAGTTTTATTGAAAAAACGTTTGCGGTCCTTTAGTAGCCACATACCATACCTACAATATTCAATAACTACTTAATTAAATTATATAATGGTAGCACAGTCTACATTTATCTGTGTAAATGCTCTGAGTGTACGTATCAGCCGGTGTTGTTAGCTCCTGGGATTTTTAGCTTTAAATCCTTGCCACACATACAAACCTGTTTCAACTAACCATTTCCTCCCCCCTACCAAAAATATAATAAGTAGGTACCTACTAGGTAATTTATTTAACTGAATTATTTCTCTATGATAACTGCTTATTTAAAAAAGCTTAAATTTGAATATTGAAGAACTAAAAAAACTTCAATAAACAACAATTTTGGCAGTCTATAAAATGTTGTCATAAAATTGTTTCCGTGTTTCAATATAAGTCGCAAAACACAAGTGACGTCATAAAATCACACTAAACAATGGGTCATATCTAAAATACATGTATGATACCTATTTACCTTGTACGTACGATTAAAATAATTATTTAATGTATAAATTATAAAAGTATATTTCTAAAATGATTGAATATTTCTTCAAATGTTTGTATTATTTCCACACTATTAATAATTAGCTTAACGTAGTTTACTGGAACAAATAAAAATAAAAATATACAAAATAGCCAAGATAATTAATGTTCTAGATACTTGGTGATTTAAAGTTTAAACTAATACTGATACTAATCTGGATATTATATTTTAAATACTTTTAATTAAAAATTTAAATAATTCAATATAATCTGAAACATTTTGAGTTCAATTATTCTTATATGTAATTTTAAAGTTTGTATTCTATTCCGCATTTTATTGAAAAACAATTATAATATCAAAACTCAACAATTGGTTTGGATTATTTAATTGGCTACTGAATATTAATGCCTACAAATTGTTTTGAACAAACAAGAAGTAGGTATATATTTAAAACTGGCCACAGTGTCATTAACTTTTATGGTACTATTTAATTAAACAATTATATTTTATTACTTTCAAATCTTGAATAAAGCAATTTTTTGCTAGTTAGTAGTTTTCTTAGTACTTTTAAATAGAGTTTTACACATACATCAGTATATACAATATACATATATACATTTTTGCGTTAATAACATTTAAATTATTTTTAAAATGTATTTAGATTTATTTAACAATTGATTTTTATTTCCAGATGTTTCCAATTCTGTTGAATTGTTCTTGCTGGTGGATACTGTTGCTGTTGCTGTTGTTGCTGTTGTGAGTGTACGTCTACATGAATTGTTCACCATTCTTATAATGTAAACTGCATTATTAATAAAGCGTATACTACAAACAATAAAAAGGCATTATTATTATTATTTGATATAAAAATATTATTATTTATTAATCTTAAATATAAAGAAATTAAGGGTTAGAACTTACAAATGCCTTGATGTTAAATAAATTTAAGTTTAAATTTTAATAGTTTGAGATGGATTCAATTGGTAGCAGACCCTACCTTCCCAAAGCTAGAACTAAACAACATAATTTCACAATATTTAATTATACAAGTAATTACATAAATTAAAAAAAATAAAGTAATTATATTAAAATCTATATTAATACATTTAGAAGTTGATATTGATGTAAAGAAAAATTAAACAATACCACCTTAATGTATCTAATTTTGATGGCTGAATGTGCTTGATTGGAAATTGTTATTTACAACTTGTATCAATCTATTTTTTCTTGGATCCTAGGTATTTTTAAAATTTTTGTGGTACTTAAATTTATTCATTTTGATTTTTATTATGCATATATTACTCTATTTCTAAATGATAATAAAACAACAAGCGCATGCGTTGTATATGAAAAATATACATGGTGTTTTATATTTGTGTGTTATACATTCAAATAATTGGCTAGATTATCTCTCTGGATTTGTTTCTGGAACAGTGAATACTTAAATTTGAATTAATTGAGTGTAATATTAGAATCATTTTTTTTGTCAAGCTTTTAACTGTTTAAACTTTTGTTAGGTTCAACTAGGGTGATTGGAAACAATATTTTTGAATTCCCATATTTTATACAATTGTTGGCGATTTCCGCATTATGACCTAATTAGAACTAGATTAATATAAGCATTTAAAGTTAAAATGTTGACAACATTTATAAAATTGAAAAGTTTATGTTATTTTGTAGTTAAAAATGTATTATGATGTTCAATTTGTAAATTTAAGAATTGAAAATGTAGGACAAGGTACTACGTATGTAGTTGATACTGTAACCAAACAATCTAAAAAATATATGAATAATTATTTTTTATAGACATTTAAGGTTCAAATTTGAACAAAATTAGATATTTAAATTTTAAGCACTTAATTACTTGAAACTTTTTTACGTATATTATTATATTTTATACCTACACATAATGGTCAATGACATTTTTAATTGTAATTTTTTCGAGAAAAATTTATATAACCTACTGTTGTAATTCCTAATATGTAGTAAAATAAATTAATTTAATTACAATAACATCATAAAATATACTTAGTAATATTATAGGCTGATAGACTGTCTGTGCTCAGAATCGTTTTCGTATACAATGATTTTATATGATAAATTTCAAATTTAACACATCCATTACAGTGACTCTCTAGACACCTGATGTATAGGAGCAGAGCGTACTTGCCCATTTTTTTTTCATTTAAATATAGTTTTTCTTCTACGCACCTTTTTTGTTTCTAATAGTTCGAAAATAGTTTAAAAATTGGTACATTTGAAAAACTACCAGTAGGTAGTAACCCATGTGTTACTACCATAATATTATTTCTAGGCAGGTACACCATGGTGGTAGAATGGTTAGCTATGCGCGAAGTTCGTTAATATGCATCGCACCATATGCCATTCACCCAACGCCGGTGCATACTGCCACTTCTTTTGGCTCTGAGACTTGCCGACTGAATTTAGTTAATAAAATAGTAAGTATGTTGCAGGGGCGTATCCAGGTATTTTTCAAAGGGGGCCTAAATTTTTTTTATATGTAAATAGTATACAATCAGTGGGTTGCACCTTCAAAATTTTAAATTCTGTCAATCAATGGGGGAGGTCCAGACTCCAGGCCCGAAAATCTTCCTCTTGGTACGTCCTTGGTAAACTGTATGTCTGTTGTCTGTACCTATACTATTTAGTATTTTAACTATATTATACAATACCTATAATATGTCAGGCAGTGATCCACCCACCTGGCCAATATTTTTTTAGGTTGGATATATGTTATCAGTCATCACCACTCATTATTTCCGATTACCCCCATTTTCATTTACCCCACTTAATCCTATATTTTAAAATCAAACATTTTTTATGGCAGGCAACTGTTTTTACATTTTGAATAAGATTCATATTCTATTTCTATAGAAAAAAATTAAGTTTAGTTCATGAAAACTGGATAAACCAATTCCTATTAATAAAATTAGGTATATTAAAATTGTATTCTGTACCTACATGAATATTGAATACCCATAATCTACAGTGATTACTGGTTTTAATTTCGGAAACATCTACCTCAAGGCGCGTGTACTGCCATGGCAGGTTGTCTCGAGACGGTCTAACCTACTATGGTATTCATTAACACTGTCTTTAGAACTTTTTCTTAATTAAAACACGTCATAAATTAAATTTAAACTTTTAATAGTTCCGACACAACTAATCTATTTACTGGTGCAATACACCAGTCACCAGTAATAGTGTGTTTCATTATTATAATATCATCATAAACCTTGACGTTAAAAATCTTTAAGAAATAGCGATGATAAACTACCGATATTAACAATAAACAAGTGATGTAGGTACCTATATTAAATGTACATAAATAAAGAAATATTGTATTCTTAATTATACAAGGTGAGCGGCTTTCCTTACGATGGAATTTGTGATTTATATATTTTTATTATAGAAGCGAAAGCTTCTTTTGTGAGCAGCGAGGGTGGTCGAGAGTTGTATGCGCACCAAACAAAGGATATCACGATGGGGTAGTGACGTTCAACTCTACGTGATATTTGTATAACATAATTGTGTTGCCGGCAATCATTGCTCGGTCATCTCACCGGCGAAAGGTTTGTTATAAAAAGTTATCGTGAGGGTCACGCGTGCGTTTATAATAATTTATGCAGTACCTACCGAAGTATTATATTTTATATGCACGATGATGTACATTGTACCTACATACAACACCGTTTCATCATTTGTATCTACCTAGAATCTAGCTATTATATTCGAATAGTCGATCGCTATAATACGGTAGCTAAAGGTTGGCCTGGGGGCTAAGCCCTCCCAAATATACAATGAGCCCCTGGTTTAGGATCTTGTGTATTAAATGGATTTATTTTGACTTTGGATAAGGCAAGGAGTTCGGAGCAATCATTAGAACCCAATATTAAGTTGCGTAAGAATTTTGAAAGTAAAAGTGAACGCCTTTCAATAAGGGTTGACAAGTTCAAAAAATTAAGAACATTTTGGTATGACCCATGGATTCGTCTGGGAATATATTGGGATTTGTTTTTTTTTTTTAATTTAGTATATCACTGACCCAACAACACCTATCGACAAATTTTTGAATTTTATGATTTGATAGCAAAATATATACAGTATTCAGCAGAACAAAGCTTTTCTGCGCTTAGAAGGTACTTATTATAAATAATGTATAAATCATTTGACTTTTGAGTATTAGGTATTGCTCCAGTGCCTTAATTTAAATTTGATTTAGTAGAGTTAGGGGTTTAGCACAAACACGGGTCCAAGTAGAACAAACGGCACTAACAGAGCACAATCAAATGAAAAAAAAAATTTAGAAACTCCAAAATGGCGGAGCTAGCATTTCTTCAGCCCCGTCTTAATTGAAATTTGATTTAGTAGAATTAGGGGCTATATTTAACGCGGGACCAAGTTGAACAAACGGCACTAACGAAGCACAATCGAATGAAAAAAAAAATTTTGAAATTCTAAATATTTGATCTCTTAACCCCCCCCCCCCCCCCCCACCATTTCATAATCCTAGCTACTCCAGTGGTTCGCTATAATCATTACAATATATCATATTATTGTATAGTAATTAATAACAAAACAAAATAGATAATTTATTTTTTATTTTATAATTTACCGAACGTTGAGATTAAAGACGTTATGTACCTACAGTAAGTCAGTAAAGTAAAAGTAGTAAGACATTTTTGATGTAAAAACATCTTGTACGACGTTCAGATGTTTCCGCTTGCACGGTGGAAATTTTCGAGCTTAATCGTTTACGCCCGATACCTATTATATTATTATACGACGTTCAGATCCTTCCGCGTGAGGAATGAAAGGAGAGGCAATTTTTATATCCGAAGTTCTATTGGTTTTTCAAATTTTTCTTGCAGAATAAATTTTATTATCTTATAATTTTTTTTATCGTTTTTTAAAAACTTTTTATCGCATTTTTATTGCATTTTTTTTATCGATTTTTTATCAATTGATTATAACATTTTTGATTGATTTTTATCAGTTTTTATAACATTTTTTGATTTTTTGATCAATTTTTTATCGATTTTTGTATCAGTTTATAATGTTTTTATATCAGTTTTTTTATTGATTTTTATCAGTTTTTATTAATTTTTTAACAATTTTTATCGATTTTTTTTATCAATTTTTATCAGTTTTTTTTCAGTTGAATTAATTTTATTAGTTGAATCTTTTCCTTTATTAATGGGTTTTACAAATTTATTTTCCAATTTGATGTAAAACAACCACTAGATAACGATAAATTATATAAATGTAGTAGAGAAACAGCTCAAACGTATTTACAATTTATAAAAAAACAGCTTGGAATCATATCAGGACCAGGGCTCATTTTACATGTGATGTTATCCAGCTTAATTTAAAAAGTAAAGCAAATATATTTTTATTATTATAATTGCTTAAAACCCCATGGCAAAAAACCATTTATAAACAAAAATTTCCATCCGAAATCTCAAAATTCCTGTTATAGCACCTCCCGGGGTTGATCCTCTCCCTTTTAAAATTAGCCTATCTTTTAAGTTTGGCTAAATTACACACATTTTAAAATTTTCGTTTATTCCGGACAAAGACGTGACACGGGATTTTTATATATAAGATAAGATTATTATATTGTGCAAATTAAATTACAATGATTTTATTATTAGAATGTAATATTATTTTTATTTGATCGTCGATCAATGTCATAAGTGCTCGATGACGGTGTGCCCTCACCCATCTAAATTATACAATCGTAAAAGTATAACAGTTGACGTGGATAAAAAAAATATAAATTTTAAATAAACTTTATTTCGACAATTCCGGCCGCGTTTCGGGTGACTAACCCTCAATATTATTGTGATGATCCGTTTACGAGAGATGATTTTCTTTTTTCTTGCCAAACGTACACCGGGCTAATAATATTATTATTATTATTACTATTATATTGTTGGATCCAAAAATACTTATACATCGCGGAAAAATAGGGAACTCAATATCCAGCAAACATTTTCGGCCTCCGAAGGGTTCGGATTATTATGTACGCGCTGGTGGAAACATTCGAGTATTCGACTGTACGCGCGTTCGTATATAATATATTATTATATACAGTAGGATTTTATATTTTAACAACAATAAAGTTAAATCGTGCAGAAAGACTAAGGAGGAAATGAAGAACGAATGAAAGAAAGAAAACGTCGTTATATATAATATTAAAATCATAATAACAATAGGTACACGCGCTGCGTGGAGCGACCTATAGCTGCAGTGCAGTGTTAATACTTCTATACTGCAATTTTTTATGCTTCTCATTCATATTATTATCTGCATTTACAATAATATTTATATAATATACACATAATAATATAATAATATAATAATATTATTATTATTATTAGTATAATTTTTTCAGGAGAAAAATTTATTTTCCAGAACGATTTTTGTCCGTGATTTTTGGAAGACTTATTATATTATTATAGACCCGTGAAAAACCCACACAGATATTATACGACGAGTGACGACAATGAGCGTATGATATACCTAAGCTCTCTGTAAGTAAGCTTTTTCTCCCATAAGATATAATATTATATAGTTACAGAAGTTTTATTTTTCATCCTGTCTGCAGCGCGCGGCTTTATATCATCATAATAATAATATCATGTGCTATTATATTGTTACAAATACATATAATATCATATAATTATACATAATACATTATCATTGTATCAGTACTGTTAATATTTATTTCACGTTCTATCCATATTATTATGTGAACATGATAAATATATCATAGGCTCAACTAGAATCAATTTTTTTTTGTGGTGGGGGCTATAGCTGTAACCTTTATATTTTCTCTATATTAATCATCTCTGTGGACGACATTTCCCCTCTACTAAGTTAGTATATTAAACATTTTGAAACTGGCTTGTAATATATTTAATTTTACATCAGTATTATTTTATAATATACATAATAGGTACCTACCTATTTATTCAGTTTGATCCACTAACATGGGCATTATATGCATGGGGGCTATGGGGGCTATAGCCCCCACGGAAACTTTTGTAGCCCCCTCACGGTGTTCACTTTATTTGTTACATTCTATCCGAAATTATAGTTTTAAATGTTTGTATAATTTTCTAGACCTATATAGCCCTCATAGATAATTATACCAAACTACGCCCATGTCCACTAAGCATGCACATTGCACACTACAAATTTTTCCTTCAACAATATTATGTATTTATTCAAATTTTTATTATTGGAATTTTTAAATATAACAGTCCATACTTAAGGACTATGTTTTCAATAATTATTTAGATTTTTAAAACCAGCTAATAATTTACAGCAAACAATATTGGTTCTCTTCTGAAAAAAAGAAGTTGCTATCGCTGACACTCCTTAAATGGTATATGTAGGTGGAAAATCTAAGTATTTGCCAAATCTGAGAAACAGTCTTGTAGCATGATACCTACTTGTTCTTAGACACTTTTATGCTTCATTAAAAATAAAATTTTTTGTTACTTATTGTCTTAAATACATTAAATGGTGGGGGGGGCATGGGGTGGTCTTGTCCGCGTAACTTTCGATTTGGGCACATTATTGTCATATAATGGTAATAATGGTTCATATTACAGGCTACACTGCTACAGTGTGTATCGATTATTCCTATTATAGTTTGAATAATGTCACACGTCAGCGAAAAACGTTGCAGTGAATGGTGAACAATGTGAGTTTTAATAAAATAATACAAACACGTTTACCTAGATCTTATTTCTTTATTTCAAACAATCTATAATAGGTATTTTTTATATTTTTTTTTTACAAGACTCCAGTAGCACATGGTGTGTAATAACAATTTTATGTTTTTATATTCAAACTTAAGTAATATTATTTTTATCAAATAGGTCCAACTCCGATATAATTAGTATTTAAATAAATAAATACATAAACAACGAAACGTAATTTTACAATGGGTAAATACATAATAATAAATATGTTTTGGTCCATATCAACATTGTATTATAATCAACCTTTCTTGTTGTTGTAATATTAGCCTTTTAGATGAAAAGAGAACCATTTTGAATAAAACAACTTATGTATAGCTGTGTTATAAATTACATAAAAGTGTTAATTGGGTTTATGACTAAACTTGGACAATATTTTCACTTGGATCTATTGTAAGACCAATTTTTTGGTAATTCAAGGAATGAAAGAAACGATAAATATTTTTTGAAATAAAATACTTAACAAAAATCATGCTAGAAGAAAAGTAGAATATTACCTTTATTGTGTTCTTTATACCCATTAGACGTACTTACATTTACGTTAACTTCTATGATGACTCATAGGAAATCAAGATATTGTTGAAATCGTAAGACAGAATGCTTTATTATTAATTTCCATGTACGATGTATCTACTAACGGCTATCCACAATAAATGTAAAAATAATAATATTGAAGTTGACCATAAGAGACTTTTGAAAGAGAATGCCAATGCTGTGTTATGTTATTTGATTGATAACAATAAATTATTAAAATAAAAAATTGATATGATTTATTATTTATTAAAAAATCATCTAAATATATTTAAATTTATTAAATTATTTGAATACTTATACAATTGTTTTAAGAATAACTTTAAAAAATAATTTGTTTAACAATATAATATTATTATTGTTTGAATGATAGTAGTATTATAAACAATTGTTCATTAAATAAATAAAATACCATAACAATTTGCAACATTTAAATTAAAAACCTAAACTTGTAAAAAGCGACTTGCTTAAAAAAATAGCATACATAAAATATAGAGCAAGTCTAAATACTGAAAAGGCATATTTATAGAAAATATAATAGTAGTGGTCTAAAAACTAAGATCTAATAACACTCAGTTTTGTAATAGTTCCATACAGTTGAAGCCCAAGTATTTATACATAATATTAGATTTCCCTAATATACCTATTATGATTATATAATATATTTTGGTATATTATTATTTATTTATCAGGTAAAATTCATATTTAAATCAAATTTAATCAAAATAATAGTATAATACATTTATTAAATCCATTTAAATTGATATGAACATGCTGAAAAATTATATTCACCCGACATAATTTTTGTATTTATATTAAAATTTTTCTAAGTTTAAAACTATTTGAGTACCGTGAAATTAATAAATTTCTTCATGATTTAAACTTGGCTTTTTAAATAAGTACATTTTTGTTATAGCATAGAACCATAGATATGCAAGTAATATAAAATATTTAATTGTTATTTTCGTCTTGAGAACCAGCATTTTCAATTTAATCTTAAAAAATATTTTATTTATTAAAAAATGTAGTAGGTATTTCTATCCTTTACTATTGTTTTAACTTTAACTTTTAAATACTTATCAAACAATTTTACAAACAATATTATTATTTAAATACAGTTAAACTAACCTATATTTAACTTTTTACTAAGGGACTGTAGCTAACTGGGATTTTTAATATATATATAATATTATATATAGACAGAATAATAAAAACAGGAAGATTTAAGCATCTTTTTGTTATATTAGCTATATATGCACTTTGAACACAAAACAATTTTCTTAGTTTGATTCCAAATATCCAATTTTTCTTTCAAATATTTAGACTTGTACGCTTATATATTTTGTTGTCTTTGTAGTTTGTTATAACCTATAAGGCATTTTTTTTTATTTATGTAAAATAATATATATGATTATTTATAAATACTTATGCTAGCAAGGTGTGTTATTTATTAAAGTGTGCAATGTTAAAGTTTCAAGAATGACAGTATATTAACTATCGTACAACATAATATATATTTATCGAGAAAACATAAACGAGATTGAGTGAAAAACTGAAAAGCCATATATTCGTGAATAATATCACGTAATTCATAAAATAAATCTTTATTTGATTTAGATCAACCTTAAATACATACGTTAAACACTAAAACGTATAATATTATACAATCACAATAATAAATGTTTAATTTTTTTAAATTACCAATTATCTTATAAGCATAAAATTAAACCAGTTTGACATAGTAAGTATTTTCCTGTAGGTACAGATTATTTCTCTTAATATTATGCCATACTGGACGGCGCAATGTATAGACAATTTAGGTGCATTTATGTGTAGAAAAACTTCATTCTAAATTAATGTCCAATCAATTAATTTTTGAATGCACATTGACCGAATACAATCTTCGGAAACAATAATATAATATTATTATGTATTTACACTTTACACACCTATTTTTAATTATTTCCTTAAAGTTTAAAATCGTAATAGGTCCACGGCGAAGCAATACGCGTTTAGCGCCCCCACAGCCGATGTGGTATAATTCTGTCGACTGTCAGTAAGTACTTTTTATTTTTTTTTTTAATTGAATTTACGATACATCGATTTTCTATCAAAAAAATATCGCGGGAATTCCACATTTGTATTGTTTGACCGATTAAACGCCATTATTATTCCTCCGTTTCTTATATTTATTACCCATTATATATGCTGTCGTTGATATCAACACCGAGGTATGCACAATTAATATAAAATATATAGTATTATATAAATA
This sequence comes from Sitobion miscanthi, assembly GCA_008086715.1. Classification (NCBI taxonomy): domain Eukaryota; kingdom Metazoa; phylum Arthropoda; class Insecta; order Hemiptera; family Aphididae; genus Sitobion; species Sitobion miscanthi. The sequence goes on from CM017797.1 coordinate 17,862,937, forward strand.
TAATGTCAGAAACCGAAAAAATGATGAAAAAAAAATTAAATCGTTCGAGTAACTTTTATACACGAGTGTTATAAATATATTATTATAAATGTCTGTAGTATACAACACAGTTTTGCCAAATTTCTAAAATCATATATATATATTTTTTTTAATTAAAAGTAACTTTTTGATGAATAACTAATTAAGTCTCAAACCATTAATATTATATTAGTTTTGTCGAGTGTTTAAACAACAATATCGAGTCCAAGGTTAAAAAAAAGAAAATAAAGAGTTGCGGTGTACCCATTGTTGCGCGTTGTGTTTCAAAAACAAATTATATTTTTTCGGATTAAAATCATAATAAATTTACAAGTAATAAAAACGACTGCGTTACGAGAGTTTTCGTTTATAAATTCATAACCCATAGGCAATGGTTTTTTTTTGTGTATATGTTTATATATATTTCAATATTCATTATTTGACTCCGTTTATTTTATCGATCAATGTTTTTTTTTTAGTGATATTTTTTCTTCGTTCATTTTTTGTGATTTAATTGTACCATTATATCATTATTAGATTGACATTTGTTTTTCACGACAAACTGAGAATTACGAGTACACCCTCTAAAAAAAATGAAATATAGGTAGCACAGTATTGAATACTGTCCAAACGGAAACGGAAGGGATCGAATAAAAATAAAACCGTTCCGTCAATTTTCCATTTATGATTCAGATTCTCCCAGCTGAAAAGTTATTTTACCCAAAATAAACTCAAAGTCTAATGTAGGCACTTACGTATTATAATTTATATTGTATAGGTACAATAAAATAATAGATTACACACTTTTCTCACGTCTACATGAACCTTTGATAATTTTTATGTAATAAGATAATTTGTTTTCAAAATCGAATAAATTTAAAACTACCTTCACCAGTAGTTTGAACTGTTTGCTTATTTGTTTTGAATCGGAGACCATTAATTTTAGTTTTATTAAAACTACAAAATATGTTTAATGTTATATCCTTTCATTGTCATCGTTTATACAGTCACTAAAATAAGAAATATTTATAATGAACAGTTATTTTAATTATTATTAGCGGATTTTATATCCAGCTTGAATTTTATCTAAATTTTCATTCCTTCTCTGGCATATATAATTAGAGCGTAATCAAATAACCAATTTGTGGTTCCATAAATTATTTTGCTATTTTTTTCTCTTTCTCTCTTTATATATATATAGGTTGCATGTGTTTGGCAATTGGCATCCATACTAAAGTAGATATGCAAATCTTGGAAAGAATACATATAGTGAAAATATAATATATACGTGTATATTAAATTATAATAAATATAATGTGCTGTATTTTGTTATAAATTATGGTAAAATTGGTATTATCTGGTGTAGAATATAATAAGTGATTTTAGGTACCTTAATTTAAATTATATAGTCTTCGATATACAATAATGAATAGTTACGTTGATATAATTACAATTTTATAATTTATAATTCTATCTATAATAATTTGCTTGTAACATATTACGTATTCAAAATACGAAATCAATATCAATGATTAAAATATTTGTTACTATTTATCAATGGATAATTTTTTTTAAAAATCAGGGATGTAAGTACCTATTTTTATTTGTTAGTTTTATCGAAACAAAAACGGTAGGTACAAGATTTATTCTTCAATATATTACTCTGTTTTGATTCGATTGCAATTATTGTTAAATAACAACTTAAAATCGTTCACTTTTTTCAAAGTCCAAAATATGTTGGAAGCTAATTACAAACTTTCAAAATAATGTGATTAGTATACATATAGCTTAAAAAAAAATAAAGAATTTAACTAAAATTTTTAATATATTTAATATTTTACAATAAAATTAAAATTATTTTAAGTATTGTTAACATTTTTCCATTCTTCGATAGCTTTTGCTACCCCTATTACAAAGTATTCAATATTCACAATATGTTATATAAATATTAATAACGACTTTCTTATTTTAATGAAATAGATTTTTTTTTTTTTTTAGGGGGGGGAGGGATTACAGGATCAAAATGATTTATCTTTTTTTTTCATTTACATTTAATACGAAATAGTACGAAAATATACATAATTTGCAAAGATGTTATCTAGGTACTAAAAATTCTATTTTACTCAATATTTGTGTTTCTTGTCTTTCACCAACCAAACAAGTTGCACATTATATGCACGCTGTACAGTATACTTGCTTTTTTTTGAATTTATCCAACAATACTGAAGAAGGTCTGATTCAGAGGTGGTACATCGACGTTTTCTATTTATATTAATATTATCATTTTCGTAGAAACTCGTTCAATAGTCTCGGACGTGTTTCATATACCTGATTTTGTAGAATTGACGCGAACTTCTATAATATAGTCACCAACAACGAATACATACGAATAGAGAAATTTCCTTATTGATTAAAGAACAGTTCAACATTTCAGTCAGTAAACAAAACTTACTATTTCTCAGATAGATTGAACTATTGCAGATAGTTAATTAAATAACAAAGTAGCCAATTTAATTAAGATAAAGCATTTTTTTTAGAGTCGATGACGTAATTAAGATGGGACAGTAGTTTGTAAAAAAGTATTTCTTACTATTTTGAATTTTTATTACAGAAGTAGGTCACTTGAAAAAGTCTTAGGTGACCATAAGTTGTTTATTGATAATATAATATTATTTAAGGCCACCAAAAAAAACTAATCGGGGAGTCGGTCCAATAACGCCTAACGTTGAAGACTGGTGTGATTCTTACTAGACACTAGTGCTTATATTATATATAAGTTAAATTTATAATATTGTTATTAAAGAACATCCCTTTTTTGTTGGGTACTTCACATTTACCTTATTAAAAACTACAAATTATTATACCTGTGTGTGTGTGTAAAATCGGTTCCAGTTCTTAAAAATGTATACATATATTTTAATTTTAATTTCTTAGAGTAGAACATTTAAAAAATCCATACAATAGATAAAATAATTGGTATAATAATAGTTGTACGACGAAATTGTCCGAGATAGTTTTCGATAGCAAAATATTTATGTATTAAATAGGTAGTTATAATTTAAATTGAAGAGCACGGCATGTCCATAATAATATCTTAGATTATAAATATATTTGAAATATTTTGAATACGTTCATGTTAAAAGGTTCAATCGTTCCTATGTTTATTTGCGTATGAGAATTCATTAGCGTATTCCGGTATATAATTATAATAATATTCAAATGCAAAACTTGTAAAAATTAAATTTCTCACCATTTCGAAAATTTAACACACCGCGGGGTTTGTAAAATAGTAACCGCCGTTTAATTACTGGCCCGCAGTTTTGAATAAAAATATAATTAATGGCAGCGTGAGAGGAAACTTTCTCGGCATCCATTTTAACAAGACTGTTTCCTGTTATCACTAACAAACACCGTACTACATTAATCATGGAGAATAAATCAGAAGTCACAACGAATGCAATCTTAATGCATGATATAGGTGATATCACCATATATTACAGGCGCCACGATGGTATAGTGCACATATTTTTAAAAATAATATTAAAATATTACTAAACCGTTTAAGCATAAACCACTCATACACTAGCTCATTCGTATTATATACGTAAATCATGATGTTTGTGTGTTTGTGCGCGTGCGTGAGTTGTAATCATACAGCAGCAGTTAGCACAGCTAGGTTATATTATAGTATATATATTATATAACAATTACTTTTAGATTCTAAATGGTTTTAACAAATCATCATAATTCTTTGTCGTTTTTATTGCTATTGAGTTCTATTGACTAACACTGTCTGACAGTCACCGTTATTATTTTATGAAATATTATCCATACATTTGACACTTGCAGAATCGCGGACGGCAAGAGTTAAATTAAATACCTGCTCGTACGACATAATTTTTAAATATACTCATCACACATGTAGTATTATCATATTATAGTATAGTCCCTATGTATACTGAGTCACAGTTATGACTTTGAGTCCCCAGTATTTTGGTGACCCTAGCCCGTCAAAATAGTGAAACTTAGGGTGGATTTATATTTTAGTTGTAAATTGGTCCTCCTCAAATATAAGTAAACATTAAAACCCTCCCTTTTTTTTTTTTGGTGACTATGTCCTTAGATAATGTAAGTACCACTATAGACGGTTAAAAATATAAATACAAGTTTGAAACTTTCAAAAACATTTAAGTAGGAAAAATCACTGTAATAAGAAAACACAAAATAAATACAAGCACAAACCACTTATACTCGAATTTTTTGGTCACTAAATTTAGCAACTTCTTGTTGAAATTCAGCAAATTCAAATTGGGTTTCTACGGCAATGTCGCTACTTACAGGTATTTTCTTATCTTAAACATAATCCACCACATAGTTCCAAAATTAAAACTTATTAAAATATATCATATTACAGGGGTATTTTTGTTCTTTAACTATACATATTTATTAAATTCTATTTAGTATTTTGTATAGTGATATCATTATAATATCATAATATAATTTCTTTACTCATTAAAGATTGACGGACAGCGTATACAAATACAATATGTAAGGCCAATAATGGTGGGTCGTTGAAGCGCACTCTGTGTCCTTACAATTTAGTTAAAAGGAACCTGTGAATAATGTAGATGACGTAATGATGTGCGTCTTACCTAGAAATGCTGCCTTTGGCTGGTAAAATCTTCGGAAAACGGTCGATACGTTTCATCGTACCGGAAATGACGGGTCTCGCAAATGTTCGTAACAGATTCGTTCCATTGGATTTCGTCGCACTGTACTGTTTGTCTGTATACCTATATTACATATAATTTTATTAATTTATTTGTGGTATTACCTATTATGTATTTTAATTAGGTTGTTTACATCAATTATTGCGGGCGTCAGTGTGGAAATTTTTGGTTTTTTTGGTGTATTTATTTTTTTCAAATATAAAATTTAATGAAAATACTACAAATAAATTTAAATACTTACGGGTTGTGGAAAAAGAAAAGTACCTATTATTAGAGTTAAATAGGCGATGCTGTTATACAAGAACATGCTCATGGGCTGCATGAGGGAGTTTATCCTTGGCTTATTTTTGTCATATAAAATGTCTATATGATAAAGCAATGAAAAAGTATATTTAGCAATATATAACGTGGTCTGAAAAATAAGAGAATAGCCAAAAATTCATATCTTAGCTTTCAAAAAAACCGAGCATGCTACTGTTATCTTATAGATTGAAATATTAACAAAGCTAGGCATTAATGAGTATTTAATCGGTAATCGGTATTTAGTTTAAATTATTTCACTAAGGCATTTGATCAAGTAAACCATGGTATTCACATTAGGATCGTTTCTGACTCTGCCACTCTGGATTCAGTTAACCAAATTCTTTCTTGGTTTTCACCCTACTTCTTTTATTATTGTTATTATTTATTATACTCTTGTAAATATCAAATAAACCTATAGCTCTATGTTTTCGGGCCTTGGCCTGTCCTTCCATGGTTATCAAATAAAATTAGTATATTTTATAATATTAATTTGTTTCATTGTACAGTGAATTAAAATGTAATTCTATCGATGTAAAAAATGTCATATAAGAAGTCTTGGAATTCTTAGGCAGTACTGCATATAGAAAAAACTCCTCCAAGTGTCACGTTATTTGATCATTTTATACTACAAAAAATCTATGAATCATAAATATGTTTTTATTAATAAGTTACAATAATAATAAACTAATCGTATGAAGTTTGGTCTCAGGTTAAAAAAAAAAATTGTATCCATACCAAAAAAATATTGAAATGATGTACATAAAAAATATATGTATTTTAATTTAGGTATTATGGACGTAATAAAAACTGAGTATTCTTTCCCATTTTCAAAATACATTGTAGTATTTGACTTTGAATAATTATATAAATATAAAGTAAAGTTTATGGTGTAAAATAATTATTTATTTAAATGCTTATTAGCGAGATTACTATTTAAGTCATCCATAGAACTGTATAGAGACAGTTGATTGAGGATTCCGACTAGCTGTATAAGATGTCTACTCATTAGCAACGACCAGTAAAACAATATTTTTCACTTTTTTGGGCTCTTAGGTAGTCAAGTTTGCATCCCTTTATTGTGCGGTGAGCACGTCTTGTTTTTGTTTTAGGACTCAAAACCTTTTATAATATATCAATAATATATCAATACTTTTAAGTTTTGAGAATAACGAATAATTTATTTGACTTATTACCACTTACAATAATGGGTTTATTTTTACAAAAATCAAATGTGTATGCAGGTAAAAGTCATCGTGCGCGATTCAATAACAATGTTTAAGCAGTTACCTGCACGACAACAATAAGTATCTATCGATCAGGAAATCAGCATATTTTGTTCATGAATAATATTAATAATATATTCATTGTTGAAATTTAATACAAATTAAAAGAACTTGACGATTGGTTGTGTGATGAAGGAATTCATTATATTAAGATATTTTATATTGAGTTAAGATCGCTTTGAACAATATGCCTACCCATAAAATATTACATGCGCCAACGTATTTACATTTTAAATTATACTAATTAAGTCAATAGAAAATAACCAGTACTTAACAACATTGGTTAGAGCATACAAATCTAGCTGTCATATCGTAATAAATAATAATAAATGAAAAAAGTTTCCTGTGTACGAGTTTGGAGGTATAGGAGTTTGTTGGGCCAATTTCTATCGGTATTGTATTCACGAAGATTCCGAGTCTTTATAATTTTTCGGTCCATTTATGCTGATGTTATATTTTAATTATATAATATAATATGTATTTGTATTATATTGTCCTCGTCCTTGACGACGGTGGATTATGTTTTTGTTGTAGTATCAATGAAATTATTAATAATTGATAGGTACATCTATAATTTTATATCATTAATATTTATTATTACGATTTATAATATAAAATACGCAGTCGAATTATGTATGATACGACATTTAATGTAGGGGCCTTATAGTATACTGCAATATCCAATACATCATATTATTACGAATTATCTATAATAGTCGAGCGCGGTTACTTGCAGTCAAATCTCAAACGGTCTACGTAGGACCTCCTCACAAGTCCGCGTAACGATATAAACTACCATGACAAAAACAAAAACCTCAATAACAACAACAACAACAACAACAACAACAACAACAACAACGCGTAACATTATCAGTCGGTGAAATGCGCGGTGGTGCCTTGGGAATATTCGACCGCACTGTATAATAATATTGTACCCATCCTCTTTCGAAGCGATGGCGTACAGTGCATAAAACATGATATACATAGATCTTAGGAACCACGTAGTGAATCATATACATAGTATAAAGCCGCGGAAAACGATGCTGTGGTGTACACGATGTATATTATACAGCACACACACACACGAACATATACGACGATTTTTGTGCGCGTGTGTAGACGACGACCGTAAGGAACTTCTGCGTGTCGTGTATTATTAATTAGCAAAGTCCCCTCCCACCGAAAAAGTACACGCTGCCCCGTTTTGCGGATTTGTCCGTCCCCCCCCCCGTACAGTTTTTACCATAGTTTACCGTGTAATATAAACCTGCAGTAGTAGGTATATCGTTTATTATGCGTCTGTGCTCGGTGTATTATACCTACCGCGCTCATTACCGTAGAACGTGAGAGAGCGAGCGAGAGAAAGAGAGAGACAGTCGGAGCGGCTCTTTCTGCGAGGGTGTATTTATTTTATACGTATAATGTGCTTGCTGCCTATTATTATTATTATTATACGCAAAGATAGACACGTTTATCGCGAGCGCCGCGCATCGACGTGCCGACGTTTTAGTGGAAAAGTTTGGCGCACTCTCGTCTCCGCTATCGCTGTATCGCGTGTTTAATGGAATTTATAAACAACCGTATCCGGAACGATGTACGCTCGCGAGTGCGCACGCGTCGAGAGGAGTGGTACGGGGGGGTGGTTGCGAAATTTGTTTATTTATTTAGTGTTATTACCGCGAAAAATTAACGCGGAAAAGGGTCTCACCGGGAGTTTGGGCGTTTGTCAGTTGGTTCTTCTATTTTTTCCCCTCAAGTTCAAACACAAACGCACGTACACACACACACAACACGGGATACTCACTAGTGTTATTCCTCGCAACTTTTAACGACGTCACAGCCATCAATTTTTTGTCGCATAATCGTACTGTAATTTATTGCTCGCGTCTCCCGCGGCGCGCCGAGGTATTCCTCTTCGGATCGTGATTTTTACGAGACGTCGAGAAAACGCAAGAATCATAATATATACATTATAAACATAATACATATATATTATACATACATATAATGTACTCGTGTATAGAAGAAATAGTAATATAATATATAATATATATATAGTAGTTACACGTGGTATGGTTACGGTGTATACATAACATACGTGCCGTGGTGGTTATATATTGTGATTTATGATCCACACGTCTGTACACGCAACGGTTCCTCCAGCTGCTGTCGGCTCAGACACTTGCACCTGTGTGTGAGTGGACCGCGGACGCATTGCTCTATGCCCTGTGGTATACACACATTTTGCAGTTTTTATACCTGGGTATACGATCGGTCGAAGGTGCATAAAAAAAAAACAAACAAAAGTTACGATTAAAATTATCGTCATCGGCGTTCTCGCCTGAATTGCGTCTGAATTTGACGCGTGCGCCCATGTGGGTACCGTATACACGTGTGCAGCTCTTGCGTGGCGGCTTACTCGTTTACCACCATCACACGCATAGTAAACACGATCGTAATAATTATAATAATAATAACAATAATAATAATAACATTATCACCTATAGACAGTAATTAGTAACGCCATAGTAGTCGTATATGATGTGAAACGGTTGCATAATATTATAGCGGTATACACACGAGTACATTCTTGTTTGATGGCGATCAGGTACTGATGTGTATCGATTAACCCTAAGTCAGAACAACAACAACAATAATAATAATACTACTATCACCTATAGACAGTAATTAGTTTGAGTTTGTCGATTTCCGGGGTTATTGAGTTTCTACAAAACGTGTCGAATTCGGCACGTGGACAGTGGACACGTGACACGTTCGGAAAATGATGAAATTAATTACAACGGCGATAGTGCGTATGTAAGTGGATGCTATATAGTAACACATACGGTTGGTATACGCGATTAGTTTCAGGACATGAATATGGGTTTTAATTAAAGAACATTCACAATTTTCCAAAATATATATTATTCTCTAGTAAAACTAGATATTTTCCGCTGCGTCCGGTATTTGTTATCGGGACGGTGTTATTATTATAGGCCACTCATTTTATTTAACTATCCGAGCACATGGCTGATTTAAAATTGGAGTGTCTGACAATAGTTTAATGTATTCATCAGTGTCGTAGATGCCGACTAATGGCATTTTGAACGTCGAAGTGCACGATAATAATAAATAGTTATGTCTTATGTGTTCATATATTATATAATATTATTGCGTCCCACGATTCGGGTGTTACAGTTGTAGATAACACTATATATATATATATATAAATATAATATTATGTATACAGCCGATGTATAAACGTTAAAGTTCAAACGCGATACGCGTGTGAAGTAATTTGAAATTTTCAGGACGTCAGTATTTATAACAGGAAACAACATTTCCAATTTCAGAAAGACCTGGGAGAATTAAGTCGTGACTAGTGGAGTGGCGTACGTTTCGTAAAACTACTTTTATAACAGATGAACATTGTACATTGCATTGTACTATATAAGTTGTATGATCTGATTAGTTCCTGTAATTGATGTAGGTACTTGAATCTAACGTATTGGACAAATCGTTTTTCGCTGCGCCGCGAGATGAGTAACCCCCATGGCAGCACGGAGTAGTTGGCTTTAATTTTTTCCCATTCATTAGATTTGGTGGTAAACAAACAAAAAACAGACAAAATCGGTTTATTTTTTTTATTAAACACGGGTTTAACAATTGTATGCTCAAAGATTTTAATCGCAAAAACGGTTTTTTTGTTGTTCTTTTAAAGAAATGTAGGTGGCATCGCCTAATATGTATAACGTATTATAGGTATAATATGTACTGTGTTCATTACTCACCAGTGATCGATCGAATTTCCAACCCATGAGATGATACACCATCGCGAATAGATTTTATTTTAATTGACTTTTGAGCCCTTATTCGTATACGCCAACGCTGTAATAAAGTATATTACGTGTTTACAGAGAGAAGCACGATGAGAAAAATAATCGTTTGATGCCCGAAGATATATCAAATGTGAATTTTATACAACATTCGCAGTATTATTAACACCGTAGATAAAGTCATATACAAGTTAAGCATTCAACTGAATCTCCAGTGGTCTCAGTAAAACGGCAACCTAATGTTAGCCTAATGATATAAATAACCCCAGATCTCTGGGAGAGCACGCCAACGTCACAGCGGATAATCTCTCGTCGTATCCAATTCAATCACTGTCCAAATCCTTAGGAGAATTTAAAACCACCATCAATTCCCTGATTACATTCTTCTCATTTCGCTCTTTTAGCTGGGCCTAAATTAAAATTCTCGTTTAATCGCATTCGTTCTCTCGCGTATTGGTTGGTGCTTATTGGTCTGTCCGGGTTTGTTTTACGTCTCATCTTACATGTGTTATATTTGTTACAACGGTATAATTGTTGAGATATGACACGCTTTATTATGACGGCAAGAGAGCTAATAAAAATAAAATAAGTTAGTCGCAAGTAAACCGAGTTAGACAGAACAGCAAATCCGAAATCATTGAATTGTATCGCTCGCCGTGTTTCCATGCATAAACCATCAAAGAGCCTTTGTTGTGCACGCGGTTCGTTGCTTTGTTGCGTAATGTTTATTATGAGGTCTTAAAACCGAGAAAAAAAATTGTATTATAAAAAAACTGTATATATGCGCGCTATATTATACAATTGTTGTAGTCGTCTATATGACTATATTATAATAACGTTCTTATCGTGTCGCGTTATTATTTTTTTTTTTATCAGATATTATTCTCTTCGGTTTAAAACTCGTATTAAACCGAGAAATGGTCGGTTTAATTTCATGAGATGGCTGGTATATTGAAAATTCACAACAAATGAATATTGATAAAAAAATAAAAAAAATAGATTGTTGGAGCAGCTTCTAAATAGTAAAACCATAATAATAATATTATGTTCACGATAAATGTCGGCACTTACATATTTTTCACGTGTACATCGTTTTTGTAACTATGGGTACCGCATGTTCCATTCGGTTTCGCTTTGTTCCGTTTGGAATCCAAGACAATGAAAATAAGATAAACACATAAAAATACCACAGTATAGACTATAGGTATAATACTTATATCATATACGTCACACACCACAACCAAAACACTTCAACCATCGATAGTATAGCAGTCATTGGACGAAAAACAGACGTGTCCGACGTTGGCGAGCTTTTGTTTTTTCGTTATGACCACATCGAGCTTTGCGTAGATATATACGGTCTACTTTCACACTTGTCAAATGCGTCACGCAGACACCGAGGGCGTAAAAGTGTGAAAGTCCGTAAATCTTCAGATATCTAGTAATTTCATATTAGAAATATTAGAACGCTAACATTAAAAAAATATTAAACACGACTTTAAAAGTATAAAATTCGAACAGACGATAATGTAACAAAATATTAATTGTTTTATCATGTTTATATTTTTAGGTACCTACCTACTGTTTTGTTTTTGTTGTTTCATAATTTGGTTTTATATTTTAATTTGACATAATTTTCGATCTAAAATATTATACTCCAATAAAAACAGAATTTACTGAAAGTAAATTATAAATTAAGCTGAAATTAAGTATCTAGATATTAAATTTGTATTTTATATTCTGTGCGAGCGATGAATGTATTGATTTTACAATGATATGTGTTTTTATTTTATTTTTGTATTGGTAATCACCTTTTATACTTCAGCATCTGTTCTGGTAGAAAAATGAATAATTTTCAAAAGCACTAGAAAAACAAATAAATAATTAAGGTAAAATGGAAAATTTTAGGCAAAGCTGGTTTTTGACAAAATGCATTTTGACTTTTGACGTAACTTCTAAAAATAACCGTATATTATACATACAATTTTCATTAAATGTTTATATTATATACATCATACAGTTTTAAAAATATTTTGACTCTGAGCTATTTATAATCATAAGAAAATTTCAATTTTCATTAGTTTTTATTAAACTATTCTCGATAAAAAATTTTTCACTATGTCAAAAAACTTGAACGATGACTAATACATTTTTGTTAGTGGAAACTAAAAATAAAAGCAGGGCGTAAATCCAAAATAGTTTTTTATGAGCGCCAAAGTTGGAATTTTGACAAAATTTATCAAATCTCAAAAATTTGGATATTATTTTACTTGTTAAAAATTTATAAAATCAGGTTTTTTTTTTATTGACATTTTAAGTTAAAATTTGGATAAAATTAGGTTTAAATGAAGAATAACAATTTTGCCGTGATTTAAAAATATTATTCGTGGGTACTTGAAACTTTTAAAATATATTATTATAGTGTATACGAATATAATAACATTTTCAAATACAATTAATTCAGCAAAAGTTAATTTAAAGTACCGTAGTACTAATGTCTAATAGAAAAATAAATTACTAAAATCACAATAATATCATCAAATATACTTAGAAGTTATTATAGACTGAAAGACTGTCTTCGCTCAGAATTATTTTTCGTATACAATGATTTTATAATATCATTGAATTAAAGTTTAGCAGACTAGCAGTTATCTACTTGATTGCTTTTTAATTTTTATTATGTATGTATTGTAATACCTACATAATATATCGTAACCATATACCGAAATCGAACTTATCTTGAAAAGCATATCTACCCAACTATATATTTATATATGTTATTATTCAAAAAAATCTCACATATGGCAAACCATAATTTATGTCCATATGGTTTATAAAACATTTTTTTGCTAGCAATGATAGAACAATTTTTATATTTACCCTGGAAGAATTTTATCCCACTGACAATTTCACAAAAAGGAAATAGCATAAAGGTAGTGTAAATTAAAAAATAAATTACACTAAGTGTAAAACAATAGTTTCTGTTTCATGTAATAGATAGGTATCCCATTTCGTGAAAAGTTCAAATACACTATATGCGACATATTTATACATAATATGTATATATATTATGTTATATGTTATATATTATTATAATATTATATATATATATTATATATTATAAGAAAAATGTTTCGGATGAAAAATTCTATTTTGAAAACTAGATATTGAAATATTATACAGGTATAATAATATACTTGTGAGCTTTTTTCAGGGCATATATAGAATGTAAAAAAAAATGTGATGTCTTATCTTTTTTAAAGTTGTTATTTTTCATTTTTATAGTTTTATATGTCGTTTTTATAGAGCTTTGCGAGTAATTGTCGAATGATTTGTTTGTACTAGCAGTACAGTCCTTCTAAATTGATTATTTGTGACAGGAGTGAACAGCGATGTCATGGTATTACGTACGCACACTCGAAGTTTTGGACTTTGTTGTCTTCGCAGAAGTCATGTGCGTAGACACTGAGGGGTGATATGGGGAATGGATCCCCCCCCATGACCTTTGTTTAGATTCTGAGCGGAGAGATAATTGCATGGATTTTACAATGATTTCAGTTTGTATTCTCCGTTATCATTTTATGGGCAATAAAAATGCTTGGATTTTCCACTTCAGCTACACATTGTCTGGTAGAAACTTAAAAGTGAATCTAGTTGGTATTTTTGGAAAAAGTTGACCAAAAGTAAAAAATTCTTAATAGTTTTCAAAAGGGGGAAAAAAACATGTGGAAAACGGAGATTTTACGCAAAACTAGTTTTCTAAAAAATCGATTTTGTTATTTGGCGTGTTACTCTAAAAAAAAAACCATACTGTAGATAAATGAAATTTTCACCGAATGTTTATATTACTATTTTCCATACACAATCACATTTTCAAAATATTTTGGCTCTTTTTAAGCCATTAATAGACAGAAAAAATTTCGATTTGTAATAGTTTTTTTAAAATAGTTTTTGCTTGGTGAAGAAACTTAAAAATCGAATACAAGCTTTCTCATAAGTTGTTGTTAATGGAAATTAAAAAAAAAATTAAGTGTAAATTCACAATATTTTTTTTATGAACGTCCGAAGTTAGACATTTTATATTAATTCATCCACAAATTGGAAACCAGAGTTGGGTGGCGGTCACGCAATTGACGGTGACTCCACGTTCATCGATTCGATTACCCACTTTTTTTTTTATATATAATACTAGTGCGTAATTTATCTTAAAAATTATGAATATATATCCCCCCCCTCCCTTGGAAATGCCTGTCTACGCCACTGGCGTTAGTATATTATGTATCGCACTATCGCTGTAGCGGCATTAGCAACAACGACGCTCGCGTCTCTCGTTATTCGTTATTATATACTATTATTATTATTATTGCTATAATACACCTGCTCGTGTCTACCTTTATTTTGCACCAGCACACTGCTGACGGTGTATTATTTACCTCTCCACCGTCACCGTTTCCGTCATTATTATTATCTTTTATTTTCCTGTACCCAGGTATACGCACACTCGTACATATATATTATATTCTCGTACATATATTTTCGTACAGATGGCGGTGCGGCGAGGCAGGACTTAAATTACTTACATAAACATGATGCGTATATTATTATAATAATATAGGCGTAGCCGTGCGCGCCGTGTACGACGACGATGACGACTCCCCAGAGTTGCATTAACGTGTACGCGTATAACTTACCGTACGTGAACTATATAAATGTGTGTGTGTGTGTGTGTGTGTGTGTGTGCACAATAACGAGATGGGGAAAAAACGGCGGAGATTGAATGTACGATAAACAATAAAGACGCCGACGAGGACGATGTTATTATTATGACGACGACCGTGGTTTCGCGTGTATACAGTGTGCGTACACCACTATAATAATAATATGTTGCGCGTATTAATATATCATGGTATATATTACATTACATACCGCGGTACAGGTGTAATATAGGTTACCTCCCAAAACGTCGTATTTCACCCGCGAGCGTAATAATATCAATCGTTGCGATAGCAAACAACAAAATCGAAACCAAAATGTTACGACCCCACCATAAATAGACGTATAATGCACTGCATATGTAGACATGTACGTATATATATTATTTAGACATCTGTAAAATGGGTGTTTCGTGATTTTTTTTAAACGACAAGTGTGTTATCGTATCGCACACACACGTCACGAAGCGCTGTAACGAGTATACAGACATATTATTGTATTATGTATAGTAATACTGTGGTAATGACGAGTTATACGTCACTCGACAGTGTATATTATTATTTTCAGCCGCGGGCTATATGTATTATGTATATATGTATACGCGTGCAATATAATATGCATATTGTATACACAGACGTTTGACGACAAATTTCCTCGACCCGAAACGATTGCATATTTCAAATTTAAGAGGATACGATATTATATTATATTATTATGTACACCACGCAACGGGCGTAAGATTTTATTTTGATTAAAAACATACTTTTGTGTTTGTGTGTGTATGTAAGGGGGGATAGAGATAGATAAAGAGTGAGAGAGAGGGAGAATGATTCATGGTTCGATATTTTTCAGGCAATTTTATATATATATATATATATATATATATTATATGAACTAAAATAAAATTCGTTTATGTATTTTTTTTATCATCTAACAATATACACGCGCTCGTGAATTATGGTCGGGTGTATTCGGCAATAACGAAAAACACCAATACGGTGGTGGCGGCAGACATTTATTTTCTTTCATAATAAAAATAAATATATGTTTTTACCTGTTTCGTAAAAAGTAATTTTACCGCAAGATTTTACTCGGCCCTAAAACGTAAAACTTTGCAATGAATAATCAATATACACGCACTAGCACGCCTAAACATACACACACACCATATAGTCTATATATTGTATAAATTATATGTCATACTAGTATATTACATAGTATTGCCAATTTATATCTGCTAAACTCGCAAGATCAGTTTGCCGAAATCATCTCCAATGCGATTTTTATAAAATACTGTCTATAGACTATAATATGCTATGATTTGAGATCTTTCAATCCATTTAATCGCAGAACAAAGTGCATGTTACCGGAAGTTTGACCGTTTTATAGGTAGTATTTCACTAAATTTCTGATTTGCTCTACCGTGAGATGTATGAATAGTATATAGTAATCCACTAATACCGGAAAACGGTAATAGAAGAGTTCGCTTATCCAACTACTTCCTTCCGCAATCATATCATTAAGTTGCTATTGATGTTTCCATTTTTGTTGTTGAAGATTGGTTGTCAAACGACCAATGTACGATAGGAAATATTCCCTACAGTGCTCAAACCTACAAAATATGTATCATAATAATATCATATATTCTTCTAACCAAAATGTTTTTTTTTAATGTATTGTTGCTATTTTTATTGGTCATTATAAAAGTACTTGCGAATAAACGACATTATATAATATTGATATAAAAGGAAACAAATGTAAATTAATTAAATTGTAATTTCGAACAAAAAACGCTAAATATTAAAAATATAAATTGGGACTCAAAATTGGAAACATTAACCTGTTTCATTAAATGCATCAATAATATTAATAATAGGGGGACGGAGTGGCCGACCCGAGTTCGATACCTCGGTCACGGGTGGCATTTTTCTTCGGGCAAGTCACGGTGTCCGGAGACAAGTGCCGCCATCCCCCGCGCGGGCATGGCAGATACCTACGGGTGCCCAAATTAAAAATTCTGCCAAAACAAACACACACGTGTAAACAAAATCTACAGTATCACAGGCTAATGAACTAGTAGTCGAAGCCTAAACCCTAATAAAAAAAAATAAAAAAAAAATATTAATAATAATAAAAATAAATATATTTAGAAGACGTTAAAAAAATCTGAACGGTGAACAATACTAACATGTTTATATAAACATCATGCAGTGTCTTCTTAATAGGCGTGATCACCACCTGCTGTCCATTGCTTATAGAATATGGTATAATACATTAATACTTGTGACAGTAAGCTTTTACATTTAAGAAAAACATCAAAGTACTATATTATAGTAAATGTAGTCTGGCGTTTAATTGTGAACTTCCTTGAAAAAAAGTTCTGAAACACGTTTCTAACCAAACAGAATTATGATCTCTGCGAGAAATCTTTTCACAAATTAAAAATAACAGCTTCTCACGGAGTAAGTAAAAGAAAAATATTTCATTCGGATACGTGGAATAACAGGTTAAGAAAATGTTTTCGAAACTGGTTGAATATATTGACGACGAAGGTAGTTTAAAATACTGTAATGATTTGTGGGTATATATTAATATTATTATATTATAGAATGATAGTATTAAATGTTATCGATATATTGAAAATATAATCACAAATAACAATCAATATTTACAATTTAACAAATGTTCAATAAGTACCAATGAATAATAACAGTTAGGCTGGATCAGCAGCGTCATGTGTCGTGTCATGTCGATCAATCTTATTGTGATTGAATATACATTTTTTGGTATCATGTAATATAAAGTGGCAATTGAGTATACCAAAAATTGACTACAGCTCAACTTTTGAACCCTATTGGTTACCAGTCGTAACCATATTATAACCAAGCCATCGCACGACACTACACACGATGTAGCTGTGAATGCGCCTATTTAAGATGGCCAATAACCATAAAGTAATTTTGGTATATGAGGTTAACCGTTTAGAGGTAGTTTACAACAATTACAGAGATACCAACAAATCGATAAAATATTTCATAAATCAATTAATTTAAGCGGTCACCTAAAATAATGAGTAATAAAAAAATTGGTAAAATATACTGTACATTTTTTACTGTTAAAATGTTACTTTTTAAGTTCACCGCACTCACGTCTTCAATTATTATTACATACAGTTGACCGTAATACTACCTAATAACTATATAAAAACCTATGTTCATATAATATGACGTAGGTATACTGTATAGAGTATAGACATATTATAGTATCTGTGTACAAGGGGCTTCACCGAATATGTTCACCTCCATTTTTTCTTTTAATAATTAATTTATTCAAATTATAATTTTTTGCATTCTTATGTGTACTTGAGGATAATATTTTAAAGATAGATTTATTTAGATTTGTATACCATTGAATGAGTGTCAGGTTGGACATGATACAAACTTCGTTTATTTAAATGAAAACCCGCCATTTTTACTGCAAATTGCTAAGCGCATGATTTTTTTGAAAATATTGATGCATTTAAATAAAAATGTTGATTTATACTTCTGAGTAATTAAAATGTATATACACTAAGGATAATAGTTCTAAAAAATAATTTTTAAAAAATATAAAGTAGATTTAACTACCAACACATTTTGTATACACAATTTTTCCAAGTGAAAAAATGTTGAGGTTGACTTGTTGGACATTGTTGGAGCACTCTCCAATTTTGTTGGCATTTATTTCGTCCATTATATATTTAAAAGTTAATCCTACTTTACTCTTAAAGCAAAATTATATGTAAAATATTGTCGAAGGTCTGATAAAAATCAGATAGCACAGTGGTGGGGCTGCATCAAAATGAAAAAGGGCGATGTGATGACATTTATAGTTGCGGGGATATTATTTTGAATAACTTTGTGAAAAATAAATCGGAAAAATATTCAATTGCCTTTCCGGAAAACCATAACATAAAAGACCCCGGTTCGTATTATTATGCGTGGAATAGATAAAAAAAACCACATTTTTAAAAATATGTATTTGTTAAACGATTTATGATGGAATTCATGTAATGTAATTAATAATCAATATCAATATGAAAAGCAAAAAATGAATTTTTTTTCATTAGAAGACATGAGATACTCGAGTTACATCAAATCTGATAATCGAATTATTTGTTCCACACTCACTGTAATATCTCGGGTGTAACTGTTTGATTAGCCGTGGTTATTCATGTTTTAAGTTGCTCGGTGTTAAAAGGTAGTGATGTCAAAAAACGGTATGTTTAACTTACTCCAAAGAAAAATATCGCAAGGGTAAATGCAAGGATTTTTAAAAAGCTTTATGTTGAGCAGTTGCCATTTTATCACAAATAAATAACAGAAAACAGACCAAGGTTTCGTTTGGTGAAGGACGCTTCTTGTGATATCTCTCAGCAACCGAATGAAACTTCAGAAAGTCACCTAAACGACGACAGACAGCCCCTTACCTCTCCGTTTGTTTTTTTGCAGAGATCTCGATTTTCAAAGATATGATATTATTTCTGAATCTTTCTGTATCCAGGAAAACGGTATGCGTGAGAGACGTGATCGTTACCGTGGATATGCAAAAATATTTATTTTGTTGGTCCGTACGATATAAAATACAAATCGGCTTACAGTTTAACCGAGAGCTGCAACGAGTACTGACTTGAATATTATACTGAATAGTTTGTACAGTAATAATGATAATAAAACAATTAGTAGACAAATAAATAAAATAAACATAAATAATGTGTCAGAACGACTCTCTATAGATCTGTTGATGTTCGTTATTGAATATATTATATGAATATTGCTGCATATTATAATGCTTATAATACGTATTTATTTCATGGCAATAAAATACCGAGAGACGAGTGGGGTATAAGGTACACGAGCGAATATCATAATTTTTATCAGGTCAATTGATCGTGTGTGTATGAGGTCGATACGAATCGAGTAATATTAATTGCGAAATTAAATTTCATTTGTATACGTTCCCGTGGCCCACGAATTTATTCCGAAGAAACCTTGTCGGGTTGGAGATGCAAATGGATAGAGATAGACATTTTTTTCAGTTTTTGGATCACAATTTGGTCTTGCTGAAGGAGCGTCTTCCAGGGGATGTTTAGGTAAATGGTAGTCAACCTTAAGTTAAATGGTTACATTTTAATACACCTATTGTATTGTCTTAACGTAATGTGGTTACAACGGTCCATCCGTAACCTCTTTAGAACCGGTATGTATTGTTTCCATGGTCTAACTAACACATAGCACATTTTCCATCAGAATAGTCCATTCTACTTTGATGGTTCTAATATTAGACTAATTATAGTTATATGAGCTTTTAAAATTGTAATTTTTTTTTAGATTTTTTAAATTACATCATAACTTGCTTGGAAATTAAAATATCAAAAAATTCTACTGGTGATTATAAAATAATATTTTTACGTTATTATGTCAATTCATATAATATTAAAAATTACAGAATAAAATGGATTATTTTGAACGTAAAATTTGCAGTTTTCAGTTCTACACGCATTGCGGCGGTAGTAAGACGGAAATAACACATGACAGTCACGGCATCGTCTTAAAACATATTTATAAAAATATATACCTTAACATTATAATAAGCAATTTCAGACTATAATTTACAAGACTGAATTTATACTTTTAGTTTTCCTGAAGGAGGTACACAACAACTGATAGTATTACGTTATAGTGTATTTGCATTTTTTGTTCGATTTTCATTGGAACTAACTAACTATATTAAAATAATCGAATTATAATATAAATGATACTTGATTCGGTTAGTCGGGTTGAGTTGGCAAGCCTATTTTGATAAATAACAACATGATGGTATCACGGTTGATTTATTTTATGCACTCAGTGTTCTTATCTCCATATGTACAAGTTTTGGGACTATGAGTAAAGCGTCGAGTTGTACCGGCCGAGTACAGGGTGGAATTTGTCGACGCTCTGGTGTGGTCCGTCGTGTTACGTTCACTAGCGCTTGGAGCTAGACGTCACGGCGATCGGCTTTGGGAGCGTCGAGTCTTGCTGCGTTGGCATCTATCGGTCTTCGGTTGTCGGTTTAAACTTGGCTGGAAGTATGTTGACTGTTTCAAAGATTGATGAAGATTGAAGACTGACGATTTCGCTTCTTGCTTTGCTTTGCTTTGGAAGGGAGCCGTTTGGTTATGTTTTAAGTTTCGGGCAGTTTGCCTATTAATTTGGCGACTGGGTACTTTGCAGTTATTCCCGAAGAGTACTGATACCGTTTACTGGGTGTTCAGTTTTAGGCATCATTTTGAGATCCAGTCAGTTGTTGTGGTTACTTGTCTTTGCAGACAAATTATTCCTATGTTCTAGGGGATGTGTTGCTGGAATAAAACATTGTATCGTCAGTGAATAAAGATGTAAAGATGTAGACACGTGAGGGGTAGTTGGGAGATAATTTATAATACAATGACTGTATAGAAGGGATGAGAGACGTGAACCCTGTGGTACACCTGCTTCTATCATTATTTCTGTTGATGTATGGTCAGAGATTTTTATTTGAAGGTTCTGTTTAATAATTAGATGATTTTTACTAGATGAGTGTGGACGTGTGGTAGACATTGTGTGAAGCTCGTGAAGTAGTCTATTATGCCAAACTCTATCAAATGCCTCTGTATTTGGCATATTTATTTGAAGAATACGAAAAAATAATTTACACGTGACGCATACTGTTAAATACATTTTATAGATCTTAGTGAAATTTGTAGCTTACAAATAATTCATTCATATTATATTTCATTATTTCAAACCTGAAACTATTGCAATTATCAGGGTTTCACTGGTGTGTACCTGTAGTAATTTAAGTTGATTAAATACTGCAGCCAACACGAAAATTATAATTGGAAATGACATGTTTTTCATTGGAGAACAAATCAAAACCATTATATTCTTAAATAGAAATTATTATTAGTAAACTTTACTGTACAAAGTTGTAGTTGAAACTACCTTAAAATCATTTAGGTATTGTAAATAATTTACAATGTATTGATTTGTACAGTATTATAATATGTCGTAGGCATATAGTCAAATCAGGCATTTTACTAAATGCCTAAGCTAATAGTCAAAGCGTTTAATTTTTATGAAATTTCCCTATCCACCTAGACATTTGGTTAAACCTTGTCCGTTGAAAATTGATAAGTTTTCTAATGCTTCACGTAAGAGCATACATTTGTCTATTTATTTGTACCTATTTATATTTGGCTATTAAGAAGTCCTCGGTCTACTTTTGGAACAATTAATACTATTTGATCACCCAATGGACAAGGTTATGTTAAATGTCACCGTCAAGTAAAAAAGCGGCGCAATGTCAAACTGGTCGGCGTTTTTGTTTTAAAAAAAATGTTAAATGTTCTAGAAAATGCCACCAAACAATAACATGTAACAACAACTAATGACCAAAAATTAACAAAAATTTGTAATTATAATATACCCTTTTTATAATTTTTTTTTTATACTAGTACCGATGGACACGTAATTAAAAACATTTCATATACCTACGTGTTTTATATAATTATAAATGATACAAGTTTTTTTACATAAAATAGCAATAAATACCTAATTAATAAATAATATAGTTAAATGTTTAAAATAATAGAAAATATTTCATTTTTATTATTTGTCTGACTTGAAACAGGCATTTAGTTAAATACCTAGTCATTTAATAAAATTACTAGGCCTTTAACTAAATGTCTAAGTGGATAGTGAAATCGCATAAAAATTAAACTCTTTGACTATTTGCTCAAGGCATTTAATAAAATGCCTGATTAGACTATATGCCGACGACATATATTTATATTTTACAAACACATTCTCACAATCATTCTACAGAGAATTGTTCAAAAATTAGGTCCATATTTTGTAATTTATATTTTCCATACAGCATTGATATGCAAATTGTTTCTAAAAAAGAAAGATTATTCAGTGATATTTTATTATTTAAAAACGAAAAATCATTGAAAAATGAGCTACTCTATATTGCAGCTTGGAATTTCATATTTTTTTTATGAAAGTTTTATATATTTGAAATTTGAACTAAATATTTTTATTAGTTATCAAATTACATTTTATGAACTAAAAGAAAAATAAATATTAAAAAAAAAACACCCCACTTATATTTATTAACTTGTTCGTTTCCATTTAAGTTGTAATGAACCTAATAATATACATACTATATTATTGTGATCGTTTTGCCTTAAGGTATAATAGATAACATAAAAGATTAGATAAAGAATAGTAGGTAATTTAAATCAGTGTCATAAATCTTATTAAAATACGCTGTAGGTATACAACGAGAAAACAAGGCAACCTTGAGATCGAATTCTAATGGGGATGAACAACCTCACCTAAACAGGTTAAGAAAGTAATCAAGGATTAGTCATACACGAGCAGATTAACATACAATAAGAAAGGGGGTGACGATCTACGACCAGATGACCGAGCACACATAATTAATATTTAGAATACATTAGTTAAACCATAGTACGCATTTCTGAAGAACTATATAAAAAAGCCTACAGTAGAAATATGAAAAATATCATAGTCCTGTGAATATAATATATATATATATATAACAACAATGCATAGTATCTGAATATTAACGGATGGCATATAACATATATGGTAAAGATAATAATGGGACATGATTCTTGGAATAGCCAGGCGTGGGTATAGATAATATTTTGAATCACGTCCTGTGAGGTCTAAGGATATATTTATAGACTAGGGGGAAGTAGGAGAGTAGGAGGCCCTATAAAACCAGACCCGAAACGGCCTGTAGATTAGACGTGTATACTCATTCTACTTGCGAGCACCTTCACGCTAGTTATGTAAACATATATTAAATTTTGGACTTAGAGAAATATCTGAGACAGTAAATAAATTCAACCTTATTTTTCAACGCCTGACTATCAACATCGGTCTTGCTACCTACAACTCTATAAGCTAAGCTGTTGAGGCAATGGCTAGATTATAACACTGGCGCAGTCGAGTACGGAACTTCCGAGGAACTAGAGGCGAGTCGAGAAGTCAAGGCAGCGGAAATCAACAGCAGAAGCGTAGCAGTGACGCAGCGGTTCGATTCAAATCAGCAACTACACGGAGGCAACTTTTCTAGTCACCGTCAAGGACCGATCACCCTTCCCGGTTATAATTACTATTGCATAGTTTTCAATATCAGTTGACGGAGGTTGGTAAACTATGTGTTTAAATACATCACAAATTATTTATAATCAAGATTCACGTGCATCATTACTGTGGAGGAAAAACATTTCTCGAATTGACGGAAAATATTATAAAATGTATGAATTATTTATTCAATTTCGTTTATAATATATGTTATTGATATTAACAGCCCGTTGGAAATCATAATTTCTCGAAATAATTGTTTTAAATGTTTTAATGTTCATTACGTGTCTCACTGAAAACAAACTGCGGTGTCAAACATCAGCTGCTGTGTCTTATTGCGTTTTTCTTTTAAGTAAAACATTTAAAATCTAAAATTATTACTATTTACTTCTAAAATTTTACTAGTTTATTTCATTTATCCCGAAGTTTGTTTTATTGCTAATACAGTTTTTGCTTATTAAAATCAATTTACGTCAGATATATATTTTGATCACAAACCCGATGCTCTTCAAAAGATAAAGAAACACTTTAAAATCTAGAAAGGGCACAGATAGGTATACCTATTTGATATTTGGAATTATAGTAATATAGTCTCGGTTTGGCGTTGGATAGTCATTACTGGGTTAGAATAATTGAAACACAATTTTGAGCGGGCATTATAATAGGGAATATTTAACAATACCTAGTCATAACATTAATTAATGATAAAATACTTCAGTACATATTATATTCATTGAAGTCAGTTAAGGCCATAATATTTTTGTTAGATTTATATTTAATTTTTTAGATGATAAAAAGTAAAAAATGAAATTTTTTTGGGAAAAAATCATTAGATATTTGTGGGAAATGCTATTGTTGAAAAAGGTTGAAACTGTTCTTAAGAATTGCATTAAACCACAAAAAGACTTTGTAATTATTTTACATCTTTATAATATTTAAATAAATATTGATAAACTTTATAGTACACGTAGGTATCAAGGATTAATATCTTTTTTCAAATTAGGCACAACATAATAACCAAAATCAATTTTATTAAAACCAAGTCATAGCTTTAAATATTTCTGTTATTATTATAAAATTGTTTGCAATTTATCGATAGCCCTCTGTGGTACTAAAAGAATGTAATGAAAAAGTAATTAAGTACCTATTTTAAACTAAGGCACTAACGTATCGACTACACACAGTGTCTATTCAGTTAATACATAAAACACGTTAAATATTTTTTCTCAATATAATTGTTATTTTATATTAAAACGTTCTTACGTAGTTACATGTATAATAATAAATTACAATAATGATATTAGTAATTCAAAAGTCAAATGGGCGACGCCACATTTAATAACATGTATAACAGTTTGTAATTTGGTTATTGACATTTGATAGGTCTTATAGGATTAAATGTATTGTAGTAAGGAACGATTGTTAAAAGTTTCACTTATTACTAACAAGTTATTAGTAGTTATCTAAATATTTTATTCATAAAAGTAAATTACTGATAATCATTATTAGTATTTTACTGTCGACGGGAAGTCGGCAATAATTGAGCCACATCTACCTAAATCGTATACAATACTTTTTATAATTTATAATTTATTACCGGGTTTTGGGCCAAAAAAAAGAAACGCGAAATGTTTAAAGAGTACCGCAATTTATACCATAATATTATTATGTATAGCAGAGATCGGGTCGTCGTCGACTGACTTGCTGGCGTCGTATCGGCGGACCGATAATCACACAAAAAGTTTAAAATTAATAAAACAGGCTATAAGATATGCTCTACAACCAGAATATTTGTCTGTAAACATCAGTGATTCTAATTGTATTAATAAATGCAGTTTAATTCAATTTCATATAAATCACATGCGCTCCCAATCATTAATTTACCAAAGCCATAATATTATTAAATAAAATAAAAATATATAGTATTATTATAGGTAGGTGTAGAGTAAATTTATATTAGTCAAAAATAACGATTTTTTAAAGTAATGTCCTTCATATTTTATAAGATCAAACGAGGTGTTTTCAAACCAATTTCTTCTGAATTTAAAAATAAGGACTTTTAAATAAAGTTTTCAGGATTAAAAAATATATTTTTGGTACGCAAAATGATTATATTATTATATCTCACGGTAAGCTCATATGTTCCCATATTGTACACAAAGTCTGAGGAAGTTTATAGAAACAGTTAAGTAGACTATCCTAGCTCTCATACTCTTTTTTCAAAAAAGGTTCATTGTGACCCGGTTTCCTGTCGACGATCAAAATAACGATGTGCAATACAATTATTAAGTTAGAGTTGACTAACAAAACTAAACTTTGGTAATCTTTTTTTGTTCATTTTTGTGTTCACGTATGTTTACAGCTACTTACTTAAATACTAAATCCACAATAGTTAAAATTACTTTTTATATCATAATATGTATTACTTCCAGACTAAAACTAAATAATAATGTAGTATTATACAAAACAAAATGATAAGTTTTAAAATTTTTTTAAGGTTACACGTTTTATTGATAAAAAATTGAATTTCGTTTAGTTATTAAATATTTATACATAAGTACATAACTTATTATTTTTTAAATAATAAACATGAATTTTGTAGGATATTATTCATAATACGCACTATGTAACAGTATTTATATTTACAATAGTTTTAAAAATGTGAAACCGATTAGCTGCAGATTGGTATATTCAATTATTATAAAGATGAAACTATATTTTACGTACAATTACATTTTTGTTACAATTTTCTAATTTATATTTATATCCAATTGTTCAGTTGTGTATTACGTTATTTATTATTAAAAATATATTATTTTTATTTTTTATGGCTGAATCGTTTATTGAAATGGTAATAATAATGATAATATAATTTTGTGCAGAAGAATGTTTCAATTGTTTTTGGATGTAAACTTTTCATAATAAGTTGTCATTTTCATGTAATGTTAATAAACAATATTTTTTCTTTTTATGTTTTACTCTTCACCAGTTTTATTTGATTAAATTTAAGATTAACTCTCCTTTGATAATGTATTTTTGCTTAGTATGGTTTCTAAAGCTTTTGGGTTTCATGACTTTTCACAAAGGTATATCAAATAATCTGTTGACGTCATTCTTGGAACTATACCTAATACAACTATGCGTGTATAAATTATAAATTATGTATCGATTATGTCTATAAAGTATAAAGTTAAACGGAAAAATAAAAAGTCGTGTTGAACAGAATTCATACGTAGTAGCTGAGTATTATCATATCTGAACAATGCCTTTAATATACGTAACAATAAGATATTGCAACCGTTAAAAATGTCTTTGTACAGATAAATAAACTATTAATAAAATTCTGAAATTTTTAGTATTTTATTTTATAAGTTGATATACTATTTAGTATTTTACTTTGGCCTAAGTTTTTTTTGCGAACATGTAGGTACACAATAACTTTAAATTAGATTAATTATATTATTATTAAATGTTTGGTATATAATGTACCTATGTACTTGTATTATTAAAAAATTATAAAAATGTTATTTTTGTGAAATCTATTAGGTAAAATAATATAAAGTTTGAACATTATGAAATGATGATTAAGTAATATAAAGTTAGTGAAACTACAGTAGCAAAAAATTTCTTGTCAACAAATTAATTTCTTCTGTACACTTTTATCAATGATTAGGACTTATACGTCTTTATTAATGTTATTTTATACGTATCGATAGAAAATTTTTGTAAATTTTAAAAAGGTTCAACTAGTATAATATACAGTGTGTCCCAAAAGTCCCGTATCACCCTTAATATCTCTTAAATCACTATTTAAACGCGGTTTTTTTTACAGTACTAAGCATGAAAATTCTGATTGAATGGCATAAAATTAATTTTTTTTTTTTTATTTCAAAAATTTTCAAAAATATTTATATATTATAAATCGCATTAATTATAACTGTAAGATTATGTCCAATATCGTAACTTTAGGTTTAAACCAAGTTAAATTAAAGTTAAGTTCTTGACAAATTAAAGTTAAGTTCAATATGAGTTTTTTTTTTATTAAAGTTAAGTTCCAGTCAAGTAAAAGTTAAGTTCCATATAGGTTTCTCATTAAAGTTAAGTTCCACTCGAATTAAAGTTAAGTTCTAGACAAATTAAAGTTAAGTTCATTATGAGTTTTTTTTATTAAAGTTAAGTTCCAGTCAAGTAAAAGTTAAGTTCCATTCATGTTAAATTAAAGGTAAGTTCTAGACAAATTAAAGTTAAGTTCCATATAGGTTTCTTATTAAAGTTAAGTTCCACTCGAATTAAAGTTAATGAGTTTTATGACGAAGATCAGGCAATGAACAAGACGGATACACAAGATTTTTCAAATAACGCCATAAAAAAAAATCCAAAAATTCATAAAAATAAAGAAAGAACACATGATAATAATTTTAATTATAATTTACTAAATTACGATATGCGTAGGTATTATTATTATAAATCGCATTAATTATAACTGTAAGATTATGTCCAATATCGTAACTTTAGGTTCACTTCATGATAATTAAAGTACTTAAAAATAGGTAACCAGTTTCACTGTTCAGCAAACGATATGACACGGCTATTTTTATTTCTATTCAAATCTAAACTTTAATTAGGAATGTAAAAGTATTGTCGTGTGCTGAAATTAGATACTTCATTATTGAAATGTGAAACAATAATTGATTTTTTTACTACAATTATTCAAAAACATAACTTGCTCTAACTTGGTCAATTTTTATTTAATTTTAGTATTTTTTTTTTGAACTGTTTTAAAAAATATGTTCAACAAAATGGCTATCTTAAAAATTTTAAATTCTTAAATGCGTAAAAAATATTTTTGAAAATTTTTGAATTAAAAAAAAAAAAATGAATTTTAATGCCATTCAATCAGAATTTTCATACTTAGTACTGTAAAAAAAACCGCGTTTAAATATAGTGATTTTACATGGAGATATTAAGGGTGATACGGGACTTTTGGGACATACTGTATAAGTTATCAAAATATCCTTAAAACTTACATACCACAATATAACGAACGTTTCAAAGTTCTCGTTGTGTGTATTTAGCATGTTAATATTGTGATAATTGTATCGTGTCTGTTCTAGATATACAAAAACGTAGACTTATACAATATTATATCATTGCGTTACGATTTAATATTATACGGTACGAGCGCAACAAATATGACGGTTAATCTCGAATGAGCTGGGAAAGCCGCCGGCTGGGCTGCAGCTATCATCTGTAGGAAAAGCAGCTGAAGTTTGATTTACGCGGTACCTACTTACCTGCTATGCGGTTAAACGAAAACTAGATCCGCCGTAGGATTTGCGCGGAAAATGTATTAGATTTTTTTTTTTTTTTTTGTGAAATGAGTATCGCTGCGATCACCCGCTGGACATTAAAAAATAAGGCCGGTGGATGTGAAATACGGTAAATGTATACTCTCTCTCACACACACACACACAAATAACATATATATTATATAATATGGTCGTGCGGTTGCAGACTACACGACGGGGGACTTCGTAACACCATCTTGAGCCGGTCACAAATCGCGAATCGCCTTATATATATTATATAAAATATGTGGTTTCCGGCAATAACGACGCGCCGGGTCGCCAGCTGAAATATACGGTCGGGATTATTATATTATTATTATCTCGCGTTTGGCGAGCGAGAGAGAGAGAGAGAGAGACAGAGAGAGTCAGAGAGAGAGAGATCCGCATATCCCATGTATATAAATATATATATTTTATATTATTATATACATAGACAGAGAGTCAGAACACCACCATCACCATGTATATAAATAAATAAATATATACACACGCACTCGCGCGAGAGGTCCTGTATAACGACCGGTTACCGGATGATATTTTTGCGGTGGAACGAGCGAGGGAAAAAAAAATTCCTTGGCCAAAAGCTATAATACGCCGTGTGAGTGTGAGTGTGTGTGTGTGTGTGTAGTCGAGCGGCGGCGGCAACGGTGGCGGTATAGAGCAGCAGAAGCGCCGCACAAAAGACGGAGCACCAACATTATCTATTATGGAAGTCGTTTGTCAGCAGCAGCGGCTCCATTATTGTCCGAACACACCCGCGAACCCCACACCCCGACCATTGCACCGCCGTAGATCCCAAGTCGCGCGCGCGCGCACACACACACACGACGGTTACGGCCTTTTATATACGTTCATTAAAAGAAAGCAGACGCGAGCACACGCGCACCCACACGCGTGCGTGCGCATAGAAACGACGTGTGTATAAACCTTAACCGAAATATCCATAATTTCTGATAAGGCGAATTTTCTTTTCCGTTTATTTCTCGTGCCATCGGTACGATCCGCACGTGATCGGATTCCGCAAAAACCGCAACGCTAAACCGTTACTTACAATTAGTCGGCGGCCGCGATGGACGGTACACGGCACACTGGACTGGACCGGATTGGACGGGACGGAACGCGGGACGGGTCGGGTAGTCGTGCCTCGCTCGCAGCGTGTGTACAGGAAGACTAGGCAGAGGAGGTGGCAGTGGCGGGATGGGCGTTCGCGCGCGCACCCGGTGAATCGTAAACAATTGATTATTGTTATGCTGGACGATGGATCCGGAAGTCCTGGCCGCCCTCCTGTCCGAGTGTATATATACGCACACGCACACGCACACGCACACGCACACACGCACACGCACACACGCACACACGCAATATAGCGCCACCGTGTCCCCCGCGTTGGCCGGCCAGACATACAATGCGGAAATATGTGTGTGGTGTGTCCTCTCCTCCGCGGACGTTATATTGCAACGCGCGAGGAATTCAATCAGCTCCCGCTGGGTAGGCGCGGTAGAATGTGAGAGGGGAGGTCGCGGGTTGACCTTTTTATGGGCAGGTCGACGTGAGTGATAACTACACGTCGATTGAGCGGCGCTCGAGCATTGTAGATGCAACCTTCCACCCTTCACCGCCACCTCCACCACCACCACAGCAACCACCACTGCGTCCTCGACTCGGCTACATTCGGCAACGACCACTGCCGCATCATCTCACCGACTCTTCTTTTGTCCCTCCTTCCCCTCTTCGTCCCGTGCATCGTCATCGTCATCGCACGCTCTTCTTGTTCCTCTTCCACGTGGATTCAAAGTCGAGCTCACGAGACGTGGTGATTGGCCACGGAGAGGGGAAGCTAAGACCGTGTCGGAAGTCACTTTACGTCCCGAAAGTTAATGGATTCTTTTCCAACGGGGTTAATTCAAGAGTCCCGACCACGGATGCGATGTGGAGTGGGATGAGCTTGGATGGATAATTTTGATACCAAGCTTTCTCGGTGTTAACGTCTTAGGTATTTATTTTATTTTTTTTTTATGTATTTTCGACGACAATCCTAGTGTGTTTTCTGCTAACCGACTTAACGGAAAGCCCGAAGATGGAGATCCAAAATGAAAATATGAATTTAGATTGCTCTACAAATATGCTCCGTATAATTTTATTATAATATTATTAAATATTATTAAAATATAATATAGTTACCGTTTGCGCTGTGACCGGTAGCGGGTGAAATTATTTCTATAGAATTTTATATGTTCAAAGACGTTTTTATTATGTTAATTTATTTTCATGATTTTTTTTACAATTTAGAGTTCATATAGTATAAACGTAATCAAATCGTTGACCTTATAATCTTATCCATATTTATAACAATCTTTAGAAAACTGGCAATTAAATTTATTACCGTTGATGCAGACAATTTATATCATTTGAATATGAGAATAATTATGGTGAATCAGAATTTATTATGTAATAATTCCTAATAGAAGTACATTTTTTTAAATAGGCAATTCTACTAAAAATAATAATTTTATTGTTGTATATTTACACCAATTTGTACTCAAACATACTTAATCGATGCGTATCATGCATTACTCAATCGAAGTTAGTTGGTTTTCAAGTCGACTTAGCAATGAAAATAGATTATATTTAATAAATAATATACTAGTAATTAATTATTAGTAAGCAAATGGGGTTTTTTACAATAAAAATATAAATATAACAATATCAATACCAATAGCATAATATTCATATAATATATAATTTGTAATCTACGATTTATGTATCGGTTTTAATTATGTGTACTGTGCATTTTTTTTGTGTTTATAATCACTTTTTTTGCGGAGTAAAAATGCTTCAATTTTTAACTTTGAGAATGGTTTATAATAGGAAATTAAATCTGGTTGGTACTTAGGAGTCAATGGTAAAAAAATATATTGACATATTGTTAAATGTCTTATGTAAATGTAATGCAGTTTAGAAATAATTGATTTACGGTGAAACAGCTTTTGAAAAGGCATTTTAGGTACACGGCCACTGCTGTGATAATATTAATTTTTTACGAGTGAGTTGTTTTTATTGTTTAAGTATCGAAATTATTTATTTTACTAAACGAGAAATAAAGTGTTTGTCACAAAATTTCCTTTTGACATAAGTCTTAAAGTATAACTATGAAAAATCAATTTATTTTAATGCATTTTTTTAACAGTTATCAATAAGACAATTTTTATTTGATGACATTTATTGAAAAAAAAATCTAAAGGAAAAATACTATGTTGTAAAAATATAAATTTCAAACGCTCATAAAAATTTAATTTGACTTTCTTGTAGACATTTTTTTTTGATAAAGGTAGACAAACTTATGGATAATCTTGTATTACATTTTCAAACCTTGGATTTAAAAAGAAAAATTTTTATGAATTATCAACTCAAAATAATTTGCTAATTTTCGTGATTTTTCTGTATTTTGTCAAGATTTGAACTTTAAATGCTTATAAATAAAAAATTTGACTAAGGATTTTTAGTATTTTTCAAATATCATTGTAACAATATAGTAGGAGCCTTGTATTAAATTTTCAAGCTTTTTTACCCAACAAATAAAGTTTTGTTGATATCCATAGAAAAAAATACTAATAAAATTGTAGACTGAAAATGTTCCTAAACAGTTCAAAACAAATTATATTTTTAAAATTTTATCGTGTATAGAAAATACAAATATAAACAACCAGTGAAAAATTCATGTATATACGTTCATTTGTTTTAGAGTTACACCAAAAACCAAAATCGATTTTCCGAAAACAGATTTTGCGTAAAAATTCCCGTTTTTCCTTAATTTTTCTTTTGTTTTTCACGGCGCTTTTGAAAACTACTAGGAAATGTTTACTTTAGACCCATCCAAGTACCAACAACATTCACTTTCCTATCAGAAAAGTTACTGTTGAAGAAAATCCAAATACTTTTACTGTCCTAAAAGATGATGACAGACACAAAAATAAATAAAAAACAAAAAAAATAAAAAAAAAACACGCATCATTGTAAAATCAATACATTCATCGCATCGCTCAGAATCCAAAAATAGAGTTATGTTAGCAAAAAAGTAGTACAAATGGAATTTGTATAAATCCATCTCGATTATACAGAAAGATCTGCCTACTATTATTTCTAACGAGTTTTATGTAACAATATCAAAACGGTGGAAGTTGTTTGTAATATAAACAGATTTTCGGTTAATGATCGAAAATATATTTCGGCTTAGTAAATATTACTCGTAGCACCTACTTGCATATTAACTTTTAAGAGTCTAAGTCAGACGCCAGTGAGTTGAGTACACGATTATTGACGTTTTTACTTCTGTGTAGTTGCATAAATATTAGCGTTATGTGTAGTGGTTTGAAAGATGAATGAAATTAATCGGTTTATAACCTAGATGTGTAAGAAATTAAGTCGAAAGAATAAATAATTTATTAAGGACAAACGTTTATCGAGTAACTCTTTGACGCATAATATTTAAATATAAAGTTATGATATTATTATGTACGAGTGTTTAAGAGATTATTTACGCATCGGTAGTAATCATAATAAAGATTAATATTATTAAAGTTCTGTACATATTAAATTTTCTCAGAAGGTTTACGATTTATAATGACGTCGGGGTACCTATTTTTATATCCAAAGCTAACCGTCGTCGACAATAATATTAGTATTATGTTCTTTGTCGATTTGTTCACAAAAGAGCAACGACTTCATAATTAAATATAAAACAAACGTTTTAAAACCCAAATCGTTTGTCGACATTTGAAGGCATATACAATTATGATATCGTAATTAGGTAAACTTATTAGTGTTATACGAATAATATATTACCTACGCCTATGGCACAATAATATTATATCGACGAGTCCCGTTACACATTACAATGTTTATTCTATGGTTTAGTGTGGATTTGCCTATAATAAGACATACCATTAGGTAAGGTTAAGTTTTGGTTGTCAAGCATCTAACAGACCTTGATTGTTTTGAAAAAAAATTCCGAACTCGTTTACCTATAATATGCATGGGACGTTGCCGATAAATGTATGCGCACTGATCCTATCGTCATAGTCGTAACTAGGATTTAATAGTTGTTAAAGGGGTTAGAGCCGTATGAAACCAAAGTTTAAAATAAGCCGTTGGGGAGGCAAAGTCTTTACACCCCCATCACTAGAATTGGATAGTCACACAGAGTCCTGTAATATCAAAGTTAAAGTTAAACCATAGAGTAATAATGCCCCCTTGGCTATTAACAATAAAATAAGTTTCATTTATATTTTATAACAACTGTATACGGCTATATTGAGATGTACATGAGTATAATGAAATATAATAATTCATAATAATATGAATATATGATCTTATATTATACGATCATTTATTTCCCATACCTATTTTAACCAAATCACTGAATCTATTTCGTGTCATAGTCGACCAAAAAGTGTTTTAATTATTCTCCTCAATAAATTAACTCGTACAGGGTACATCCAAAGTATTATTATTTATATACATTTTAAGTAATTTCACGAGAGCAGAGAGTACAGTACAAACTAAAAATACATACAATAAAGAATATCGTACAGAAACTTTTAAAAATCGTGTAACAAATTCTTTAACTTAAGGAATTCCTAGATAGAATAAAAATCAGAATTATTCATAACTGAAACGTAAAATTCTAGTAATGGGGCTTTTTAGAACAAAATTACGATTGCTAAAAAACATAAAAAAATATAGTGCGATTTTGGCGTCTAGTATTGATTGATGGACTTTTAAACCGACATCACTTAAAAGCTCAGGGCAGTTGGTATAGGACCATATTTTAATCGTTTGTATACAAATAAAGAATCGAATATGATATATTAATTATATAATAGATATAATATCCAACGACTCTCTCTTGATATCGTATATTTAACGGGTCACCCTCTGGCCACGTTACAGGGTGCCTAGCCCCTACTCCCAAAGTTAAGTCTATCAAATATATAATATTTGTACATAATAGTGATTCGGATCGTCCACGACGGCAGCCCTGCTGATGGACCTAGAAACATGAAGCTATATTATTGCCAAGCGGAATTTCGAACGAATCTCGGCCCACAGGTTTTTATCGTCGCGTGGTTATCGGTCTGACGAATTTCGACGCGACTGTGTAACCACTCCTGTCGTACCTGTACTACGCACGTTAATATATACATATTTGAGTACCTTACTTCTCTCTGCCCATAGCATCCGTAGCCTATAAACACATACGTCCGAATAAAATATATATCTACCTGCGGAGCGGGTGGTTAACCTACCGATTCTACCGCCACCGGGTGTTTTCGACGAGACCGATTGCACAGTATTCCGACGAGTTTTAATACATGGACGAGCACGGTCGCACGTCTAAACAACTTAAACATGGTTTGGCGTTTCCGCCGACGTTCGGGCCGCGAACCACCCCCACCCACATCACCCTTCGTCGAACACGATATTCCCACCCACCCCTGAACATCGAGTTCAGCCGGTACCGGGCCCGTGTTAATAATTACAATAATGCCGCACTCACCTGCACCGGTCCCGGAGCAGATAAAGCACGGTTTCCTCCGGTCGCGGGCTCGTGGACAAACACGGCGTTTGCTGAAATTAAAACCAATAAACGGTGCAATATATTATTATGATAATAACGTTAAGTGTTTTATATAATATCGCGCGGGTCGCGCGGTAAGTCGCGAGTGAAAAAACAACGGTGGAAAAAACAACAACACCGACAAAAAAAAAAAAAAATCCCAAATCAAATAATAAATTAATAACCATAAACAAGGGGGACCCGAAGACAAACAACGGACGGGAAAAAAACCCGAACGAAAAAAAAAAAAAAAACCGAAAAAGCACAGAAATATAAGAGGCGGCGATACCTATATATATCTGATCGGAACCGAACCTGGCTGCTCACCATATAGGGGTTGCGATGGGTGGGCGGAAAACGGACCCCGGAAAAACTACGTCGGGAATACGTAAACGCGATACGTTATTTTGTTTCCGAGGAGATTTCGCTCTTGCCCCTCGGCCCCCTCTCGAGTGTGCATGAGTGAGCGCACACGTACGAACACACAACACACCAAATGCACACACAACACACTGTCTCGCTCGCACTTACGCATAGGTATTTCACCTTTATTAATAATTCGTGAGCCGAGCCATATTGTTGGGATTTCTGGAATAAAACACGACCGTTGTCTGTATTAATATTTTACAAGGTCCCTGATTGATGTACGCCGTTGGACTGTTGATGAGAACTTACGTTGTGTTTCTTCATTTCGCGATGTCGGCAAATAATTTATCAAAGCCGGGCCGGGCCGGAGCTTATATTTGCTTTTTTATTCACTGCCGCACACACACACACGCGAAAACATAATATACGGTACGACTGCGAGCCACCTCCGAGACGCATCGAACTATTAACCGATTCCGACTTTTGATTCCGTGCAATACCGTTACATATAAATAAATCCGGGGCCAGCTCGATCCACTACGTCGTGTGCTGCAGCGTGTACCTATATCATTATAAATTATAATATAATAGGAGGCAGGAGCACCGTTAGTATACGCGTTCGTCGTCGGCCTTTCGGCGGGTTTTTTATATTTTACTTTTTTTCCGACGCTTGCGCCCGTCGACCCACCACCCCCTCCCTCGGGAAACCCGGATCCTTTGACAAATAGATCGGCGGCCCTAGTCCGAAACCGACGCCGGCCAGACAGCCGAAATTAATAATGAATGGACCGCGCGAGCGTACAATTGAGCCGGAAGTTGGCGCACGCATGCAGTGCACCCCCGTCCGATCCGGATCAAAATAGCCGGATGGACTTTAATCTCGTTGCTCATTTCGAATTCATCAGAACACGTTTTTCTCTTAATTATATGCTTACATTATTAACGTTAATAGATATACCCCGTAGGTACCTCCATACTCTCGCAATTAACTATACACGCTCTCAACTGTTGTTGTAGGAAATCTATCTAAGAATGCGACTAAAATATCATAACTCCATAATTATTATTAGTATTTATTACGCACGTATAGCTTATAGTCTGGTACGACTTAACTAAATTCTTTGGCTACTTAATCAATAATATTAATAAACGAACGATATTCTATCTATCTCTATCTAGTTCACATGCGTGTTGTCTCCGTCCTATCAATGCATATAACAATTATTGTAACGTTAAAAAAAAAAATCAATTTCACTCAGTTATTAGTAATATTATAGTGAATTGACTTAGACACAGTTTAAAGGCAAGGATATTATATCCGGATTTCTGGATCCTATATGCAGTGTTGGGAAAAGATAACCAAAAAATCATCTGGATAAGATAACAGATAATTTATTCAAAATTTATCTAGATAAGATAATATATAACATCATTTTTTTTATCTAGATAAAGATAAAAATACACATACATTTATCGAGATAAAAAAATAGATAATTTTCTTAAAAATTATATTATAAATAATGTAATTTATTAGTAATTATTACTAATTAGATAATATGTATTAATTAATTAATCTTTAATGTCATTTCTCAACTAAAATAATATAAATTTTAATTCTTAATACAACTTGGATAAAAATAAAATAACAAAATGAAACTGACAATATTTCAGAAAACATTTCTTTTTTTTAACTTTATTGGAATTTGGAATCACTACTCGGTTTTCGTAAATTATTGGCTATTTCAGTATTTAAAAATATTCTTATTATTATATTATTTATCTAGATAAATTACCACAGATAACCATTACATTTATCTATATGAGATAATTAGATGATTTATTTATTTTTATCTAGATAAGATAATTAAAGAAAATAATTCCCAATACTGCCTATATGTTGGCATTTTTCCATATTTTATATTTGCTCAAAATAATTAAAATATAAAAAAAGTCCACCTGGTGACTTGGATAATAATATTATTTATTATCTTTAAATTTGATAATTTATAAACACTAAATTCACTCTAATATTAAAAAAATAACAGAGTGTAATGGATTTAAATGTCTGTACAACGTCTTATTAATGAATTTATAGCGCAATTATCGTTATACCATAAACTCCTTGACCCCACGAATACACAATTATTTAAGTACGTGTGTACGTTTTAACCTCAATATCCAACGGGCTAGGATAATTTTTCACTAACCCTCTATGATTGTTTCTACTACTTAGATTTTGGCATCTTTATTTTTTTACTATCAATTATTTTCGACAACAACGGGATAAAATAGTTAATATAAATTTAATGATTTTATGAATTTAATTTATATATGTTGATAAAATATGATTACCGGCATCGTTGGTTTGATTTTGGATACCATAAATAAAACTAAAAAATAAACTTTGAACTAACTGATGCTGTGTCATATTATAGTAATAAAATATTCATTGTATTTTCAAATAATAATTGATATAAATATAAAAGTTGATACAAATACACAATATTGTTATTCTGAACATAACTAAGGTTAACAGTATTAGATTTTACTGTAACGTGTACATTTTAATTGATAACGAACCCAGCAAAAAAAAATGAATTCAAATCATATATTTATAACGCATGCTATATATTATATAATTAGTTGAGAACAAACGTAAAAAATGTAAATTTATGATAATAAACTTAAAACTGGATTCTGTAGTGAATAATCAATTTGACAAGAAAGAAAATATGATATGCGGTTTTATGTAGTCAAATACTTGCCATACCATTTTATTAAAATGTTAAGCGAAATTCATTAACGGGATAAAATGTAATGTCAGAAACGATTCATCGGAATGCATTACTATTTTATAATGCGCATTATTCCTTAATATGTAAATTAAACAGTTTATTCATCAAAATAAATAACAAGCACTTATAAATGGACCCATTCATGAACAAAATCTAGATTTAATCAATTTTCTCAAACAAACTAATTTGTATAACCTATATTTAAAATAAACCAAAAATATAATTTAAAATAATATATAATATATTTGTATACATAACCATAATCTAAAAAATACTATTGGTGATTGTTGGTTTATATAATCAATGGTACTATGTAACTAATTGCCAGTGTCGTCGATATTTAATTTTATCTATAATCAATAATAATAAAAAAAAAATTAAATTCTTTGGTAGTTATTATAGATTTTAAATATATAATAAACATTATCAATAAACAATATACATATAAACATAATATATAATTACGTTAATTACGTGCCCTAAAAATATTACGATAGTAAAGAATATATAATACATTAATTTTAAATGTCTGAATTCTTATCTGAAAGCTGAACCAAAAATTAAACTAAATAGTTTTTAACAAAATTGTTTGTTATACGAAATATTAAGAACCATGAAAGAATCGTGTAACAATAATTATAATTTTTAGAAATTAATTTACATAATATACAAGTAAAATTAAAATTTGTATTTTTTAAATTAATTAAAATTAAGATTGTCTAAATAATAATTAAAATTTCTTGTTACTAGAAAAAAAACATTGACGTTCATTAATGGATCTTACTTTTTTAACTAGCACTAAAGTTAGATACATTGCATCGTTTCGATTTATACATTTGTCCAGGCAACATCGACAAGTCCATTGATGTTTACAATAAATATTACAATTCTTTTAATGATGTTGCTAAAGAAAAACATAGAAATAAATGTACCTTATTAAAAAAGCAATCGATTCAAGAAAATAAACTTAAAATGTATATAACATGACATAAAGTTACAAAGCACTAACAAAATTCAATAAAGTTTTAGGTAAGGGTAAAATCTTTAATATGACTTTTAACGTCCTTAAAAAAAGTCGAACCTTTCAATAAAAATAACCAAAAGTTTGTCCAGCAAACTTAAACAAGAAAACAGAGTACCCAAGGGATCGTATTTTTTTTGGCAACGCTTTCTCCTGTGCTAATAAACGCCATCTAAAAATAAATATATATATCTGTAACATATATAGTATATACCTACTGAAATTGAACATTGACCATTATAACTTAGTCCACACAACTTTTTCGATTTGAAGCGTTTTATTTTTAACCGTTATTATAGAGACTGACCGTTCTACATAAAATTAAATCGCGAAAATAATACGCAATCATATGACGCCTCCAAATAATTGATCGCGAGAATCCAATAACTCAGTTAATTTAAATACGGTAAATTATCATCTGAACATTGATATTTATTTAATTTAGTTTATAATTTTATAATATTTTTTTTCAATAAACCTTATCTAACTTTACATTAACTAAACGTTTTCATTCATACCTAACGATTATGACCTAACGATTATTTAAATTTGATTGTAATACCTGTTCCATTATACGTACTATGCAGTATGCATATCATATAAAATCAAAAGTGTCAAGTATTGAAGATAGAAGTATTTTCAATTCAACTCATATTACATTATCATATGTTGTATTCGCGGAAATGGCCATCGAACTAAACCGTTTACAACTGATGGTGTAAATATGACGTGTTGTTTATTTAATCTTCAAATGGAGGAATTTTCAACCGGAATACCGTTTTAGTAAGAAATATTTCAACTCTCTCTCGTTGTACAACTTAACACGTGACTATAGCCTATAATGGAAAAAAAAAATACAAATTCACGTTAACATAACTTCAGTCATACACTCATACAGCATCACTGATGCAGTGGTGTTGTACAAATATTTAATCAAGCTTCGGAAGAATAGCAAATCAAAAAAAATACGGGTTTGACTGCATTGTATTACACTCGCAATCTTTAAAAACACTTTAAGTCACGAGTAAGAATTTGGCGGCAGTCGTGTAGTTTTTGTTAAATCAGTTTATTATTTTTTTACGGGACGCGATTCGGCTTGTTTGATTATAACGTGGATTAATAATATACACAGGTCACGGACGTCCGAGTACGAAAAAAAAATAAAATACTTTTTCAAAAACGTTTTCGAAGTCGTTTTTATTCGAGTCTCTATACGTTTCAAATCTGAAAACAGGTGTGGTGAACCGACGAGGAAGACGAGGAAAAGGTGTAGGAGAGAAACATGAGGGGTGGAACACGAGGAAGAGGATGAGGAGTAGGAGGAGGAGATCGCGTGCTGAATCAGTGGAAACCACACGCAGGAAAAGTAAACAGGTGACATGATGGTTGGGTGGAAAGGGGTGTTCGATGTGGTGGTGGTGTGGACGGGTGTGGGTGGTGGGTGCAGAACCATGTCGTGCTAAAACATGACACAGAGCACGGAGGGGTGTGGGGTCCAGCGGCATTGGTGGAGTAACATTTTTGTACGTGATTATTCTTAATTAGGTCACTGGAGGGCACTTTTCAAGCTGTTGACCATAAAATATCGTTTCATTATGCATATTTTTATTAGCTTTTATGAAATTTCCTCGTGTATACTGGTCCGGCGCTGGACATCACATATAGTACATAAATACACACACACATACACACACATATATTTCGTCCAGTCGGTTTTGGTTTTCGTCCCTCGGACGACGAATTTTCACACCATACCATACACGTGCCCCGGTCCACGTCTGGCTGTTATATTCGGCCCGGGTCGGGACCCGACAGATATGTATGGACCGATGAAAAAGGGCGAGTGGGACAGAAAAAAAACACGACAAGTCCATTTAATACGTATTTTTTTTTCTAACTGTTCGAATATGCACACGTAACTGTTATAAATGGTCCCTTCTCCCCGCTCGCGTGCGTACAATTCATCCAAAAGTTTCCCATACGGATCATAATAATAATTACGCTGGACATCAATGGATTTTTATTCATAAAAATACACGAAAATAATAACGTTTGAGTTTTCTGAACGAAAAAAAGAACCGATTGTTTTGGTTTACGAATTAATTAAACTTTTTCAAAATGCCATTGGAAGTATTAGTAACAAAAAAAATAATACATACATTATAATAATATAGAAAACACGGATCTTCTATTTTTTACAAATCATTTTATTACATCGGTTTTGAATGAGATTTTTCTATGATATATATATTCGATCTCCTAATCTGATCGTTGAAATGGTAAGCAAATAGTATAAACGACTATTTTTTTATTTTAAATCTATATACTCTGGTATAATAGAATACAAATAAAGTATAAAATATTATAACATAAATTATTATTAAATATACTACTTGACGATTTCAAATCGATTTTATTGGATCATATTTATTTTAAATTACATTTAGTAAGTAGGTTATTCTATATATTTTTAAACACAATATTTACTATCTAAAAATTATACCATTTTAGTATTGGGTAATCTATCACTCGGGAAACCCTTAAAAGCATTTCACAAATCACAATCGGTCTAAAAATATAGAATTTTTCAACAAGAGTTTTTCAATATATTTTGGGATGAATAAAAAAATGAATTGTAAAAAATTTGTTTTCATTTATCGGGTATAGTCCCGTTGGCTGCAGTTACATAGTCAAAATTGAATTATCGTTGGTACATCGCGTACACGGCCCTATAGTGTGCAGTAATGAAAATGATACGCCCACTGTTGAAATATATTTTTTTGCTTCCACCCATCTATCTACATTACAAAGGTTTCGAGTTTTTTGTGCTATATGGAATAAAAACAATGACTAACATTATCTCTCTTGCATACTTTGGTTATATATATTTTTTCTGCAACTGATACATTTTTAATCGGCCGAGTTAAACTTCGAGAATATCGACGATAAACTTATTTTACACTAGACTGATTTCGACACTGATTCGGACTACTATTTTCTTCAGTCTTTTTCCCGTTCGTTCGACCATCTTCTCGGCAGATCGTATTCATTGACATTCACTTTGGCCTAAGGTTATGACCATTTGCAGCAGTGTTGCAGTGCACTCATCCATATCGTTCAACTCCTCTCCCCCATCCCATTTGCCATTGCTGCAGAAAAAGTTCACTTATACTTTGTGAGATTTTATTTTCTGTTTCACAATAATACCACATCGGCTGATAGTGAAATATTTAAAACCTTTTAGAATGGCACCTGTGTCAAATACACCTACCATCAAAACCAATTGTAATTTGAACAATAATATAGGTACTTTGGAGATCCTTTTATAATTTATATACGAACTCTTTACGCGCATTCGATGGTTAGGTCAACCGACTATGAAATAATCGTTCCAAAATTACATTAAATAATTGATAAAATAAATATGAAATCTACCAAATATTTAAAAAAAAAAAAATTTGAAAATGTTGATACCCAAGTATTTATTATACAACAAATTATTTATAAGAATAAAAGTTAAGAGGAATTTTTACCGCACTATACTAATTGACGTCTTTGTCTTTAAACTTAAAATGCTTTTAAATAATAATTTGTTGGT
This sequence comes from Sitobion miscanthi, assembly GCA_008086715.1. NCBI lineage: Eukaryota > Metazoa > Arthropoda > Insecta > Hemiptera > Aphididae > Sitobion > Sitobion miscanthi. The sequence goes on from CM017797.1 coordinate 17,906,746, forward strand.
TAAAATCGATATTTGTTTATCAACATATTGATTTTATACCTTTATAAGTAATTTTGAATGATGTATCATTTTTAAATACAGACCATTTTTTCTGAAAATGCCTAGAGCCTTTCTGTTGAAATATCAATTTATATCTAACATAATTGTTTAGAACTTTTACACCTTTTTACTGAAAATGTCTAAAGTAAATTTTTAACTCTTTAATTCGAATTATTACAAAAGTATAATTAATTTAGTATAGATAAATTTATCTCGTTTATACCAGTAGGCGTATTTTATTAACTTTTTATGCATTTAAATGATTTAAGTTAACATGGCAGTTTGAATTAATTAGAAAGTCTATAACGATGGTTACTATTATAATATTATTCTGTACAGCACTACGCACAACTTTTTTATGCTTTTAATAACAATTTTATATTATATTATTTTATAAATATACGTTGTATTAAAATTGCATATACAATGCGCCGTGTTACAAAAATATATCATAATATATTGCTTATTATGATTTATAATGGATTATTTAGCAATGTTGTAACTGTATAATTTTAAATTCATTCGTACAGAAGAGATGCACAAAAGTAATTTTTGAGCATTAGTTCCAAATATAGTATCGTATTAACGTCCTGGGTGTTATGAATTGAACTGAACAAACGGCAAGATTTTTAATCGTTTATACAGTCTAGCACAATATTTCTTTTACATTCAACCCCAGAGTAAGTTTTGGAAAACTCGGATTATCCACTCAATGTGCAGAATTTGTATGCTATACCAAATGAAACAAATATCTGTAATTATTGTATTGATGACCGAACTCCATCTTGTCATCTGGATCATCAGAATTCAATCTAATTGAGTTAAAATGATTTAAGCTCCACAAAAACTGTATGGTGACGCGACGAAAAATCACTGTTGTATGTCCACCTGTCAATATCATTGACATCATCCACTACAAGTTTTGGTATGTACTGTGTAATGTATTAATGTCATTAGAGTGACACTCGAATATTATTTCATAAATGTGTAATTTTGTTTTGTTGATGAATTAGCAATTATTGAGGATTTAATAAATTCGCCGTGTATACGTGTAGTAAAAATATTATTTTCTTGAACCACTCCTTCGAATTATTTTTTTATTGAATTTTTTACCAACTTAATGCAATTTAAAAAAAAAATAATTCTGATGTTTAATTTATCTCATAATCCGTGTTATAAAATATAACACAAAAATCTTTTTCCCAAAAGAAAAAAAAAATGATCCTGATATTATAGTGATTTAATCGTAATATGTCATCACTCATCACAATACGATGCGTTGTTACCGCAGAAGGAATTTATGAGTCTTACAATGTTATAGCAATGTTAGGTATATAATAATATAATAATGGAAACGATAATATCAATTAGTCTTAGAATAGTCATTAATATTATTATAATCATTATTCACAGAGTTATTTATTCACAAAATATAAAAAGGTACAAACAGTATTATGAAAAATTGTTTTCACCATTTTTATGATGCCATTCTTACTTGATGGTCGTCACCAACATTAAATCTTCAGATTCGCTTTGAGGCTCATACTGTTTGCAAGTGAACCAGCGTTTCAGAATAGCTAAAAAACCACCTTTTTTAACTTCATGTTCTTCACAGTGATATGTGACGTCTAACGGATAGTATGGGGTCTCTTTGGTTGTTAATTGGTACTCGGTATCTGCGTTGCTATTTCGGGACGAAAACGTTTTTTCCTGGAAATGCATTTTTAACTTTTTAGTTTGTCAATGAGTATGTTTTTTTACGTATCCTAGCAATTCAAATTAAATAATATTAATTAACATGCATTAAATAAATATCTTCATAATATCTTATATTGCATATATTATTTAGAATATTATTATGATGATGAAAAGCTGCATATTATATTTCAATGTGATGATATTAGCTATGAATAAGTCAAATGTAAAAGGTAGTCCTTTTGTACCTCACATTTAAAAAAAATATTTATCAAAATAATACTTAGAACAACAACCGCAGGGCACACAGAGTAAGAAATATTATGGCAGGTTTATTTGACATCAATTTATCACGAGAACATAATATTATAAACATAATTTTTGATATATACATATAGGTACGTATATAAAGTTGTATAATAATAATACGATCTAATAAAAACATTAGAAACTATGATGAAAGAAAAAATAATAAATATCATGATGAAATGTATTGAAGAATAAAAATGAATTATTAAATATGACGATAAATGTAATATGTTTGGTGAAATGTTGCTAAAACATTAAATTAAAATAAAACAGTAACATTATACAAGAAAATTGAAAAATGAAAATAAATATGCATATTAGAATGAATTTATTTTAAACAAAAGAGAAAGATATTTTTGAAGAAAATGAAATGTTATTGTCTTAGAAAATACATAAATAGTACAAAAATAATGAAAATAAAAATAAAAATGACTGTAGAATTCGCTTCTTCTGCATTGAAAAAGGCACCTAGTCATTAAGTAGGTCACTGTGATGAATGTGTTGTATTTGTTTTCAATTATAAATCATTGTAATAAAAAAAAAATTATGTTGTATGTATACCATAATATATATTTTACACTGTAATCGATATTTTTTGAATTTTGTAGGTTAAATTAGTTTTTGACAAAAATTTGTAAACAATTTATAAATTTAATACTGACTTACTATAGAAAGGGTCAATAGATATAATTATTCTAAATATTTCGTAAATATTTCACTGAGCATAAATAATACTGATACATATTATTGTGAACAATTTTACATCCTTATAATTAGGTATATGATATTTTGAATGAGAAGAAAATAAATAAAATCGATTCTGGAAAATCCGTTGCTTTTCGTTTAAAAATTCAATTTTACCGACGTTTGAACTTCAAACGGTTACATAAACTATGTCTATGTTTTTTTTGATATTTTTAAAATTCTATAATAACAACTTCTAAGATATGTTGAATTACACTTTCGAGTTTTTGACGAAGAATATTAACAACAAAAATAGAAAAATATGTAAAAAGTAGAACATTTAAAGTGCCTATAAACAGATCAAAAGAGCTAAAATATTTGGAAAATTACATAATATCTCAGAAATGTTTATACAAATATTTGGGGAAAATATTCTCTATTATATGGTTATTTCATTTAAAATTAAAATAAAAATAAAAAATTGATATTTTTTTTAAGATTGGTATTGCCCAAATATTCCTGATTCACTCACGGGTTTTCGTTACTTGAATAATTATAAAAATTTTAGGTATTTCCTACTTTAGTCTTCCAGGATCCATTTCCTATTATTGAAGATCAAAGCATACTTTCTGCTCAAAACCATATATTAAGATGTAAATGACAAAGAAAATCACTTTATTGCAAAACCAATACTTCTTTCAGAATCTAAAAGTCTATTTTTATTCGATTGTTGACGTGACTTTTTAGGTTGCTCAACTTGTTCTACGAATTCACAAAATTGAATTATTATTTCATACGTGAAATAATGAAATAAGAATTTAGGTAATAGCTGCATAACAAAAAAATCTAAAATTTTACTAAAAATATTATGTGTACTTATTGCTTAATTACAAATTACGATACATTTTCGAAAACTGGAAAATAAAAAAATTGATTTTCTAAAGTACTCTCCGAGAGTTTTGAAGTTATAATGTTTAACGCCATGCATTATAATTAAAAGTAAAACCAATATTTGTTTCATCGTTTAGCTTTGGAAACTGTAAATGTGTAAAAAAAACCATTTTATACGCAGGTCTAAGATTTTTATATTTTAAAAATATCTATAACAAATCCTTTTTGAAAACTGAAACTAAAACGAATAGACTTATTGAAAAAGAATCATATGCATTGTCCAGAGCCTACAGTTTCTAAAATAACTTCTTACATTAAATTAACTCGCTAAATGCTATTTTAAATATAAGCAATATGATTATGAAAATATATGCATCAGTATGAATTGTATTAAGGTTTTAGTGTATTATAGTAATGTATTTCGTTTTCCACTGATAAAAACCTAATCTATTCAGTGTCTACACAAACATTTTTATTAAGTAATATTCTAACATTTTCCATGTAAATTAAATTTGTAATTTTGTTTTTTTGGATTTTCAGTTTGTAAAATACATCGTTGAAACAATCTCAAATGGGTATATTTAGATGGTGCATCCGTAAATGGTTTTTCTGTAAGATTTCGAGAACTTAAATAGTGCACTATAATAATATCTGTTTTGAATAATTTATTCCACATTTTTGGTACATATCTAAGTATTTTGATGTAAATACCAACAAACAATATAAGTTCACAGCGCTATTTCAGAATATACATTTTTTAATGTGTTTATTAAAAAATATAATGAACTGGAGTGCATCATAATATTTTATTATGTACTAGCTGATCCCGTGCACTTCGTTGCTCGTTAAATGTACCAACTCTATATGACCCAAACTTTGTTCAATTCGTTATTTACTATTCAGTGTATGGTGTTCAAAATTTTCAAAAGTTTTCCGTTGCCCGGAATAAAAATTCTGATTCGCAGTAGTATATTATCAGGAAGGCAATCTACCTGCGGTATAGATCGCGGACCCCGTGCTGTTTGTACGTAAGTGCATGATTAACCTCTAAAGTATCAAAGTTATACCAAGTTTGTCGTATGGTGGATTAATTATATAGTCAATTAATACAAAATCCTAACCTAAACTAACCGTGCTAATATCAGATGAATAAAACAAAACCAAATTTAACCATTTTTAAATTAGCCTGTCTTCTTTTCAGATGTTTAATCTACACACAAACATTTATTTATATATAAACTAAATAATTATAATAATTGTTTGAATGTTATTTATTTTCAGCCAGCGACTATTTCTTACTATATCATGTATAGGTATACAATTTACACATTTTTTTAAATTAAAATTAAAATTAAAAAATGCACACAATATATATTTATAAATTGTAGCCTATGTGTTTTTCTGATGTATAAGCTATATTATTGTAAAGTTTCATTAATATCCATTCAGTAGTTTTTACTTGAAAGAGTAACAAACATACTTACAAACTTTCGCGTTTATAATATTAGTAGGATGCGTACATAATATAATAAATTATGAAAAATTTCAATAGAATTACGTTAATTAATTTTATTTTAAATGGTTTTGCTTGGAAACGTTACCAAAATATAACATGATTAGTTATTAGTTATTTTCAACGAAACTGTTTAAGAACACCAGTAAAAATACTTTTACACTGATTTTATCTTGTTATTTTTATTGGTCGTATTGATTTTCTGTAAAATTGTCAACAATTTCAATAAAATATATTATAAGTATTTTAACTGAAATACATAATATTTAATATTACGATCATCACTTAAGACAATTACCTATAGCTATTTATGAGACTTCACAATCTAGTCGTATCAGTATATTATATTAGCTAAAGTTTTTAAAACTATATAGCTATTATCTTTTTCCTATCATATTTAATCCTTTCCATAATTATTGAGTTTTAACATCGAATTATTTTATTTGCTCATAGACTTTAAGTTTTATTATAAATAAAATTATTTTAGTTTATGTTTGATATAAATTTGGAATATTTAATTTTTTTTTTAAAGTTTTAAATATTAAAATGTTTAAGTTAATTAAAAATAGTTGATTTGAAGTAGTTTGAATTTTTTCAACTTTTACTTTTTTTTCAGCGAATTTTAGACATCAACTTCAAACAAACCCTAAGAAACATGAAATGTGTGATTTAGGTTGTAAATTGTAACCTCCAGTAATAAAATAGAAAATAAACGTTTTATTAAATGAATTAATGAATCATAAAAATTATATTTTTTATAATTTAACCTCCGTTCATAAGAAAATATAAATTTTTCAAATGTTTAACATCTGTACAGTTAATTATTCGATTGCAAGAGAATCCAAATTCTCGTGGTGGGAGATCGTAGAAGTCGGTCATATCGCTGCCTAAATAATGACTGTGGTTTTATTAATTATTAAACTGCTGAATTATATTATAATATTATGTTTGTAATAAAATAAAATATAAATAAAAATTTTTCTTTTTTTTTCTTTTGGCGGCCACCAGTGTTTTTATGAAAGCATAATTTGGTCTACCGATTACAAAAAGTGGGACCACTCTGCTCTATACCATTAAAGGTGAGTTAGGTTAACAGTTAAATATATCGTTAATTTGTTAGGTAGAGGTGAATGGCATAATAATAACTATCTTACGTATTATTGTATTGTAATTTGAAAAGTCACCACAGTGCCAAACTGCACAATTATATTATACTACTGTATTAACCGCGGTAACCTGCAGAAATATTTTTAATTATAATGTTTGTATAATATGCTAATATTAGTAAGCTAATCGAACGCGTATCATCATCAATAAAAACCTGGAATGTGACAGCATAATATTATAATTGGACATAGGTATAGGTATAATCTGCCACGCGTTATTATGGTTTTCACCGACTTAAAAATCGATAAATTTTGGTGACAACTGAAAAAAATTGTTCAGAAAAATTACACTTAGATGTGAATTGAATTCATATAGCATTTTGTCTTATTACCATGCAATGTAAACATTGTTTCTTAGAACAAACTTACTGTACAACTAATATTACTGTACGCATCATTATAATAGTTGACGCAATAACTATAATTATATAATAATATCTTAGAGACGACGACACAAAAAAGTTCTAATATATACAGGTGATACTAATAGAGTTTAATAAATTTCACTGCAGCATTAGTCAAATGTCAAAAAACTGCAGTGAATTAGTAAAAACTAAATAGAAGTCAAAGTCACACAATATATTATTATGTCATATTGTGTGTCAATAGACATCAATAAAAAAAACATTATGACGATAAACAATGGTTTTAAAAATAGTTGAGTAAATTTTTAATGACCATGGAGCTTTTCCTCGTATTGTGTGAGGGTTGATAAACTTTTAGTAACGACGTCGTCGTATAATAAATTATAAAACAGATAATATATTTTGCAAAAGCAAATTAAAAAAAAAAAATAAATAATTACAGGAAACGAAATCGATTCTGTTATTTCGACAAACAGTTTTGGAGTCTGTCAATAAAAAGGGACTTTATTATTATATTGGATTCCAGTTCGTGGTATTATAGACTACGGGCTGCGTCCAATTCGTGGACCGATCGCTCATATTGTTTGTCAGGCAATCTTAATATCAAACCCTAAACGTTATTCCCGGTATGATAATAAAATGAAAGTAATGTATTATTAATTATATAACGATCGTCTATGGCGAGTAAAGTATAAGTAAGTACCTTGTAATAATATGATCTTATGTCCGGTTTACGGAAACTGTGTTCCCGTTTAGAAAGACGAAACAGGATCGCTCGAACGAGAGGAAATACGTCTGATTTTAAAATAGTAGGTAATACGTACTTATAACATTAGCACGTCGATAAGTATAAACAATTATTTCACGCACGGTAATAATTACATTCAAATTTTGATTCGAAAACGTGTTATATCAATCGTACAAACAATTATAGCGTTTCCTCGGCACCCCCTTAACCCCCCCCCCCCCCAAATCAAAGTAGCGATAGTTTGAGAACCGTTGAGTTACATTCAGGTACAAATGATGTACAGACATTGATTTATGTTTTGAATTAAAATTTATAGGCGGAGGTGATGGGGACATGGCCTTATATTTTATATCGCAATGGTTTAAATTATAAAATCAGAATAGTAACAGTAACGCGAGATTTTATACTTAAAATATAAATAATGTTCTCATAATATTATCATCACGATGACGCGTATAACGACGAAATCTTCGTGCTCTTGCTTTTATGGCAGTATAATATAATAATAATGTAATCACTTAGCATTTGCCTTGTGGACATATTATTATAATAACGCGCTTTTATTGTGTCAATATTGCACTCTAGACGTATAGTCGCTTCTTACGGTATTCAAATTAGACGTCCATATAATATTATAACATGCACACTTAATATATGAATAATATGTAGTACACTATTTGTGTTTGCACAGCAGACCGTGTGTGTGTGGTGAAACCATCATTATAACAAGAATACACTCAATTTACGAGTTACGAGACGCGATTTTATAGGCAATATTCAATTGAGAACGGAAATCACTGTGTGGCAAGTGGCAACATTAGTCGGAACTACTTCCGCGACTGTTAAATATTAACATAACGAAAAGAAGTATTGTGCCACTCGAAATAATAATATTATGTAAAAAAAAAAAAAAAAACGAAAGACAAGTTCGAAATGCACGGTTGCATAATAATACATACTACATTTGTGTAGACAGTGATTGCAGTTATTGTAGTTACCTATATTAATTCGAAATGGATTACCGAGAGTCGTTTTCGTACCGCAACAATATTATGCATTCTGATATTCTATACATATTATAACATTACCGTTAATGCGCACATCGTTATAATAATAATACTAAGATGATCTTGTTTATTATTATAATAATATTATTATTAACGCTGTAACGATGTATAAATAATAAAACTGCAGAACATTATTCCTTTAAATAATATCAGACCGGAATAGATAATCATAAATCTAATTTTCTAGTGCAGTTAGCGTTTAAAACTAGCATATAAGAATATATTATTGTTCTCAAAAAAATGACAAATAGAGCGATTTAGACACAATTATTAGTGTACGTCACAATAATTTCAGTATTGTTGGGGCCATACAATGAATACATTTAAAACAGAAACAAGTTGTCTAATCGGTTAGGTGATAATTTTTCACTTCTTGTATCCTGCCTTAAAACTAATATAATAGCCAACAATGACTATTTGGAGTAGGGAGCGTATCTACACACACATTCTTAATACAGAGCTCGAGTATAAAAGTGATTGTACGCATAATAATAATTTGCGAGGTTGAGTTGTGTGGCAAGAGACAAAAAAATACCTAAAATAAATAAAATACGGTATTAAAAAGGGACATTAACTGCAGTCACCGTATAGGTCGTAACTATATCTTCATATATACCTTACCTATATATATATCGTACGTAATTATCGTCCGGTCGTTACCAGAGGTTCGTTTGCTGACCGCGTACGCGCCACGAGATTGGAATTCCGGTTTCGTGCGCGGTATACAAGTAGGTATATAATACGCGGTTATGTGTGTGTGGTACCACCAGCCGCGCGCGTTACTTGGTCACCGGCGCCCGAAAAGTTCACCCCCCCACGGATAATGCGCACCCCACCACCGGCGCGGCCACGGTCGTCGTCGTCCTACGGACAACACGCACACCTGTGCATCGGCCAAGTTTTAGAGTTTATATATCGAGTGAGTCAGCCGCGGATTTTACGACGGCACCAAACGCAAACGGACGTTTTAATCCGCCGTAATTGCGTTTATCGGTTTTTCATTCGCCCGTAGATACGAATTTTCCGGTCATCGCCGTCTGAGTCGGTCGTCACTGTGGTGGGGTCACGTGTGTATGTGGTGGGGGGGGGGGGGGGGGGGTGGGCTAAGGGGTGAGTGAAGGCTTAGTTTTGCGATAGTAGTATGTTTTAGTTCCTTCTGTGCCCCCCGCAAATCCAGGTAATCCAGTTACCCCGCCCAGCCTATAGTTATATGCTATCACGATCGTGCTCGGCCGTGCCCCCTCCCCTCTCAGCCATACCCGGCCATGCCCGGCCATTCCCCCTCCCATCCCATCACGAACGTGCATGGCCTTACCCCCCCCCCCCCATCCTATCACGAGCTTACCCCTCCCATCCTATAACGTACGTGCATGGACTATCACCTGCTGTGCCCCCCCCCCCCCCCCCCCCAACCTATAGTCCTATACTATCACGAACCTACCCCTCCCCTCTCATCCTTATCCAACTTTCACATACCATCAATAGCCCCTGAACTACTATCGACCATTGAAAATACTTAATAAGATTTTATTAAAATATATAATATAGATATTTGAAATCAGATATAAAATGTATATGTTTTAAAATAATACATTAGTTAATTATAGCTCATAGAAAGCTAGTAACTGATAAACATTAATAGTTAATATATAACATAAATAAGTAATTATTAACGATACCTCATTATCTTCTTTCGATGTGAAATATGAAAGTGTCCATACGTGACATATTATGATGATTAAAACGAATCCTAATCGTTTTTCGATGTATACGATCATACAGTATACCAGCAGTAGTGATATTATAACAACTTAACATTTTTCTAACACCTTACTGTTACTAGGTATATACGATTTCTCCTTCAGACAAATGTCATTAGGAAAAGATAATTTAAAGATGTATATGTAATGTTTAGTGTGACACGACTTTTCTATTACTTAATTATAAGTATTAATATATTACGAAATAATATAGGAAATAGATATTTATCACGTGACTTATAACTGAATGGAGTGGGTAGGTGAATTGTATATAAGAGAGCTGATTTCACTCAAAGGAGTTATACTGTTCTTCAAGCTCTTACAGACAGTCTACGTGCTACTATTATTCTTTACCTAGTGTTTATTTCATATCAGTAAAAATGTTCAGTTGTAATGTTTGTGATAAAGTTTTCACTGTGAAGTGTAATATGTTGAGGCATGCGAAATCTCACGAACAGATGAAATTTCAATGTGGTCACTGCAAACAGAATTTCACCCGTCGAAGTAATCTATCCGACCACATACAGAACAAACATGGTAAGTATTTTTTTTTAAAATATTACATAGATATCTAATTTTATCGGTATTGAAAAATAAATTAATTGAATAACTGATACTATTCCAAATGAAAATAATAATAATTAGAATAACATAATCCTAGTATATATTTCATTACTATTATATTTTTACTAATAATCAATAATTATTTACGAACATCAATTTCCATAGAATTGTTATAGTTATATTACATGCATATAAAATTGTATAGCGTGGACAATTACATATATTAAGGAATAATAATAATTAATATTTTTGAATCTAATACGATAATATATCATGTATTTAGTACGTAGTATAGATTATAAGTCATAATAACAGCCTTTTATTTTATATTTCTCTCTTATTAGGTTTCATTAAATATAGTGCTGAATACAATTTGGCTATGGGTATCACGGTTGGACAGCAGCAGCAACAACAGTCATTAAGTGGGTAATCATTATTAAATTATAAGATCGTATTAGATTCAAAAATATTAATTATTATTATTTTTATAAGGTATGGATATTGTAGGTAGTGTACCATCCACGTCTAATGTGAATGCTATTATTCCACCGCAAGCTCCCACCCCTCCCACTCCGTCAGTTAAACGCGCTAAAACCAACTCGGCGCGTAACATCGTAAAATTTAAAAAGGCCCGCATAGGAATGGTTAATACGAGGGGTTTTATCGAGCTCGACTCTTCGCTGGATAGGACTATAGTATGGTATTATAGAGGTAATACCGAGAACTATGTGAATTATCCAACGTTTTTAGACTCGATAAAACTCGAATTGGTGAATAAAATCAACGATTGCGTGCGTATTAACCCAATTAAGTATAACCTTAAGTTGGAGAGCATATATGTACATAGGGAATTACCAGCCGAGGATAGGGCATTTAAAACCGTGTCGAGGGAGGCGTACATCCATAGCGATGTGAGTGCTATGGTCGATGAGGACTTTGCAGCACTCATGTCGGAGGAGATAGGTATATGAAAAAGGGGTCGGGCTTCACCCTATCCATTATCGATGGCCTGTTACTAGGTATCTATGAACATACCCCTCTTGGAGGGTCCTCGTATATTCCACTCCCAGAGAACATTATGCGGAAAAAGGCCGTCATTAATCCCTTGAACATTGATGACGATTGTTTCAAGTGGGCTATTCTAGCTAGACACGTTCCAGTAGGTCACCATAATCGTGTAGGACATAATTACTTTAATGAGGAGCATCGCTACGATTTTTCCGAACTATCCTCCCCGACACCAATATCGGAAATCTGTATATTTGAACGACGAAATAGGGGGGTGTCGGTAAACGTATACGGATTGAAACCTGGTAAGGGTGGTAAGGTGGGTAAAGGGGAAAGGATGGTAAGGGGGAAAAAGTCGGTAAGGAGAGTGTAGTGTATCCAATCAGGGTTGTTGAAAATGAGAAGGCAGATCATTTCGACCTTCTCGTAATTGAAGGCTCAGAACGGATGCATTATACATACATTTCAAATTTTTCACGACTGGTGCGGAGTCAGAAAACATCTCACAGAGGTAGACTATTTATATGTAAAAGGTGTTTTACCTCATTTGATGAACAGGTTAAAAAAAATAAATTGTGTGGTAATGAGGCTCTCAAACAACACATGAGGTTATGCGGGCCTAATAAACCGATTTTACCAGTTATGCCGGAGGAGGGGGAAGTGCTCAAGTTTAACGGGTGGGGTAGCATGCAGCGTCATCCGTTTGTGATATACGCTGATTTTGAAGCCCTCCTGGAAAAACAGACGGAGCGGGTGGGGGCGAGCACCGACGGGATACACGCGCATCATCCGATGAGCTACGGGTACTTTGTCAAGGCGGCGGCGGACGTACCCGTAGCGCTTATGGAGAAATACGATATACCACAGACGCCGGTCATATATCGCGGGTCGGAATCGCGTGACGAGGTAGCCAAACACTTTGTCGCCAGTGTGACCGCGCTCGCCACCAGGTTGGGGAACCTACTGAAGGCGACTAACGTCCCGATTTCGATGAGTGTGGAGGAGGTACACGTGCATAATGCGAAGAGTGTATGCGATATGTGTAAATTACCGTTCACTGAGACCAGATGCAAAGTACCGACCACTGTCATCTGTCGGGACGGCTGAGGCACACACTCTGCTCACCGTGCAACCTCAAGCTTGTCACACCCAAGTTTGTACCGTGCTTCCTACACAATCTATCGAAATATGACGCACACTTTATCGTAACCGAACTCGGTTACGATAAGGAGTCGATAACGGTGATACCAAACAGCGAGGAGAACTACATCTCGTTCTCCAAACGTCTCATGCCCGACTTCAGTGTAAGGTTCTTGGACTCGTGTCGGTTCATGGCCTCGAGCCTGGCCGAGTTGGCCGGGAACCTCCTCACGAAGCCCGGTGACTTTGAGAAGTTCCGTGAGACCGCCAAAGCGTTTCAGCCCTCCGACATGCCGCTCGTCACGCGAAAGGGTGTGTTCCCATACGAGTATACCGATAAATGGTCGAGACTCGAGGAGACCGCCCTCCCGCCGAAACGTGAGTTCTACAGTATGCTGCTCGAGAAGCACGTGACTGATGAGGACTATGTACATGCGACGGAGGTGTGGCGTCATTTCAACTGTACAACCCTCGGTGACTACAGCGACCTATACCTGAAGGTCGACGTTCTCCTTCTGGCCGACGTGATGGAGAACTTCCGCGACCTATGCATGTCAACGTACAACCTCGACCCCGTGTATTATTATACGGCACCTGGGTTTACGTTCGACGCGATGTTGAGGTATACGGGCGTTTCACTGGAGTTACTGACTGATTACGACATGGTGCTCTTCGTGGAACAGGGTATAAGAGGGGGGTTGGTCCAGGCCAGTGAGCGGTACTGTCGGGCAAACAACCCCAGGACGCCGGGGTACGATGCTGAGAAGCCACCGTCATGGCTCGTCTACCAGGATTGTAAATATATAACGCTTATACAATTAATTATATTACTAACTCTAAACCTTCTTACAGGCAACAACTTGTACGGGTATGCAATGGGAGAGTACATGCCCTACGGAGGGTTCAAGTGGTATGAGGGGGATTTGGATCGCTCTCTAGAGCTGTTGGACGGTATGACCGACAAATCCGACGTTGGGCGTATCTACGAGGTTGATATCACGTACCCAGACCATCTACATGACGCGCATAACGATCTCCCCTTCCTACCACGGAACGCTGTACCCCCGGGCTCTAAAGTGAACAAGTTAATGGCCACATTGGAGCGGAAAGAGCGATACATTGTCCACTATAGAAATTTAAAGCAAGCCATCGCTAATGGGCTGATTGTGGAAAAAGTAATATATATATAATCCAACTTAATTACGTGAAATTAACCTCGATAAATAATTATAGGTTCACAGGGTGTTGGAATTCCAACAGTCGGCATGGCTTGCTAAATATATAAATCTAAACACCGAGATGAGGAAAAAGGCCAGCAACGAATTTGAACGTGATTTCTTCAAACTGTTGAACAACGCCGTGTTTGGTAAATATCTCAATGATATAGCCTGTCATTATTACACACTATCATATTGTACTACATTATTATTATAATTTCCAGGGAAGACTATGGAATGTGTTAGAAACCGTATATCCATGGAATTGGTGTCCTGCCCCCGACGAATGCGCAAACTCATAAATAAACCCACCTTCAAACACGTGACCACGTACACCGAGAATCTGGCCGCCGTATCCCTACAACATAGTGACATACGTTTCTCCAAGCCTATTTACGTGGGGTTCGCCGTCTTGGAAATAAGCAAGGAGTTGATGTACGACTATCATTACAATGTGATGCGGCGGCATTATAACGACTCGATTAGACTGATGTATATGGATACAGGTACTTACGATATAATAAATATTATTTACACTCAAATATCTAACGTACGTAACACCTTTATAGATTCCCTGGTGTATCGGGTGTACACTGATGATTTCTATAAGGACCTGGTGGACAACCCCACGCTCCTCGAAAGGATGGACACCTCGAATCTCCCCATAACACACCCCTGCTTCGTCGGTACGCGTAAGAAAATACCGGGATTGTTCAAGGACGAGACGGCTGGCCGTACTATGTATGAGTTCATTGCACTCCGTGCGAAATCATACGCCTACAAAATCGAAGGGGAGGAAAAACTCGTGGCCAAAGGGATTCGAGGGCATGTGGTCCGAAATCATATGACGTTCGAGGACCACAAGCGCTGTCTGTTCGAGGTCGACGACGATGACAACGCTGCGGATGGTGCCGAGAGTGAGGAGGTGGGTGACGATGACTACATGGAGGACGACTTTGACGATGACGCAACGCTAAAGGGTGAGGAGCTGAAACGGCGTGCCCGTCTGATGGCCCGATCGGTTATCCAGACGATACATGAGAATGCCACCGCTGAGACCGCCGCCAACATTGCTGGAGTGGAATTTGTTCCAACACCACTCCCGTCCTATACACCGTACACGCCGTACAGGGAGAACGTATCGATCCGATCGTTCGAGCACCGTATAAAAACGATTAAGACCATGAAAATGACCCTTAATCGTTTCGACGATAAACGTGTTGTCGACGACGATCGGATACGTACACGCGCTTATGGTCATTACAAACTACATGTGTGATATTATGTATTATATTTTATAGACTGATGTAAATAATAAAAAAAAAAATTCATTGTTATATAATAGTATTATGTTTATTATTATTAAATACATAATATGGTATAAAGTATAGTGAAAAATATATATATTAATATTAAACTGAATCCATGTTGAGCTGATGCATTTTCTGAGAGTGATCGTTCAATGAGTCGCCATGCAATGCCATGCCACGCCATGCTATGCCATGCCACACCATGCTTTACCATTCCGTAAGTGTCCGTGCCGTGCCGTTCCGTGAGTGCCCATGCAGTAGCTTATATTAAAGGTTTTAAGAATTATTTACAAACCATTTACGTATGGCGTAAACTTTGTAGAATGTACATTGTTTAGGATTAAGCTCCATATGAAAAATACAGCAGGGTATGGCAGGCTCATCACCATAACATATTTGATCCAATCGGGGGCAGCCCAAGTCCTCGATGTTGACGAGTGCAACGTGTGGAATATGTTCCATAAGAAGTTGTTTTTTCTGCTCACCCTTCACGTAAATACAGTCGAACTTCAGTGAATTCAATACCCGACCGACTTCCTCGTACTCGACATCACCGTATTCCAGAGACAGTTGATGATAATTACGTTCAAGCCATTTGTTCGTCCTACGACTCTTATTGTCCTGTTTGGAGTTGGAATTCTTGAAAATCCAGTGTTGACACGCCCACGTTTCCGTGTCCGCTACAGACATTTCTTTTATCATATATTTATTGTCAGCCCCGAGAACGCACTGAATGTCTACGATAGCCGACATTATTTTCGATTAAATTTTAACTTTTATTCTTAATATTATATCTATCTTCGATGGTCTTCAAACGTTTTTCCAGGACTGAAATAAACGACGCTAGATCTGACAGAGGTTTTCTGATACGACCTTCAGACTCTAATAGAGATTTTGTACTTTGTCGAATATCGTCTTCCAGTGATTTTATCTTTACTTGTAGATCCGTGATATCACCTTTCAGAGTGCCTATCTCCGACTGCAGTAGCTTTATATCGTATAGAATCGTTTTGTTACTCGACTGAATGTATGATATAGTATTTTTTCTACGCCCATCGAGTGAATTATTGAAAATATCCATAATCAATATACATGTTGTCCATACGAATTGAATTGTACTACTGAAATGAGTTTATGTGTGCGGGTACATCTATATGAATCATCGAGGTCATAATAAAAATTAATTTTTCTTAATATAACTGTCTTCGATATTTTTCACACGTGCATGCAAGTCTGAAATATATGCTCCGTGATTTGTCAGAGAATTTTCATAGAACTCGCCGGTTATATCACTTAATTTATTATTTAAACGAGCGACATCTTCTCGAGTTATACTAATTACTGTACTACTTTCAGCATAGTTATTAAACAGTTCCGAAACACGGTTCTCAGAATTTACTAAAGACCTATTGTTTTGTCGGATATCACCCTCCATTGATTTTAATTTATCTTCGAGATTTGCGATGTAACTTTTCATCCCATCAATTTGTACCTTCAGCATTTTTACATCGTATAAATTGTTTTATTACTCGAATGAATATGTGAAATAATATTCTTTCTACGTCCATCGATAGAGTTATTGAAAATATCCATTATCGATACGTGTTATCCGGATGAATATGAATATACTACTGAAATAGCTGGTCACAATTTAAGGTCACTAGCTTTTAACCAACTATTATGCGACGCATCAAATCCCAACCACTTTACAAACACTTGATTACCCTTTCTACGTACAATTTTCTCGATTAAATACTCATTTCGGTGATTGGTCTTGTGTATTTCCTCGGAATAAAAACATCCGGCAATTGGTTTTCCAGTATAATCTTGCAACTGATACGTAACGGGTAATGTTTTATTAATTTTGATAATTTCAAATATTTCCGTAGACCAATTGGGTAAATAACCTTTTGTAAACACCCCTTTTTGGGTACTAACACGCACGTTATCACCTACTTTGAACTTAATTTTTACATTATTAATTTCACGATGCTTTATTTCCACTGTAAGCGGGTCGGCATCTGCTTGTACCGGCGTCATTCCAATAGTTCTATGTTTCGAATTATTATATTCTCGAAGCAACCCGGGTAGAATAGAAATCCATTCGTGAGAGCCTCGCGCAGTAAACTCTCTAAACATTTTCTCCTTTAGCGTACGATTGAAGCGTTCAACGATACATGCTTTCATAACGCTGTATGTAGAATATTTGTGTACACTATATTTATCCATCAACTCATCAAACGTCTTGTTATAAAATTCTTTCCCATTGTCCAATTGTAAAAGTTTTGGCGAGCGATCGTGTAATATTTTAGACATAGCACTAGTGACTTCTCTACCGGATTTTGTCCTCAGAGGTAGAGCCCATGCGAATTTAGTAAAACAATCAATCACGCATAAAATATACTTATAGCCTTTGTTTTTCCTCGAATATGGTATCATTTCAACCAAGTCAGCTTGCCACAAATCATTTTTTCCATATATGTTAACTCTACGCCTCGTATAATTTCTCCGCGATGGTTTGTGGAGTTCAACGGCAATTTCACGTTTAGACATTTGGAATTCGTTTGATTAACCCAGCTTCACGTAATTCCTCGAAAATAGATATTATCTCATTCGTGACACCTGTATTACCCGCTGATTTAGACGCTAGAAGTAATCGAAGTCTATCGACCAACTCGTTTGGGTCGTCCCAATACACTAAGTTATTTTTCTGTACTTTCATAAGCAGTTCACCACCGCGACCACCACCACCGGTGGGGAATAATTTACTTATAATATTTTTATATTTTTTACATTTAGTATTTCTAATTGTCGAGCCTGATGCTGTTAAATGCGCTGATGTTTGAATTAATATCGATTTGTAAACCTTTAAATCGTTATCCGTATAAACGGCGGGGTTTTTCAAAAACAATAGTTGAATAATACCCGAGGTTGTTGGATAAGTAGTATCGTCAATAAGTATTATGCGTTGAGTGAATTTTACTTCTTTATCACCCAGGGTAATATCTCCGTTTGCGAGTTTTTTCGGACCAAATGTTCTATCTATATCCGTTGACTGAAACCAATTATCAATTCCTCGCTGATAATTATCAAAATTCTCCTCATTGGTATTAATGATTTCAGAATCCAACCCAACAGGTTTATCTTCTTTCTTAGTCTGATTAGAGTATAGATCACGTGTATTCGATATTTTAGTCAAAGGATCTATAATAGGTTTGAATGTCTGCGTCATTAACTGCTGAACATTAGCTTCACCAGTTTTTAACGCAGAATATTTACGTTTTATACTTTCCTTGGCCCTTACCAACTCCTCTAATATATTACTTCCCTCCTTCATGACTGCGTTTTAAATGATATTTTTCACTATAAACACTAACTTATATAACCACATATGTATCGAACCCGAATCGGTAACGCCCGCTATCACGCTCACTGTCTTTGTAAATAACTACAAATGCAAACCTATCACGATTCCAGCATACAGTACAAAATGTTTTAAATTGAATATATGACATATCGCCAGAACAATGTTCATTATATACATGTTTTAAATTAGTTTCATCTTGTTTGAACAATACTATTAAATTAGCATTATCTCGTATCAGTTGTTTAGGTACTTTCGAATAACTCTGAGCTAGATAGAATATATCTACTTTATTATGTCGTCCTCTGGAAAAATATTCCCTTATAACACCTTGCTGTTCCCCGATAACATCGTCCATGATGAATATAGAGTTTGGTAATACTTTTTCAGGAGTGATGACCTTATCGTTTTCGAAAAATGTAAACAGTTTAACTCCATCAATACCATCGATAATACGTTTCAGTAATTTATATTTCGGTTGTTCCAGGGTTTTAGAGTATATGTAAACGTTTTCAAATCGGAGCCCGTTTTCATCGACGAGTAGAAAATATATCAAATTCGTCTTACCACATCCCGAACTCCCCAAGACCAAAGATCGTATCGTATTTGGGAATAGCTCACCATGTCTAAACTGTATTGTATCAGGGGTATCAATGTTATAAATTCGAAGTTTTTTCTCTTGCTCGATAAAACGCATTTTGCCTGGCAGATGTTTCACTATAAATACAAACGTATTGTCTGTGAAGGCGTCACACGATGTCTCACGTTCGTAAGCGAAACAACAATAAGGGTTCGGGTCTCATTAACTCAGTTATAAACCATTTACCAGTGGAATTACATTTACCCGGTTATCGGTGAGTCATCAGTACATCACATTATTCGATTATATCTAAACATTTGTGTTTCATTACAGATTTGCTGGCCCTGGTACTAAATTAAAAGAAAGGCTAGCACGAGGTGATCGAGGTGTAAACAGTCTGGATGAGTTGGCTAGAGCTCATGACATCGCGTATGATAGAAGTAATTCACTAGCGGATAGACACAGGGCTGATGAAATATTAGAAAATCAAGCTTGGGAGGTGTTTAAATCTAAAAACAGTGGTATTAAGGAAAAAGCTGCATCTTGGTTGGTCACTACAGCTATGAAAGTTAAACGTAAGATGGGGGCCGGTTGTGGATTCAAGCAAATGGTTGCGGCTGCTAAAAACTCAATCAAAAATAAACTGAAAGAAAAGAATATAACTAAACTGATAAGAACTTGTCTGACAGCGGCTAAAAAATCGAAAACTAAGAAAACTAAGACTCCTAGAATTATACCAATTCCTAAAAAGGGCGGTGTTTTGCCTTTAATACCTATTTTTGCTGGTTTATCCGCATTAGGTGCGCTTACTGGCGGTATCGGGAACATAGTAAAAGTCGTGAATGATTTAAAATCTAATAAAAACACCCCTATTCACTTAGGTAAGGGTTTGTATCTTACACCATACAAGGGGAGTTCTTATAAAATCGTCAAAGGTAAAGGTTTATTCCTAGCACCGTATAAAGGTGGGTCATTGGTGAAGAAATCTAGAAAACCATCAAAAAACTAATTGATACGCTACCCGATAGAGCATTGTATGATTATGAGATTATAAAATACATTGACTTGTTGAAAATACCTCATTTCATTGGAGTATTTTCCAGAGACAAGTTGCCTTTACATTATAAACATCATGAGTCGGCTATAGTTAATTTGGATGTCGATAAGGGTGAAGGAACTCATTGGGTAGCGTATAAAAAAATCGGTAAACAAGTTAGATATTACGATAGCTTTGGAAATTTACCGCCACCACTAGAATTACAGAAATATTTCAACGATTGTAATATCGAATATAATTACGATAGGCATCAGGAATACAATACAACAAACTGCGGACATTTGTGTCTAAGATTTTTATCATGTACACTATAACGTTAAACGGTAACTCCAGTGAATTATCATGCGACTTTTTCCCGCCGATAGAAGTCAGTAAAAATGCTAAGATCTGTCTGTTAGGTTTTCAGACAAACAATTCTATTCCTAATATAAACAGTAATTGTAATCAAATAGGATTTATTAATAAGAATGATATGGCGGGTACAACTCCTCGCATCTACTCATTACCCACAGGCTCTTATGAGCTGAGTGAAATTGAGGTGGTAATAAAGCATATACTAACTGATTCCAAGATATCGTTCGAGTTAAAGGGTAATAATAATACGTTAAAATGCGAAATGTTGTGTAGCGAATCTATAGATCTGTCCATGCCTAATAATATCGGCGAGTTGTTAGGTTTTGAAAAACGGACATACGATGCTAATGTCAGACATCAATCGGATAAGTTGGTAAATATTACGAAAACAAACTGTATATATATCGAATCAAACTTAGTCATGGGCTCATTCAATAACGGAAAGCAGTGCCATACAATACACGAGTTTTATCCGAATGTACCTCCGGGTTACAAAGTGATAGAGATTCCAACACATTTGGTTTTTTATTCCATAAACTGTTCGTCTATTACACATGCAGAGATAACTTTAAAAAATCAGGACAACGAGTTAATCGATCTACGTGGAGAGCCGGTATCAATACGATTATTAATCAAAGACTTATAATGGGTTTACAGTTTTATAATATAAATAGTCGGGTATACGAAAAACCTGCTAGTCGTGTCAGTGACATTATCAAGTCAAGAACTCCGAGAAAAAAATATTTGAAATACTATAAAGTGGGAGGTATCCTGACAGCCGATAATTTAACTTTTCTCCGTTCGTTAAACGCTATTTAACATGGATGATATGTATTTAGATGTATCGGGTGGATATGTCGACGATTGTAGGATAACACAAATTGATTATCATTCTTTTCTCCCTTATTCAACATCTGCCCTTTCTAATAACGATGAAGTGCGTATTGCTTTACACAACACAGAGTCGTATACTTTACCATGTGAAAGTTATATCTATATCGAGGGTACAATAACCAAGCCTAATGATATGACAGATGACATTCGATTTATAAACAATGGACTAGCATTTCTTTTCTCCGAAATGAAATATGACTGAATGGGATTCAAATTCAGAAACTTGTTAACCCGGGTATAACTTCAACATTGAAAGGATATTGCTCCTATAATAAATCAGACATTGTTTCACACTATAACGCTGCTTGGGATGATGATGTTAAAAATGTTAATAAAGATTTTATCGAGAGCGGTGTGTTTAACGGGTGTATTAATCTCAAAGATTTATTCGGTTTTTGTGAAGATTATAAACGCGTTTTAATAAACTGTAATCAACAGCTGATACTAAATAGAGCATCGTTGGATATGAATGCGATTAAACAGTATAAAAACAATGAAATTGTTATAGACGCGTCTAAGTTAAAAGATGTTAAAATAAATATCTCGAAAATATTGTGGAGAATGCCTATAGTCAAGGTTAGTGATAAAGAAAAAATACAACTGCTGAAAGTGGTAAACCATCAAAAACCTCTGAAATGCGCGTTCAGATCGTGGGAGTTGTGTGAATACCCATTTTTACCTCAAAACACTTCGCATTCGTGGAAAGTTAAAACATCCAACAAATTAGAAAAACCGCGGTATGCTATAATCGGATTTCAGACTGATAGGAAAAACAGTGTGAGTAAACCAATGTCATATTTTGATCATTGTAAAATTAAAAATGTGAAGGTTTATTTAAATTCCGAAGTGTTCCCCTACGAGGATTTCCAAAGTGACTTTACTAAGAACAAGATGGCTACATTATACCGTGCATATGCCGAGTTCCAGAAATCCTACTACGCTCGTGATAATGTCACACCTCTATTGACTCGATCGGATTTCAAAAAACTTTCACCGATTATAGTTGTTGATATGAGTAGACAAAACGATAATGTAAAAACTTCGACTGTCGACCTTAGGATTGAGATGGAGACCGAAGAAGCGTTTCCAGCATCTACATCAGCATATTGTTTAATATTACATGATCAAATTATAACTTATAATCCATTTAATGGAGAAGTAAGAACATTGTAATTAATATTGATTGTAAAACTTAATATTATTTTTAATAAATGAAAACATATATATTATATCATGTATTTTTATTTCACATAAATTATTAATTATTCACTATAACTATTAAAAAGAGTTTGCTCTTTTTACTCTGTGTAATGGTTTTGGGAACGTAGCGTACGTTGGTTGATGTGTATATTGCGTGTTGAAAAAATCGGGACCATCGTTAACATCGAATGACTGTAGTTCTCTACCAATTGTATCATATATCTGAAAAAAAAATATATATGTATAACAATTATATAATTATTATTATTATTATTATTTTATAAATTGTCTTTACCTCGAAATTTTCCCCCTCCTCCTGTGTATCAAATGTATTGTCTGTCTTGATGTTTGGTGGTGAGGTTGGTGAAGATATATTTCCATTAAATAACTAAAATAATATATATATATTAATTATTTTTTATAAGTGGTAAAAATATTTTTTTTTACTTACCTCTGGTGATATTTCCACATTCCACCGATGTATTGAATGTTCTGCTAATTGTCTAAATGCATACATTTTGAGCTGACTGATAAAATTAATATCATGTTTAGGACTGTTTGTAATAATATGATCATCACGTATATTTTTGATAAATATAACCATTTCTTCAATCGTTTTTGGTGTCGAATCCAATTTGTTAAGTTCTCTATCCAGATATTCAGTAAATATTTCATATTGATTTAAGATGATCGGTTGCATGATAGTTGATTTTCGTGTAATTGTTTCAAAAATACACCATTCGAGATGTTGAAGTTGTATAAGTTCCACACGATTTAAAAGAATTCGGCATCCATCTTGTATCTTAGACTCTACTACTAAGGTGTTTTCACCACTATACATCATGCTAGACAACTTGAAATTCTCCGTCTCAAGAAATATAGTTCTTTTATATTTTCCTGGTTGCTCCAAAATAAATGATAGGATATTACCCATCAGTGAAAATATCTGCTTTAGAAACTCAGTTGAAATATTAACATATCGTGATGGAGTTATTATATGTACTGTTACTCTGAACATATCACTTGGATCGATCCCGATATGTATAAACTTACGTTTCATGAAATTTAACGTATAGTTAGTAGAATCGATGAGCTCCGTAGGTGAAGGTGGTGGAATATATGTTAAGGTTTTCTTGTATATAGCTATATTATCCACAATTGAGCCAGCCATGTTTATAAACACTTATTAATTTAATTTATTTGAATAGCGTAAAAATTATTTTAAGCATGGAGAAAAACGACTTGACGGTTAAATGTTTGTTTCACTACTGATGATATTATAGACCGCAGTACGCTCTATTTATACTCAAAATATTATGATGAAGGAGGGTTAATGGGTTTGTTTACTACATGATGATCATTAAATAGCAATTAAAAGTTGTATACTTTCACATTTCGTAATATCATTTAACTGATTATTAATTCTTGCATAATATTTCGATCACACGTATAATATTTAATTTTCTTATTCAACACTATTCAAACGGTATTATTATTATAATTTTTTAGAGGTTGGGGGGGGGGTATGTATGTGATAGGAATAGATGGGAGGGGGAATGGCCGGGCATGGCCGGGTATGGCTGAGAGGGGAGGGGGCACGGCCGAGCACGATCGTGATAGCATATAACTATAGGCTGGGCGGGGTAACTGGATTACCTGGATTTGCGGGGGGCACAGAAGGAACTAAAACATACTACTTGCGATAACGACCGGTCGTATAGAGCACCATATAGTCCGTCGCACTGTAATACGCGTTGCACACACACATTGTACACTGGCTTTATTACCGGACGACCGTCGGACGATAATAATTGAAACCCTCATCCCTCGACCGCGGTACACAATGTTCGTACGTTACATTATTATTATTAATATTATCCTCGTACGGGGGTGGTGCAGCGTCCGATTGCGCGGAGAGACGGGCGTGACGGACGGCCATGTCCGCGGCGTTAAGTTTTACAAACCGTCATCGGTCTGGCATGGAACGACGCGGCCTTTGAGACCTTTGCGCGCGGAATCGCGACTACCGACGAAATGACCATAGGCGGAAATCGTGGTGGTGAGGAGGGGGGGGCAGGCGTATGGCTTAAGGGGACGAAACCCCACCCAAAATTTATAAGAGCAGGTCTTTGGCTCTTTGCTCCCCTGGCCTTTACACTAATTACGAAGCGCCTAAAACATGTCCAATAACTGTATTGTAAAATGTAAAATTTCATTTCTTATTAACTTGAAACAATCATAAATTTAAGTTTATAACCTCAAGCATACTTCCTCAGCAGTCATTCACGTCGTGCAGTCCCCGTTACGACGAAAATACGTAATAATAATAATATACCTAATTACCAACCTAACCAATTATTATTATTAACGAATATTTGAGCAGATATTTAGTTAGTTCTAATTCAATTAATTTAACGACTTTTGCTAACGAATTGTTTTTGTACATTTTTACGGTTACCTACGTTGTTTAATTAGTAAAACGTTGTAAGTTGTCTTGGCGACTGGCGAGCAGCTCTAGTACCTATAATACAGGTGTAATGAGCGTTACGAGCTCAGCACGTCCCCCGCAGTAATTTCCACGAAATTCCGGGAAATGGATACGGTGATGCTGTTTTTGGCTGTTATTTTTTATTTGAAGTCCACCCCGTAAATAGACGAGACACGACGACAACGATGTGCGTTTTCGTAAATCTCCGGACGAGACGAGTCGTCCGAAACGGGTCCTCGTGGCCTGCATCTCCGGTCGACCGTAAAACGCTGCAGCTGCGTTACGTTTAACTGCGCCTGCAATGACGCGAATGGGTATTGGTATTATGTCAGTAATTTATTCCAAGTCGTTTGACCGTTCGATTGTCATTGGTCGTTAAACATTAAAAGCTTTTCGTTTCACGGCGATTTACCTTTTTTTTCTTTTTTCGTCACGCGTTCTGTACAGTTATATATTGTAATATATAGATCACACTGGTCGTGAGCGCGTTTCTTTGCGCCGTGAAACAATTCAATTGGTCGTTTTTTTACTACACGAAGTTTGCAGTTCACTTTGTCCGGGGTGGAAACCACGAGGGGGAATGATTTACGCGGGCTTTGCCTTTTCAAATCATTTTTTAACCTAAAAAAAATAGTCGAGTATCAGTGTTTGATCAATTTTTTATATTTATTATACATCTTATAGAACTGAAAGATTCTGTTTGGGTCTATTTTTAGAACTTAACGTATTTTTACACATTTTTTTTTCATAAAAATGTAAAAATTGTTTGATTATTTAAAATATCAACAACAAAGGTTATTATAGTTTACACTTTTACAATGAGAACATAATATTATAGAAAAAATAAATTTTTTTTTTGTTAAATTTCATTGTACTGGAACTTAATTTTTAACAAGAAGTTGATCATAAAAAATATTTTATTTCTTATAAAAAGTATAAAAAATGTTTAATAAAAATTAAATATACCTATTACCTAATAAATTTTTTTATTTTTTTCTGTGAGAAATATTATACAATAAGTTTTGATTATTCAATTTATTATTATTATGAACTGTAATTGATGTGTTTTATATATTATTATTATAATATCGTGAAGTACAGACATGTCAGATAATATTCGTATGAGAAAAGGATCAAACATTTTTAAAACATTGATACAGGGGGATTTGGTAATGCTTTTATGTTTATATGTTTGCCTATAATTATGTAAAGTTAAATGTTAAGTAAATTGAGCCCTCTACCCCATACACAACCTAACCACCTCGTAAACTTTGACAAAATCTTCAACCTTGTAACTAGGGGTCCCATACGATTACGATTTTCACAAATATTACATTTTGTGGTAAACAATACCAAATATGTACACGCGTGGGTGTGTACGAATATTTCTCTTCGTTGTTCGTTGTTCGTTATTGTTTTCGATTTTCCACGATATTCTTCTCTCCACCCTGCCGAGCTACTCCATCAATCTAAAATATGCGTGTGTGTGTGTGTGGGTACAGTCGTTTTACACTCCGGCGGGTGCGCTTTTTCGGGACGTAATTTGATTTTTACCATCCGAAATCGGTCTTCTCCGCGTCCGGTCGTTTCGTGCTCGAACGAGCGACGCGATATAGAAATCGCCGTCATGCGTTCATCAAAAACCGTTCCAACCATATATACAATATTTTATCGACGTCTCATATTCCACCACTCGGCCTCATCGATGTTGACGTTTTAAACCCTAACTTCCCACACAAACTGACGAACATACACACACATATATATATGTATATTGTGTACTCGATCTATTTTTACTTATTGTATTATATACGGTCGTCGTCTTGTTGACTGTATCGGCGTATCGCGCGCACGCAGACTTCTTCCACTGCAACAGGCTCAAGTCGTTCGAATTTTCTCAATTTAATTGTCATCGTTACCGGGGAAGTAACCTATCAACGTCAAAATAGAAAAATCTGTTTTGTAGGTGTGCCTACAGTTTTTGTGGATAATATATCACTCTCGCGTAGATTTACTAGCCATAAAACGTGTTAGCCATGCCTACGGGTGTTTCAGACACTCCTAATAGTCTATGTAAATAAAACCACTGTTATCGTTGGTTGAATAAACCATGATTTCTCAAATATATAGTTGAGAAAGTCAATTTTAACATATGGTTGAATTATCAAAATGAAAGTTCTTCGAAACCAATTCGTATATTACTTTAGACCATTCAGCAAACAATTCGAATGTATACATGCTATAGACTACCCAGTAACCAATAAGGTAATTGGGAATCAACTCGTATGCGTCCGACTATGCTAAGTGAATCTCGAATTGCTATTTGAATGGCTCGCCTTTTGGTGTCCCCGAAGTCCGTCTTTCTTTATTACGGTACCTACGTGAGGCCTATCTAAATGGTCTTATTAAAACATTTATCAATTAAAGTTAAGCTCCAGTTAGATACACTGTGCGTTTGTTTTGCGAAGCGCCAAATTATTGTCATTATATTATGTCGTCATAGCTTTCTTTCTCTATTAATAATAATTGATATTTTGTATAAAAGGACCGTAACAATGTAATAGTTTCTAGATCGCGTATCCTATCCACGCCGCTTCGATCGACGTAATAATATGATACAGTAATATCGTACCTTGTGTGTAAAATACATTTTCCATCATGTTCAGTCAACGGTTAAATTACGATTTGGCCGTTAGTGTGTGCGCCTTTTGTTCGGACAAAAATTCGTCGACACTGTCGAAACCGAAATATTTTATAACTGCAGTTTATAGCTGGACGCGATACATCATCGTTATTTTTATCGGTGGACGGAGTGTATACATTACATAATAGTCAGACATGTCGTCACGAACATTTATTTTGGCTTTTGGAGTAGCTGCCTACGTAACAACAAAATCATAATATTTAATTTTAATTATATCATAATGTATAATGTATACACACACCCAATGACGTATCGCGAAGCGTATGGATATTTTGAAAATTTCAAACACCAATATTAAATTATAATTTTATCATAAAATGAGTACGGACACGATTGTTCCATTTTTAATTTCGTTCGTAACTCACGTTTTATGTAAAATTCATTATACTTGTACAGTGTTTATTTTTTTTTCTCGAAATAGCTATCTGTAGTTTATTCATCAAAATTTATGTAATCAAAAAAATTTGTGTACGTGAGTAGAAACAATTATTGGATCAAATATGTTGTTGTAATATCATACGATAATCAATCAATATAGTGCAGAACTGTAAAACAAACCAAAATAACTTGAAAACAATATTAATATTGTTTAGTTCAATTAAAAATTAGGTGGTTTCTTACTTATGTTCTCGGTATGATAATCTTCTCACTTAACACTTAACAATAATATTGATAAATTGCATATAATATTATCATTTTAACACGATGAGTACAACAATAGTTACAAGTAATAACAATACTGTTTTAAAAAAAAAAATATTATATAAATATTTTGTTGACACGGCGCATTGTATATGCAATTTTAATACAATGTATAACTAGCATCGTAAACAAACTAATTTATTTTTGTGGTGTGGTGTGGCGCAGTCCGTACTGAAGTAAACGCTCTGAGTGTACGTACCGGCCGGTGTTGCTAGCTACCGAATGGGTGACCATCTGGGATATTTAGCAAAAAATCCTAGCCACACATACAAACGTTCTTCAACCAACCACCCCCCTAAAAACAACCTACAAAAAAAAAAAAAAACAGCCAATGGCTATAGATAATATAATCTCAAAAAAAAACTAGTTATTATAATAATCGGAGTTCAGCGATAGACGGATATTATCACGACAACAATATAAAATATAAAGTATGATGTTATGTTTAAATAATGTACCTACCTTTAAAATATCTAAATAAAATAATCAAAGAAAAAAGAAAAATATTATTATAATTTATTATGTATAAATAGATACATAGGTGAACAGGATCGCTAAAATTCAATGACAAGTGGTCAGCCATTTTTATTAAAAACGTAACTAAATTGTCTTAAAAAATCTTTTCAGTGTTTTTGAAAAATATTAGTAGTTTACAACTTAGTTTTAGTAAAAAGTTCATACGCCCACTTAATAATATTTTTTATTTTAGTAATTTTGTTTGTTTTATAATAATTGTATAGGTTGAAGAGATAACCTTCAAAACTTCAAAATTCATGACTGAGTCATAGCAGTTAAAAATATTTTTATGTAAACAATTTCAACCAAAAGTTTATTATTTATTTTATGAAAATTCAATATTACATAAATATAATATACATATAATATATTATTAATTACATTACTATTATTTACTAAAAAACAGTTTAATGCTTATAAAATAACTATCCAATGGAAATCTGTATACTAAATGTAAACTTTATCAATTTCACCAAATATGTGTTGTTTCTTTGTTGGTTATTTTTTAAGAAAACCAAAATACATCTAGTCAATCACTGTGGAAATGATGTTATATTACCTACTTACTCATAATAAACAAAAATATACGTTTATGTATGCTCATATTCAATTATAATCTCTATATCATGCACAATTGTACATTTTATTGTGGATAATACGCAACTAACCACCAAAGGTGGGCAATTTAATAAAAATAATTAACTATGACAAATTAGGTCGGTTTAATTAAATTGCCTTCAGTTAAAACTTAAACGTTATAAGTTAAAGAAAATAAATTTGACTAGATGAGTAAGTTGAGATAGGAAATAAAATTAACTTACATCAGTTAAAAAAATTAAATTTTTTATTAAATTACAATATTTTTAAGGCGTAAATTGCTCTAGTATTTTGATTTACACAAATGTTTACCAAGACGTACCAAGTTAAAAAGTAGGTAAGTGGATGTTGATTTATGTCTACAAGTGGGTCAATGTATTATATCAAACTTGAATTCAATGATATAATATCTTTGTATAATAAAAACGATTCTGAGCGGAGACGGTTTGTCAGTCTGGATATTTTATAATGTTATTATGTATTATATCCTGTAAATTGAATTAATATTATAATATTACTATTTTTTATTCGTTTCTATGGTGATAAACAAAACATTAGAAATTAAAATCCCATTTTTAGCGGTTTTTCCTAATTTGTCGGTGGTTTTTCCCGTGGAAATGACTATTGAAAAAAAAGAAAAATGACCATTCTAGAGTACTATTTTAATTCAATTTGCTAAAATATAAAGTATTATATGTTGATATCAAAGCACTCCTTCTAGTAAACATTTTGTATACAGGATAAAAAAAATAAAAATTAACATTATTGTAAAACCATTAAAAATTAGATTATTATAATTTATAATTAGAAAATAAATTTCCAAAATCGAAAAAGAGTTAGTATTGTCTAGGTGGTTTCGGATGACACGAAAAGAAAATTTACTTAACTGCATGACAATGATAATTAACTATAAAAAATTAAGTTACAACAATAATAATTTTAACTGAATAAGTTAAGAAGTTAAAAACAAAAATAACTAACCAGTTAAGTTAATGCTCACCTTTGCTAACCATTGATTTATAGATTAATATAATAGATTAATACATGCAGAAAACATTTTTACTGTATCCAGCGTAATATTATAATATGATTATGTAGATAATTTGATACGATATATAAAATTTCGAAAACATCACGATATCGCATTTATTAGAACAATTAACCTGATTTTTATATTTAAAAATATTATTGCTTATACATTATAATATAAAACTACAATACTATTTTTAGTACGGTTAAATAATTTAACCATAGATGTGTCATTAGATATTAATTTTATAACGGAAATAGATATTTAAATACACTACACTGACGATAATTATTTAATTGCCTCGTTAGCTTGTCATACTTACCACAAACTGTCATTTGACAGATTCGTTACAATATTTATAGTGATAATAATAATAGGCAAATAGATAATCGAATGATAGTAAAATTTTAAATCAATTTTTATAGAAATATTCAAATAAACAAAATGTCGTTAATGTTTGCATTGAATTTCGGTTATAAGAAAAAATATTTGATAAAATCGTACTTGAATAAGAAGATTATAATTAAAAAAAACTTTCAAAACCTCAGTACTAAATTCAAAATTGCTTAATCGATAACTAAAAAAATATTGTTACTTTTAAAATTTCGAATGCAGTAAGCATACTACATAACCTTTATTACGAGATAACTACAAATTCTAAAAACATACACATGAGAATTATTATTATACAACTGAGAATTCGAGTGTAGCAGTATGTTATGTCAAAAAAAAATGCGCCTTGTACGCAGACTGTAATCGATCTATGCGTCTGGATGTGCAGGCTATACGCATTTTAATTTCTTCTCGTGTTTATTGACATTAAATGTTGAACCCGAACCGTTAAAAATGTATTATTATGGAGCATTAAAATACAACCTTTATAGAGTGTACCGCGGCTCTATTGAGTAAATAATCACGACGTGTAGAAATATCTGATAAGACGGGTCAAGTTATGTTATTTTCGGAACATAAAAAAAAAAAAAACAATAATAAAACTACGTATACAATTATTATTACAATATTATAATGTTAGCATCGCCATGAAATAATATCGGTCGAGCTCGGGAAACCACATAATAAAATTCACGACGAATGGTATAATATTATAGGTAATAGGCGTGTACTTGCTACATATCTACATAATATATACGCACTCCGTTGGGAAATATTTTGGCTAACGTTCAGATTTGGTATTTTCTAAATTTCATTCCATTTATATACCGTTTTACTTCATCGTGTGGCAGAGTTGGAAAATTTTTTATCCAAGTTATCATTCAATTTATGATTAAAAAATGTTAAAATAAAACATTATTTAGATGATTTATTATTTTAATACTGTTTTTTTTTTTTAACTATTTGAATACCAAAGTCGTATAATTGTATTTAAAATGATTTCAGTAATTCAATTTTTAATAGTGTTCAAACAATTTAACAATATAATTCAAAAACATTTTTATTTGAATAATTACAAATTAATGATTCGATTATTCTTTTATTTTGAATAATAATTTCACTCGGAAGATTACCTATTTAAAGAGTAGTCGAATAATGCCCTACTCTGCCGTGTAGATAATATACCTAATGGGTTGTACAAAGATCGTCTGAATCATAAAAAGATCGATGGTCCACCTCTATATAATATGGACACGAATATTAAGCAATTTTAATATTCACTGCGTACATAATAATATTATTATAATGAAGTTCAAAGAATACGAATACAAATATTTAAATATATAATATTGTATAAATTATAATTTTAAATATATCGCGGACTTACATAGATTCATATATTATCATCACTATATTTTTGACGCTATATATGGGCGCTAAAATAGTTTTCGAGAACAATATTAATCAAAGATTGCACATAATATAAATTATAGTTCAATAAAACTTTATTTATCGTATGTATATAAATATTGTGTGTTATAGTCCATTTTTATTATAGCCAATTCATCGCTATATATATTGTATAAAAATGCCAACTTATGTACTGTGACTTTACTAGATAACGTTTTCGGTTAGCCCGGTTAGGGTTACAGAATTATAGTAGATTCACATATAAGCTGTAAAAACAATTATTGCTAATAACAAAATATGCCCTGCGGCCTGTAATGTTGCTGAACATTATGTTTTTCGTTTTAAAATATCGCATACTATAAATGTCAGATACCTGCAGACTGCAGAAATTGCAAAAATATAAAAACATTAAAAATGGTTCTGTAAATGAAATTGCAATATTACGTTATATTAAACGGGAAATTATTTTCATTATGTTTTTACTTATTTTTTAATTTTTTTTAACTTTTTAAATTTAATAATAATTATGTTCTGACATACTGATGTTAAATTTAAGAAATAATAGGTACGATCAAATTAATACGGGAAGTTATTGCTTGACATGACTATTAATTTAAGTTGTGGCTACTAGAAAATGTGCATCGTTAAGCGTAATTATAAAACTTCTGTCAGATTTAAATAAAAGAAAATTGAAATATTTTAAAAATAACTGCATAGAAATAATATTGAACACAAGTCTTTTGAATTTAAAAAAATAAATAATCTGAATATATTATTTTATACTCTGAAGGGAACGATAGTGTATTTATTTGTATATGTAAAAGTGAATCTATTTGGTACTTTGTCAGAAGTAAATTCCCAGTATTTTTCTTAATAATTGGGATAACCAAAAAAAAAAAAAAATATGGGAAATAACGGGAATTTCACGCAATACCAGTTTCTGCCAAATCAATTTTTTTATTTTATTGTACCTACATCAAAAACGTATAGCCAATATATTACCATGGACACTTGTAATTTTCTCAAAGTATGTAGTATTATTTAAATTTTTTAAGTTTCTTTAATTTTAAAAATATATTTGAGTTTATTTGGAAGTTACTTATTATAATAGATATTTGAAATCTTCGATTTTTATATAGTATTTTGCTGCTTATATAAACATTTTTTCACTCTGTCAAGTAGCTTTGAAATGTATTACACAGTTCCTTATATTATGTATTACTATTTAAAAAATATATATTATTCTATATATATTTAAACGCAGAATCATAATTTTAATTATTTTGTTGTGCTTAATTCAAAAATATTACTTGGGGAGACTTGAAAATATTACGTATAATGTTATATATATCATAACACGAGTATATTATGCATAATTAGTAATGACATTTTCAAAATATTTAGACGAATATTATGCTATTTCCTGTGTTTTAGTACTACGAACCTATTCACACGGTTTTTCTGTGTGGTGATATTCACTCAAAAGTTAATAGCAATAAAAATGATATTAAGTATATAGTATTATACTATATTCAGTGCTATAATAACAGGTAATTATTAATAATATTACGTTGAATGCAATGTTTTCGGCTAATATTAAATGAACCCACCGTATTCATAAATAATACTAATAGTAAAATAAATTACCAATAGCAATATAAATATAATATCAGATAATATCCTTGGCCGTCTCCGCTCAGAATCATTTATTATTGAATTTCATTCATCATCCATTACGGCGACCCACTCGACATCTACTCAACAGCAGAGCGGTAACCAATATAGTGGTCCACTTATTTTCAATCTATTAGTGCCATTTGCAATTATTAGCTAATTATTTGTACAGCAATCGGAACTACGTCGGTTTAATCGAACTATGAGTGTATATAATATTGTAGACCGTTTCGGTCCAACGAAAAGTCTATTTTTCAAAAGTCATATGACCATAATACACGTCTGAGATCTACCGTTCTGCACGATATATTTCTTAAATTTCTCATCGTTCTGTATATATTATTAAATTGTTCGATAAGTACGCAATACGCGTGTCGCATATGGTGTATCCGCCGAGTGACAATGACCCATGTTCTGGGTGGCCTTTATACGAACGCGGTTTCGTATTATGACGGAAATCGATAAAATTGTATGTTTTTTCCCTATATCTATTATTTATTCAAGTATTGGGGGGGGGGAGGGATTTATTCTAGTATTTTTTCAAGTAGGGGGGGAATTGCGAATTCCAGGAAATACGATCATATTTGTAATACCCGAAGAATTGTGTTACAATATAATATTATTATTTATGCGTGTAGAGCTTAACGTTTTACAATTTTTTCAATTTATATGTAACGGAGATATAAAAAAATGATTTTTAATTGAACGAGTTTTATTCGAAGTCGATTAGTTTTTCTCGGAACCACTACACAAAACAAAAGCCAGGCATTTTACCGTCGTTTCGACACACTTAACCGCGCGATCAACCACTGGTTGTTTTATTGCACAATCAATATTATTGAATTCGGAATATTGTGTACAAAAAAAAAAAACAAAATAAAAAATAATAAAAACGGTCTTGGCGGGAAACAGAGCTTATGGCCACGGCGCTTTCCGGACACTCGACGGACTAGGAGGTGGGTAAACGATTCGTTGGTTGGTTTATTATCGTTCGGAAAACTTTTCGTTTTAGGCGTCGTACCACCGCTTGCCCTTTCTATATATTGCCGTCTCGCCAACTATGCAACGTGAATGGAAAAAAAAAAAATCGTTGTCTGGTTTACCAAAAAAGTTATTCGACTCGTATCGGACCGGAACGTCGTTTTTTTAATTGAAAATAATATACAATTTGTCGGTCGGCCAGTCGGACCGGACACTAATGCGAAAAATCGATTCAAATTAATAAATCAAGAAAAAAAAAAAACGGGTGAGTCAAGAGTTCGGAGGAGTCGACTTTTTCGTCCGGTTGAAACGGAATTTATTCGTTTCGGAGGTTATTTGTTTTGGAGCGACGACGGAATAAAAAATATATCGTGAAGCCACCCGCCAAATAATCGAGTACCACAAAAACAGTATTAAGTTTAACATTATGTGTATAACTGTATAAGTACATGCGGTCTTTATTGGTCTACTCGTCTCGGTGGACAGAGATGCAACAAAACGTAGGTTTATCTTATCGACAGGTGGTGTAGACAAATTCGACAATGTCAAGATTTCAAGAGCTCTGTTTTTATTTGTTCAACCCACAGCGACATTATCCGGTGGTTATTGTTCCAAGAGTGACTGCGGTAGAATAGACGGATAGTCTCCAATGAACATAATTAAAGCAGTAGGCATGGATATTATTTATATAATTGAACATAATATTAAAAGGGTTATCCTTTTAATGTGATATATTTATTTCATAAAATACTAACGTAAAAGTACTCCAAAAATATTCTGATTTCCGAATAAGGATTTCAAAATGCACGTTGTCATTAAAAAAGTAACCAATTAAAAAATTATAACAATAAAAATAGTTAATAATACATTTCTTAGAAAAATGTAGTTTTTAAATTAATGTAAGAAAATGACAATAGGTAGTTATTAGTAAATAATGAGTATCTTACGTTTAATGGATTACCCGGGATACAATTTTCCTTTCATCTCAACAATAACACTATTTTTGTTATTTATGTTATTTGGAATATTTCAATCAGGCACACTAACTACATAAATACCTACCTCCAAATATCCACCATTATGGTAAAATTCGTCCACCGCAGTTATTCTGTCGTCTAACAATTTCGTTTGACGTTGTATAATAAAATAACCTAACCAAATATATTATAAAATATTATAATGCACTTTGCATACAAAATATGTCAGGTAAAAATATTTTATGATGTTTAGATAGTGTTAAAACAGAAAAAAAAATTAACGGGATATAATTATTTTTCGGGTATAATAAACAGGTACTTACCCTATTGTAACATCAGATATGGCTTCATATTCATCAGTCACAAAATGTTGTTTGTCGGTTAGGTACGAAAAACAAAAATCTCAAAAGGTCAATTTATGTAAATATTTTAAGGGTCGAATTGCCAAAGAGTAATATTATACTATTGCTATACAATATTATACATATAATAATATGGTTAAACCAGTGTCGGTCTGGCTCATGATTGGACCCCTGATCCAGAAATTTTAAGTGGGCCCCGACGCCCAATGCAAACTTAAAAAAAATTGAGCTGCCTTAATAAATTGCAATAAAATAATTTTATTTTTAATTAAAAAATTATTTGTTAACATAATTTATTCTTAAAAAAAAAATTATAACCAATAATGGTCTACATACATTTTTAAAATTTGTATGCAAGAAATAAAAAATAATATACCTTATTGTGAACAGAATATTAACATAAATTAAATAACTTGTAAATTATTATTAAAATAGGTTTTAGTTTTTTTAATCTACCGCTGAAAGATTTTAACATATTATTAACAATAATTTCATCTTTGTTTATACATTGAATGATGATTGCTTTAAAAAACAGACAAGTTATAGATCACGGGTTCTCAACCTGGGGGGCGCGCCCCCTAGGGAGGCGTGACAAAATTTCAAGGGGGGGGGGGGGTGAAAATGTTAAAAAAAACACGAAAAATGAAAACGTTGCCGTTTTATACGCCATGCATTGCCGGTGTGTTGATCACCGCCGGGGTCGATCAATAGATATACACCGAGTGATTATTATTATTATACAATTCATATATTTATGTTCTTTATTATTCTGGGTATTAATAGAAGCATTGTTTCGGCAAAAAACCGCGACTCGACGCAATAAGAACAAGTTTTGATGACCTGCAAAAAAATATTACGATTACACTAATAGTCTTGTACAAAGTATGAGATAATTTCTATAATTTTGTATCGTTAGTATTTAGTTGTGTCGTAGCTTTCGTACCGTACGTTTCAGTTTATAATTTCGTTTTTAATATTGTTACTGGTGTACTGGTAGTGATCTGATATAATATCATAACTAAAAATGTCAAAATCAAAAATAAGATTGATAGTGACGATTATATTAAATACGGATTTAGTGTAATTGAGAAAAATGGAAGTCATTTACCTCAGTGCGTAGTTTGTCACATAGTTTTGAGTAATGATGCAATGTGATCTGAACAATTGGAACGTCATTTAATCACTAATCATCCCATTTTAAAAGACAAACCGATCGATTTTTTTCATGCTAAAATAAACTCGGTAAAACGCATGAAACTTGATTCAACTGGTCATTTTGCAATGGAAAATGAAAAGCTTATGGAAGCTTCTTATGAGATTGCCTTGTTGATAGCTAAAGACAAGAAACCACACACTATTGGTGAGTCCCTTGTAAAAAATTGTTTACTTACTGCTTGTAAAACTATATTGAACGAAGAAAGTCGTGCTAAAGTTGCAAAAATTTCGCTGTCAAACGATACAATAAAACGCAGAATCGATGAAATATCTCACGATTTGAAGAATCAAATAATAGAAAAATTAAATAAGTCTCCGTGATTTTCACTTCAGGGTGTCGAAACAACGGACATTTCGCAGAATTCTTGGCTGCGTTATCTCTCTATATATCCGGAAGTTTCCAATGAAGCTGCGAAGCTATTGGTTCAGTTTTCTTCCACCTGCCTCTGGGAGTCTGACTTTTCGGCGCTTGCTTTTATACAAATCGAAATTTCGGCGGCGTTCCTATCTTAGATTTTAATGCAATACTATTCGACGCCGACATAATATTATGGGCCGATGTCTGCAAAGCGATCGTTTGAAGTCGTTCGCAAGCAGCCGGCTGAACGGTCGTCGGAGTCGTCGAGCGTTCGCGAAAATCCGTCATACGCGTACCACCCGTATCGGATACATCGAACCGCGTAAACTCGGCAATATTTATTATAATCATAATAATAATAATAGCGTATACGATATCGGCGGTGCGCAGGCTGCAGGCGTGCCGAGATTTACGACGACTTCGGGAGGAAAAAAAAAAAATCCGGAACGTTGTCGCTTTCCGCGTGTGAAAGTATTATTATATAATCCCGCTCGTCCCGCGCGCGTGATATCGTCGTTCCTTAAACATATTATGCGTTCGTAAATCCGATGATCTCCTCCGAGTGGTATAGGAAACAGTCGGCGGCTGTGGAGGCTCTTGTTTACCCGCCGATCGCGTAGGCGCCTCCGCGTGGAAATTCGATGGAAATAAATATAAGTAGGCACGAGACGAAAGAGGTTCGACGGGATTATTGTACGGCGTGCTGCGGGGTTTTTCTCCGGGGGTTTTGCGGGCCGATGATCGCAGAATCGTATACCGCGTGCACACCCCGCGATGGTGCTCTTACGATCGGTTTCGCGACCGAATAACATAATAATGGTTACGATACATACCATAGCGTACATTGTACCCATAGCTATTTTGGGTACCAGCTGCTCTGCGAACGGTCCTATAGAAAGAATAAAAATCGCAGACGGTCTGTAGGTATTCTCTTTTACGTTGTACGACCACGTCGAATGTGACGGAAGGTTTTTACTCATTTGCAGGTAGATTATAAACAAATTATGTATAATTACTGATTCGAATGGCTATTAGGTATATCTACCTGTATTACCATACAGTTTGTAGATTTCAAACACAAAACAAATAAACAGTCGTTAACAATCTTACTTTTACATAATTATGTAATATGCATAATATATAAATATTTATAATAATTGTTGATTACTATCAGTATTATATATTATGAACTCAAACGTTAAATGTATGGCAAATTAATTCAAGTAATTTAGGTAGTTGATTAGTTATTGATTTATTTTTGTGGTGGTACGGTTCTCGTACCCATTTGTAAAAATGTTTGTATTAATTAATAAATACATAACTTCGTGACTTTAAAATTGCTCAAAGTACATGATTAGTGTACTCTCGAATTTATCAAACTAATACTGATCTCCATCGCGATTGTGAACGCACGCGGTTGATCTAAAGTTTTGAACAACTTAACTTTGTCTTTTAAAATATATTTCCCAGTTTATTTTCACCGTACAAAGCGTCCACAATCGACAAACCATAAACATAAAACAGTCATTGACATTAAAAAGTGTCCGTTTACTAATATTATATTGTGTGAAGAACCACCTGGACCAAATCGTCTAAAAACTATCAATTTTCGGCTTATAATAGTATGCCTGTTCGCGTCAGTCACAACTCGTGACACTACGAAACTTTTCAGTGATGCGAGTTCGCATATTGTTATACTTTACTGTTTTCCTGTTTTCCAGCATTTACTTCCATCTGTTCAAACGGTTCACTTGCCAATGTATAAACTCGTTATATTATAATATATTGTACGTAAAACTAAGATAACAAGCGTATATTATTCGCTTCCATTTTCAATCCCACCACTTTCTTCTCCTATAGTCGCACAAAATATAAAAATTATCAACTGGAAATTTCGGTTTATTATTTTTTCAAAGTTTGCCATTGCTTATATAACTAATATGTTAGCGCAATAATTATTCAAATTGACTGTTTGCACTGCATTGTACCAAGATTTTTCGCAACGTTTTCAACTTTTCCCTTAACCTAGTAATAATGTATACATAGGCCGTCGTCATTAACATAATACACACATACTCATAAGTTATAATTGCCAGCTATACAAAAGACTACTGTTGATACCGTCCCTGGAGCTGAAATTGATACTTCGTAGAGATGCAAGTTTCGAAGATCTTACAAACATTTTATCGCGGCAAAGGAGAGTTTTTTTTTAAAAATTGTTTTTTATTTTTTTAAACATTGTTAGATATTTAGAAATCATAAAACAAAATTACTCTCGTATTTTTCACGATGTGACTTACTTTATATTAACAACTGGTGGATGAATGTATTTCGGAACATACCTAAATAATATTATATTATAGTCATCAACATTATATTGGTAAATTACGAATAGGTACGCTTATAAAAATGGTCACGTCTAAATGTTATGCTAGACTTCGTTAAGAGGACTTCGTTTCCGTTAATTGCGTTGGTAAGTACATATTGCTACCTAATAAATAACATAGCTAGTCTTACTTTCTTAAGAAACCATTTCAAATCCTGGAATGATTAACTTGACCTATGATGAAATCTAATGGTAAGGATAAGGTTCGAGGCTAGATTTATTTTAGTTACCTAGGTACTACAAACATATTTTTCAATTTTTTCATAACAATTTAATCATTATAATTATAATTTATTGAATACTAGCTGATCCCGTGCACTTTGTTTCCCGTACATAATGACAAACTCTTAAAAAAAAAATGGGATTATTCAACTCCTTTCGGGTGTAACTGTCTGAAGTAAGTGCAACTCGGCCACCTTGGTAGGCAATGTCTGAACATTAGATTTGATGCATGCTTGTACCTGATCTGCCCGATTAACAAATGGCAACCAATGTACAAATTAAATACTAATTTCTACTTATTATTTATCCCATAACCAAAAGCAACCATTTCTAAACAAAAACGTCCATTGAAAATATCAATATCCCTGTTTGAGCACCCTCGGAGTTGGACCTACCGGATTCAATTGTGAATCTAAATCATTCCGGGAACCACTCAAATATACACACAGACAATTTCATCAAAAGCGGCCCAATTGTTTAGGAATGCATAAAGAGCATACAGACAAACATTAATTTATTGTTGTTACTATTTTCGGCCGCCCAATCAATTTTTCCATACAAATTTTACAATAAATCCTTTCCCGTGACTCTACCGATCTATTAGTGAAACCAGTATGAAAATCCGTTTACTAAAAGGTGCTTCCATTTTCGATAAAAAAAAAAAAACTTAAATATTTTCATCGATCATCTTGAATATATATATTATATAATATTAATTTAATTAACAATTAACCAACGGCAACCAATAATCATTATTATAATAGCAACCGTAGTAACCATTTATAAACAAAAATATCCATCGTAAATCTCAAAATCCCTGTTTGAGCACCTCTCCGGGTTTTAATATCTCCTTTTTAAATAAGCATACAACACTCAGAGATAATGTAGCATTCTTATGATGAAAGAATTTTTGAAATCCATCCGGCCGTTCTTGAGTTATAAATGGTCTAACATTTTTTTGAACTCTCTTTTATACAGATTATTATGTTTAAGTTTTAGTTAGGTACCTAGTGAAAAAATATTATACAATTTTAACCAGTATTTTAACCCATGATTTCTGTTGAAGAAATTTATTTAGACGCAATATCGTGCACCGGGTAAGGTGAGTTTTTAAAATTTACGCAATAACTCTAATAAAACAACACTTACATTAGAGATATTATTCACCTATTTCGTAAATCCAAAAAAATAAGGATTTCCTAGTTGACCGTGTTATGGACTACACTCACATGATATTATATGATATGCAAATATTATCAAAATTTAATATTTATTAAATATTAAATTATAATGATATGCAATACCTATGTAATATGTAATACTTACAACATATTTCAGTATAGTTTTCATCCGCGCCGTCCAAAATGCCGAAACAATTAATACTAAAGACGGTGTGTTGAAGTAGTACAACAGTAGGTTCATATTATATCTGAAATTATTAACTTCGAACGTCGTCACCTTTCATCCGCAGACTATAACTCATTACTATACCATATCTATACCACTATAGTAGCTAAAAATGCTGTTATTAGTTATTACCTACTTACTATGTCTTGGTGCAATTATTATTAGGTATTAATTACGAACATGTTGAATTTACGTATGTATATTATTTTTATTTATCATTCACAAAAGTATTTGCGGCTTTTGAAAAATTTATTTATTTATTTTCATAAGCATATACGACAGATTTGCATGATGAGGTAAGATGATGGATGAGACGATTAGTAAAAACAATAAATATATATAAATAATAAAAATAATCGTGTTTCAGTATTATAACAACGACTTTCACCGATCGTTATTCCCACAATTACCTACACGACGAAAAAAATTTACAAATCAAAATGTGAATGAGTAGTTTTCGAGTTACTTAATACTGTGCTATAAGGATAATAGATCCTTGATAAGGGGTGAGGAAGATATGGGGTTTATGGTTATTTAAAATTGTTAGTAATTTACATTAATTGATTTATTTTTATAAAAATGGCCAGAGTATAATACCTACTAGATTCGATATTTAATCCATTTTAAGAAATATTATCTTTAATACAAACATTTTAATAACTGAATAACTATTCGTTCAAATTATGAACTATAGGTATATAAACATAAAAAAAAATTATCTGGTAAATAATTAACAGTTAACAGGAGGGGTGGGTTCTATTTTGAAAAATTATACTCTTCGAGTAGTACACAAAATCTCTCGAATTTGAAAAGTATAAAATATGGTCTTTGAGTACTTACCTATTTTTGAAAATTCCTAAAAATCAGAATTCGTTATCAAACGAAAAAAATGGGGGTGAGCGTGTTTGGCGAATCACCCCATGTGTACAAATAAATAATAAATAAAACAGTTATGATGCGTGGGTAAGAGCTGGGAGCAGAGCAAGTAGAGAGCAAACACGGCGAGATATGCACACTGTACCTATATAAAAGCACGTATGTAAATATATGATTATATTACTTGTTCAACCTGTACGTGTGTGATGATGTATATATAATATTATACTTACCGGGCTCGTAGTACACATACCCTTTCGTAGAATTGCAATAGTTATTAAACAGCTTGCGTATAGTTGTAGAGTGTAGACTGTAGGTAGACGTAATAATAATAATAATATATGGTATTGTTCGCCGTCGACTTTCGATTCGGCGGGACAACAATGAGCGACGACGTATTAAAAAATAAAAAAAATACGTTAAGGGACAAACCTCTCCCGAGTATACCCCACTGGCCCGCTATACCCACTCTCGTGCTCGGGAGGAGTCGTCGACACACGTTGCACTGGCGCGGGCGAGGGACCGCCAAAGGAAATCGGAAAACAATATAATAACGTATTAATGTGTATTCACATTATACATACGCGTAGGTATTATTATTATAATGTCGGAGAATAGGGTCGTGAAATGAAAACACTTTTTGTACACAACAACATTTTTTTTTTTTACGTTTTATTCATATATTATGTTTAGCAGTTATTCGCTATATAATAACTTAATAATTATTTATATAATATTTGTCATCACTATATATATATTATATTTATGTACCATATATAGTAACGTTAACAACAATTACATATGTTGATACCTACACACGTGTTGGTTTATATTATCATAATAATAATTATACTGTATAAATAATTTTTCAGCAACAATCTAACTAATATTGACTCTTTTGACTATTTTTTTTTTTGGGGCGTAAGTACTGATATAATATTATTATACTGTATTTTTTTTTTATACATAATTCCGTCGGATAAATAAATACACAATACGTATTACTAAATACTCCGCTCACCCCATCGATAATAATATTAATATATATATAGGTAC
The DNA here is from genome assembly GCA_008086715.1 of Sitobion miscanthi. Classification (NCBI taxonomy): domain Eukaryota; kingdom Metazoa; phylum Arthropoda; class Insecta; order Hemiptera; family Aphididae; genus Sitobion; species Sitobion miscanthi. The sequence continues at coordinate 17,951,025 of CM017797.1, forward strand.
TAACATAATATTTAGATTACAATTTATTTTTTACCTTACGTTTATGATCGTTTTGCGTTGTCACACACGCCTTTATCATCATTATTATTATTATTATTAATATAAGGTGCCGCGTAGTTCATAATAATATATTATATCGTATGCGTATGTCTTATTATTTTTTTTTTTATCGTTAAATTTAGAAACGCGTTTTTCCGATTAATACAAATATTATATAATATAATGTACGCGTTACACAATAATAATGCAATACTCACGGTACGTAAAGTTACTAAAATATATACATACATACACACGTATATATATAATTATTTTAATATAGGTAATAATTATTATTCGTATATATAAACCTACACGTTCAGATAGTTGCATATTTTAACAATAATAATGATAATAATAATAATAATAATAATAATATACACTACAATATACGTAAATAATAATAATAATAATAATATATATAATATCTCTGTCATCGTAACATACGATTATCGTTACAATATATTACTCGACGTAGACATCATAATATTATAAGTGCTGTGTAATGGCTGGGTATGTGTGTATAATATGTTTGTGTATGTTTGTGTCTGTGTGTGTGTTTGTGTGTGTATGTGTGTATAGTTGATTTAAATCTTTCATATTATATATTCATATATAGGTATGTTATATACATGACACGATCGGTTATACACGATTATAGTTACAATATAACAATAGTAATAATCATATAGGTAATAATAATAATAATAATAATAATCGTTAAAATTTTCGCAACAATTTTTTCGGAATGTACCTACGTTTCGACAGCATGTTTTTTTTTAATATTACATTGTTTTTGAAACAAAATCGTGAATACAACATTATTTTATCACATATGAGATCTCGCGATTTGTGTAGATAATTTTTTTAAAAATTTTTTTTATTTCATTATTATATTATCATAATGTTCTTGGCGCACCCGTACTTAGATAGTTATAATATATTACTATCAATATATTATTATTATAATATAGAATTATAAGTTATACAAAAATGAATTCATCAGATACAACATGAACACCCTGATTGTACTCCAAAATTTATATTTATTATTATTATTATTTAAATTGATTTAAACACTAGTGTAAAAACGGAAATCTACGTATAGTTTACGAACATAATAAATTACTATCTAACTCGGTTTGTAGTGTTTCTGTACGATGCTTGCTATATAATATAGTATAAAAATTTCGGATGTACGGTTCATTTTATTTTCAATTATTATTGTGTAATGTATAATATATTACATCGTTATAGGTATATTATGTGCTTTTTGGCAGGAAACTCTCCAAAACAGTGGCTCATTCGTCTTAACATACATATCGTTACATTATGGTCATCAATATAGTTATACTAGTTAAATAACAGTTATAACATTTTTATTTACTTGTTATAATATGGTACTTAAAAATTACTCGCACAACATGTATTATAATGTATTACAATAAAATATTTTAATTTTAATCCTAAAAAAACACTAACAACTAATGATTTTTGTTTATAATTTTTTTTTCGCTTTTTACGTTTTTTAAAATTTTTTTTCAATAACTCTATAATCATCATTATGTATTAACGTTGTAATAATTATATTATATGGTGCAAATTTAACCTAAATATTACAATGTACATAATTGTTTTTTTATTATTCAATAATAATAATAATTATGACTTAGCTCGTCTGGTACACGACCAGTGTAACTTACACGCTATGCTTACACGTTACACTTTGGTTTATCCTAGGCGATTATTATTCATCAATATTTATATAGTATAATTGTTTTATTTATATGTACACGCTTTTCGTTTTAATCGAACGTTTTTTTTTCCTTTCGCTCTTTTCGTTATTAATAATTTGATATACATATAATATATAGACTATATATATATAGTTATTAATTTTATATTCAATTTGTTTATTTTATAAAACTACTCGATGGCTACGATTCGGCCTACGCACGTTAATTAGTTGTGTTTTTATCAACAAAAAACATTTACTACAATTTAGCACACTTTAATTTACATAGATTATATTATCCTTATATAATAAGTAGTAAAATAATATTAAATATTATTTTTATACTAGGGAGTCGTAAAAAAAAACCACCAACACGATTATTTTGCGGGTCGTTATATATATATAACGTAATATATATATACAAAGAAACGAACAAAAAAATTGGTGATTTAAATCGGCAGACAAATTTGTGGTGTGTGATGTGAGTGTATTGAGCACAGGAAATAATTTCGGTGGGGAGCACTCGAAGCGAAGATCTTAGTTTTGGAAGAAAAAAAATTTGTATTGTTAGTATAATATATATGTTATATTATAATAACATAGAGCTATAGTGGACGTGATAATTTTCATTTAATTGGTATTGTTATTTTTGTTTTGCATTCAAAGGGACACGTTTCGATAATGATATTATCATATTATTATATAGTTATATACCAAAAACTGACAAACATAACACAACAAAATATAATATTGTAATCGTATTACCTATAACATTCTATATAAAAATGAAAACAGCTCGCTATATAAAATTATTATTTTTCTTTCCGTATAAATATTTACAAAAGTCAGATAAAACAGCAAAACGTAGCGAAATTATTACACATTGCGAAAAAAAATAATAGTAATAATAACTATATATTATCATGTAGGTAGTACGCGTTATGCCTATAGATTCGTATTATTACAAAATGAGCGAATTGATCGCTGTCGATAACATAATATATACTATTTACATACACACGCACATGCACACGTGCGTCTGTGTTTCTGTCGCGCGTGTGTGAGTGCGCAATAATAATAATATAATATAATAAAATAACATTCTGTTATATTATATTTATTTATATTATGTATATTAACACACTTTTTTTCTCTGGAGCCATCATATTATTATAATTCATACAAAAATGCTTCATTAATATTATCGTTGTTCAAACAGGTGAAGTGAAAAGAAAAATAATAATAAATAAAAACATCAACAGAAATGTGCTGAACAAAAATATATCATTTTTTTTTTTGTTTCAATGTATAAAAAAAAATTGTTTGGCAATCGATGTCCTACACTTTTTAATAATGCACGGTCATTATCAGTAGGTATATTATAACATAATATTATAATTAAGTCATTATTAGTTACTTTTAATATTATTATATTATTTTCGTTTTTTGAGCATGTAAGCACAATTATTATTATGTATATCATCGTTATCTTGACTACTAAATATTTTATGACTAAATAATTTTTTTTTTTGTTTTTATGGTTTAATTATCGATTTTATTTTTTTTTTTATCACAATTCTTCATCACTCGTGTCGATGATATGTTACGTTTTTTATTTGGTTAGCGATCTATTGTTTTTAAAAACCGAATGCAACCCATCGGGGGATTCGACACCGTACAAACGAATAATAATACATTAATATACCGGCCCGTATAATATAATATAATAATATATAATATTGATTTTTTTTTTTTTTTGGCGCCTCAAATGATTTATTTACAATTCGTTCGGTACACCGGCAGGGCTTTCGGGGTATTGTAAATTTGATTGGCTTGACTATGTGTGTAGCAGAAGGCGGAGTTTGGAAGAATTATCGTATCGCGTTTTTGGGCTCCAGAATTCAGTCGTCCTCAGACCAGCAGGCTTGGCGTAAGCCACTCTTCGTCGGCTATCTGCAAACCACATCAGTGCCCTTATATAGTATTACATCGTACGTGAATATGTGAATCAATATGTGTGTTAGTTATTTTTATTTTCCGTGTGTGTGTGGACTGTGTATGTGTTTTTTTGTGCGAGGAACTTGTACAAAACCCGTGACTTTTGGGTCTATATTTTACCCTCGGGAGTCTAGCGATATCCATATTATTATTATCATACGACGTATAATAATATAAACGAGGACACGGCGACCGAACGACTGCAATGCATCGGCGACTGGTTAGGTTCAGCGCATTTGTGCGTTTTCAGATTTGAAAAAAATAATAAATAATACAGTTATCAATAATTCCACGATCCGAGTGATGAATATTTCGTTTGTCGAATGTCACGCGTGTAGGTGCAGGTAAAACGCCTCGAATAGATAATTTGGAATGGTTACAAAATAGCAGCAGTCACCGTGATGCGCACTACAGCTAACGAAAGCACAATACTATTGCAATCGTCGTCGTCGTTGTCGTTAATATAATAAAATAATGTTAAAACAGGTAAGTATCAGGTGTGAGAGGGTTAAGCCGAAATTAAGTTCGTCGACAAATTATATCACAAGCACAATAAACACGACGGAGGTGCGATTTTGTTTTGTTATTTTTCTTTTGGTGTGGTGGGAGGAGGTTGGGGTGACACGAATCTATTTCCTGTGCAAACCTAATCACACTCAAATGCGTTCACACGACAGTTTGTCAGAACGGGATACGCGGGGTTTGCCGAATGTTCGCCTCGTAGCAGTATAAAAACAACTAAAATATACAAAATTATAAAAAAAAAATTCTACTAAAATAATTGTAATAAATAATAACGTTAAGAGCATTCTCGTCTACAAAATTAGCTAGGTATATACGTTTCATCAAACTATGTGCATATCGAATTCGACAGATTCGAAAACAAAAAAAACCATAATAGACAATTATAATTAATGATAATAGGTAGTAATAATAATAATAATAATAATCTTATTGAATACCGGACGCGTACATTGAGTTTGCAATCGACCGGTATCGTATTTAATATAATAATAGCGTAAATAATAATAATAATAATAATAATAATAATAAAAAAAAAAAAAACTAATTATAATAACGAAAGCGCGTGATAGGTGTGCCGGGGAGGATCTTATGATGGATAGGTAGTGGCGTGTTGTGTGTGGGGGGGCATGTGGTGGGGGGGGTAGCGGGAGGTAAAAAATTGCACGTCTTCGTGTCCATTTTAACGTATTGGATTTTCGAAAAAAATCGACACAAAAAATACGCACGAGGTGAAAAATTGGGCACTATTCGTTAGGGGTTTTGGCCAAGGGGATTAGGGCGCGTAATACAATTTCGTGGGACGATAAGCGCCATTGAATCGGTCGGCTGTGGAGGCTGTGGATGCTGCGGCGATGGCGGCGGCGGCGGTGGAGGCTGCGGCTGTGGAGGCTGATCACGAGGTGGCCATTTTCAGTATGGATAGCTCGTTGGCCTCGTAACCACCATGGTGCTGGTGGTGGAGGTGGTGATGGTGGTGGTGGAGGTGATCATACATGGGCCACGCGGACGCCTGCACCGGTGCGGGGTGTTGTTTTACCTGAAACTGGTGGAGCGTCGGATAAGCCGGTATCATGGCGGCGGCGGCGGGTGGCGGGGCCGGTGCCGGGGCCGACTGTTGGGCCGCTACGGCAGACGCGATCTGTTGGCCGGGCTGCAGGGCCCCTGGTTGAGTCCACGCGGTCGTCGCTCCCGTTGGCAGTGCTTGCATTCCCATCCGACTGCGAACACGAAAAGCGAAAATGCAAACAATTTTTTCAATTAGTCGTGTCAAAATGTCGGTTAACATATTTTACCGACGATTTAAATAGTACCCATAATGTTATATTGCGTATCACTAAAATAATCAGGGATAATGGTAGTAATGTAGGGAGTCTTATAACATAAAATAACATACATTTTAACTACGAATAATGTAAACTAAAAATAATCTTATAGGTATCAAATTAATTTTTTACTGTACTTGAGATCTTTTTGTTATTCTACTATCCTATATAATTAAATGAGTATCGTTTGACTCATCCTGTAACAGTATTACAGTTATTGTTGGCAATTTTTATTTTGATGGAAATCAGTAACAAGCTAACAAAAAATGCACTCAAGTCAAACGAGTATAAAAAAAATACAATTTCACCACGGTGACACTCCCTGATTACACGTAAATAACCACTATTATTCTTAATTTATCTTAGTATCAGATTATAATTAAGTGCACGGCTATTCTTCATACACCACTAAGCACTTAGTATGTATACAGAAAGAATAAATTAAGGTGGAGGGGGTTAGTAAGAAAAACAATTTTTAATTAATTTTATATGGCTATGTCGAAAATAAAATATTTTATGAGATCATTTCTGGGTGATGGCTGGGCTGGGGCGATTGTAATCATCATCCAGTCATAAATTCCTTAAAAAATATGTAATATTGTTACAGATTACTAGGAATTTAACGAGTGTAAGTATTCACATCTCATCCAAAAGGTTTTATTGGTCGACAAAAAGTCCACAATAGTGTATTATAATAGATGTATCAAATACCTATGTTGTACCATAATATGTAAATAATAATATTGATAAATATCAAGTGATATTATTTAACTATTTTAAAACCTACAGTTTTTTTACCTAATTTTTCTACATATCATGTTAAAAAACACTTTGTTAAATCTAAACGCTGATATCAGTCGATGGTCGAAGGATTACGTATGAACCATACCAATTAAAATAATATGGAGCTGACGACGTAGACTTGAAATACTGATTGTGATTATTTCCCAGCTTATTTGTAGCTTTGCATAAAACTACCAATCTAGTTTATTTCATATACCTCGGATAACGGTAGGACGGTATAATATTATTTAGTGGAAAAATAATCATTTCTGTATTTAAGGTGTCCCAACAAATTAGTCTCGAAAGTGCAGAAATTAAGTCATAATACGTTTAATATGCTGTAAACGGTAAACCATAAAATAAGATTCGGTTCGATCAAAGAATTTTTTTCGAGATGGCCAAAAATAAATTTTTTTCTACAGTATTTTGATGTTCTGAACACCGTTTTTTTTTTTTTTTATGAAGTCGATAATTATTTAATTTTAATATTCTTGCAGTGTACCTATATTGTAATAATATTATGTTTCTGGAGCAGATAGAGAGAATTTTCACAAGACACGTTTTCATTGATATTAATTTTATTACGTTCAAGTGCTATTCAAGCAATTGATTTAAATCGAATAGAAAAAATAAAATATAACGCAGTGCGACAATTAAAACGAGTGAAATACCATTGAACGTGTTTATTGAACAGTGGAATACGCAGTTTCACATTTAATGAAAATGTATTTACATTTGGGAAACTCCACCTTGGAACCGGCTACTTTTCATACATTTTACTCTTATTGAAAAATAAAAATATTAATCATATTATTTTTCAACAAAAAAAAATTCGAATTCAATCAGTACACACTACATTTTAATGGTTAATCTGATCGGATTTTAAAATGTTTTTATTTCCGTCTTTTACGTACAAATGCAATTTTCGAATTTATTACAATGAAGGTAGGTGGTAATTCGGTCATCCAAAGTTATGTAATTGTTTGTCAGTTGTAGTATACAAACCGTTCTTGCAGGCAAGAGTTTGTTCGTTCGATTCAAATATCCGGGATCTTGAAAGTTAATGTATATAATGCATTTGTATTGCAAGCGTACAAATATATTTGAAAAATAACCACAATAATAGGCGTGTCGGATTAAGAAAATAAAAAAACTACATAGAGTAGCACCTATACTATATAGTTATACAATTGTACAACTATAAGGTTTTCTACGATGCTGCAGAATTAGTCGCATAACAATAAGAGTTTTACTCGAAATTCACAAAACTCGACACGTTGTTAATAGGTACCTATACCGATTACCCTGTTCTATCTAGTGTTATAATTTACAACGATCGTCGCCGCTGACTTACCCGAGATAACCTTGTTGGTAACCGAACTGTCCGTACGTGTAACCTTGGACGCCCTGCAGGAACTGGCCCTGTAGCTGTGTGGCCGGATAGCTCTGCGGGTACCAGTAACCGAGTTGCTGGCCGTATGCCGCGGCGGTGTACGGGAACTGTGTGCTGCTGAGTGCCGCCTGAAACGTCAAAAAAAAGGGGCCGCGTGGCAGAAGTTAGTCAGCGTCGTCGATTCGGAATAACGGGAAGTTTTACACGGAAACCATGGAAGTCCGCGGTGGTCCGGAACTTACCTGCGACGAGCACACTTGCGACGCGTTTTGCGACACGATCGGTTCACCGGACTCTTTGCCCCACGAACACTTGACCGGCTGGCCGTTGATGTCCGAATTGTGGACAGCCACTATAGCGTGAGTGGCCGACTCCTTGGTGGCAAATCTGGAACATCCGACAAGGCGGAAAGCGGTTTTTGTTTAAAACGTCCGCACGCAGTGGTGCGCGGATGTCGGAGATACATTTTTAATCCGACCGGGTCGCTTAAATATTGAGGACAAACGGTCCGCAGGTCCTGGCCCCTAACACGGTTTCTCGAAAATGGTTGCCCGAAAACAAGGTATATGCTTAATAATAGATGCACACACATTCGACAAAATACGCGCGTGCTTGTTTGCGTGCGAGTATATAGTCGAGTCGTCGGGGATGCATTCTTAATCCGTTTACAATTGGCTGGGAAAGAGGCCACCGCCGCGCAGTCCATGGGGAAGTGCAGGAAACCGTCCGACACAATCTTTCTCTCTACCCTTTCTACTGCCTCTCACCCCTCTCACTCCGACCACCTCCGACGACGCTTCACTACCGCCGTCAAAGGTATTGGGTCGTTTCGGATGTACGCTCCTGTATTATATATATACTATAGCCGGTATGTGTGCAGAGTATTATATATGTATATAACGTGTATGTATATATAGCTTTATAATATGTATGGTATATGTATATAATATATATATATATTCCGACTGGTAAACACAGTCCTACCTAGCCGTATACCACTACTAACTGTAAACAAGGTAACGAACTTTATTAGCTCGGCACGTATCCACTGATGCCGAAGTCTTGGAGCGAATGAATATTTTAAGCTTCTAAGTAGCCAGCGGGCCGGAACTCCGGCGGGGCCGACGAGAGAAAACAAACATTCCGTTTTACAACGTTAAGACATTATGGAAACAAAAACCCGGTCGTCCTTCGAAATTTTCCGACGAAATTAGTGTATGTCGATTTTGTTATTTCCGTCACAGTATTTTATGTTATAAAAATAAAATATAATATAATGTATGGAGGAATCGGAATGACGAAAGTGACGACGACGTGCATTACGCTTGCGTGGGTATATTGTTTATTTTATGATTACTGTTATTATTATTATTCGTCTGTACCTCTGAAATCTCGTGTCCCGCGTAATGATTTGAGGGCGGCCAAAACGATTTATTGCCGGCCGATTTCAAGGGTTGAATGTCGCGCAGGACGACGCATAAAACTTTACGCATTAAATACGCGAGGACGACCGGCGGCGGGTCGCTATAAAATTCCAATTCAGTTTTTCCCGATGTCTCATAAGTAATTCAGACGGGCGGGCGACTGGGTCTAAAAATATGGTTTTAATGGAGATACCGTTCTCGGGATCTGTGCACGCGGCGAGGTCAAAGGAAACCGCGGATCATCCCACAGGAATTGTTCAGGATTGAACGAACCTGGTACATTATAATGCGTCTCTATAGCCGGAGGAATAATACGAGCGATACACCGCCGTTTTGTTTTAGTATATTTGACAGGTATTTAACTTGTTCGATACAATACGTTTATTAGCGTATAATCCGATTACACTATTGTTCAGAAATTATCTTTTCAAATCAGTGTTGCTCGTAGGTCGTGTATATAACGACGTAACTACTAACTATTGTATTATATTATGTACTTAAAATACACGTTATATTATATTATACAGTTTACGAATTCAGAAGTTTTAAATTTTGATCTAAATATAGATATACGTAACATTAATGACTAAAATATTATGTAAAACGTTTTATATGCAAATAACAATAATATTATGATTATGAAAAGTCTAAAATACGTACAGCTATAAAAAACAAAATTCACTGTCAACAAACAAAGATCATCTCAATTTTTATAAAAAATATTTATATACGTTATGTATGTATTATAATATGTAAATATTATATTATGTAATGTGTACAAGTACCTATGTTAATATTATAGGCTTATCATAATTGTAAACATACGAATTATCTCATAAATTGCGCGCAAAATGGAAATAACTAAAAAGTCATCGTAAAAAAAAATCAATACTCACAAACTGTTGTTCACTTTCGGGATTAATTTTATTGTTTGTTCGCATATGCAAATAAGAAACAGAGCAACGGGACTATAGTAACTATTATAACGAAGGCCGAACAAACGTCACGCGTATTATTTTATATAATTTTAACGTATAGTAGGTTTAACGTACCTATATAGATTATAGACACCTACTAATATTATAATACTACACAGTGAAATACCACCAAATAGTAGAGCAATAGTGAGCCATCAATCTGTCGAAGATAAAAATAAGATCCCAAAAAGTGAACGATTTACGCATTTTGGTGATGGGATTTTGAATTTGAGAATAACATTGCACGCCATATCGATATATTATATACCTACTACAGTATATTATTAAGACAATGTGAAATAATTTCGACGCAAAATCTGGTTGTACACGTGGACGTCCTGCGTCGGCCTTTGCAGGGGTAGGTCTCTGTGGCGGGACGATTATATGGCTCACACACACATCTACATTCGTTTATATATTTGTTTGTGTGTGTGTATGTCTAGTAACGCTGAGGACGATGGGTCTTGGGCGGGAAACGCTGTTAATTTATGTATTTGAGGTTGGAATGATGCCGAGCGTACGGGTTAATGATTTACCAGTAATATTGTGAATATGGACCAAACTACTAAAGTACCGCCCACCCGCCTTTCAAAGGCCACACGTGAAACACACGCACACACGCACATACGCACACACGCGCGCGCGCGCGCGCGCACACACACACACACACACATATATATATATATATATGTTATAAGTGCTGTTCATTACATTTTGGGGACGACAAGAACTACTGTCTTCCGCGGCAGTGGTCGAATAGAAGCGGTGGTTGTGGTGGCGGAGGATAAGGTGGAGGTAGTAAAAGTGGAGGCGGTCGGTACATTAGGATATCCGTCGTCGTGTTTTCGCTGAGTGCACACGCGTACACTTGCGCACACACGAACGCGAGGTACCCTACCTATACACAGGGCGTTTGAATAATTAAATCATGTTACTAGTGAAATCGGAGCGACCTGCCGTTTCGATTCAGTTGGAATCCGATTACCCACCGAAGAATTTCGTGTGTCCTTTCATTTATTTATTTTTTTCCATCCACGATGATCGATACTGGGACCGTCTTTATTTTGGTTTGACAACCTCCGGCGTCCGACAAATGAAAAATTAAAACGAAAAAATTGATAGTTTCGGAATTTCTTCCACTAAACGACCATCTATAATAGTACGCACATCGTACGTGCACGGTATCTACCCCATCACCTTGCGCAAAATGTGGTTCCAAATAGTAAATAATAATAAATTTCAAATTATTGCAAAAACATTTTTAGGACTGTCAAATCAAAGTTTAGCTTAGATGAGATTCGGGTAACCCGATCGGATCGGCGCGGTGCCGCTGTGTATTAATTTGTTCATAAACTTATCTCTGTACTCATTATAATACAATACAGTATTGTTTACAATGCCCTTACATTTTACTGGCATTACGCGTATATTAATATTGTCACAACGATGGCGTCGTCGACTTACCGGACGAATGCGTAACCCTTGTCTTTGAACACTCGTATCTCTTGGATGTTGCCGAATGGAGCGAACGTCTTCTGCACCAGCTCGTCGGTGAGTCCGCTGGTCAGTCCACCGCAGTACACGGTGCAGTTGGTCGGGCTCGACTGGTTGTACACTTCGTCAAACGTCAGCGGTTTGGTGTTGGCTGAAACGAAATGCAAGAAATCATTATTGTAGAACCGCGATCAATACAAACGATTGAAACATAATTATTATTATAAGTTCGATCGGTTTATATTTTCAATTTATTATTATGACGGGGAAAAAACCTTTTTTTTACGACTCGTCCAGGTACAAAAAAACTAAATAAAACGTAAAACGCACGCGAGTCGTGAAGTTCCGATGTCGAGGAGACGCGATATCCATCGATATCGTCGTGTTGTTTTACGCTGTACTATATAATATTAAGCGTGTTGGCTTTCACACTCATCTCAATAGTATATTATAAAACACAGCGCGCGCTAGACACGGAGAAAGCGCGTTTGCCTATATTATAACTCTAATATAATATTACTATAATTATTATTGTGTGTGCACGTGTACGGCGTTATTGTTCTGGGCATAACTTCGACCCCCTTACCCTCCGCACTCCTGTGTGTGTGATGTTAAACTTGGTTCGGACTCGCAGCTCAGATTCCACACAACTCGTGTATACCTAACAAACCTCCCCCGTATTCGGGTACATGCGGGCGTTGACAATTACGTCAAAACTTGCTAGACAATAGACGGGCGCATTTATATTATATATATATATATATATATATTTATATATACATGATATGTATATAAACGTACAGTTGGCTCAGTTGTTGGCGAGAATTCTCATTTCGATAGTGTTTCCAAGTCAAACATGGTTGGGAGAAGAATAGTTTCGGCGGAGCAAACGTCAATCAAAGACACGCCGGAAAATTGTTTCGTTTCTCGTTGCAGTGCGGACCGCCGACATAGCCGTTTGATTTACTATTATTTGGTTTTGAAAAAATTAATCGATTCAAAACTATTAGTTGTAAAGTAATAATAATAATATAGAGCGTATTGTTAACTTTAAACTTAAATTAATCGGCTGGTATAGTATATTTGTCACTTGCAAAAAATTATGGATACACTGAAACTACTAAAAATACCGTTTTCGAACCGCATCGGTGTATGGTGTTACCCGTCTTAGAGCAAGTTAACCTACATTATATTATTACGACCTCGTTCCATTCGTCAAGAAAAGAGACTGCAATGGCTGACTGGAGGACGTTAAGGCAGATTATTAATTCGAGGGCCAGCAGACTCTCCATCGAGAAGCATGTACGAATATTTTGTAGGTGATGCGTATGCCAGTATAAACCATTGTGTTTGTGACGGGAGGTAATTTCACCGTCATCTTTCCTTGGGTAAATGTGTGTGTGTTTATGTAATGAATACTCGTGGCCGGAACGCAATACATTAATATGAAGTGATGTTGTCGGATGTCAATTATTATTCTTGGAACTTCACGAATTTCGCATTACTAAGGAACTTGCATGATACTCAAAATCTTAATCGACGCAAATTTTGAATTTGTTACATACCACTTTAGTAACTCAATCTAAGAAATTTATGATTTATATTAATTATTATTTTAAATATACTTAAATAAGTGATTCCGATACGTTTTATATGATAAAAATAAGCGTTTATGTATTATCAGTTAACCGGTTGCAGCTTAGGTAGGTATACAATATGATGCATATGTTTAGTATTACATTTTGATTTTGTAATGTGCAGATTAATATTTTGAACATATTTAATGTATATTACACAGTTAAGACTTATAATTATCATAAGTAGGTAGGTATCTTATTACAATACTTGAGAGCCAATTACGGTTAGGCGCCTACCTATATAAATACAATTAATATTAATATTTTGTGAATAGGTTATAGGTAGGTATATAAGCTAAATAAAAACTTTAATTATAAATTAGCCTTCAAGCATCCCTGTGTTCATCTAGATTCTGAATATCTACAATAGATTTAATATATTCTATATATTACTGTTGATATATTAAAAAAATTTAAGACATTTTTGTAATATGTAATAATATGTATGACCAATGCACATATTTCATTGTTTTTTAGAGCATAAAGTTCCGAGGTCTGAATTATTATTTATTTATACAATACTACCGATGTAAGAGTAGTGACATTTGCCGTGGGCAACGAGGTGAAATCGAATCCACCGATTGCGGCGACCACGTACGTATACGTCCTACATACATATTATACGAAGGCAATATGCATGCGGCGTATAATAATGTACAATCGACCAGCCCTTGCGGTCTACAGTGTATATGGAGACGAGACAGTATACTGCAGTGGCGCACTGAGATATTGTGCCGACGACGAGCGAGTCGACAATAAAAGTTTTATTTACATTAAACAAAGTGTACTCGGACACGCAACCAATTAGCAAATTGTCCGTGCGTAATGGCGGTTTCCTCCGGCGAATTATCCACACGAATGGAAATGCTCTGACAAACTTTCTCGGCGCATTTGGCAAGTATTCTGCTCCTTCATCTTTAAGTTTTCAAGTGGTTGGGGCTGGGGGCCCGTCACTGTTTTTCTGCCGCCTCTTCCTCCATCTCATCCTTCTTCGCCTCTACCACACCGATCTGATCCACTATGTATATATATTATATATACATATATAAATACATACATAGATATACGCGGCCGCTCCGCGAAAATCCCCGCTAATGTTATAGTGTATATAATCATTTTCCGTCGCGGGGGGTTTTCACCGTCTCGCTCTTTCTCCTCCTCCAATATATTATGTATATACATATTTATATTTTGTTTTAGAAAATAAATGTTGTTTTTTTCCGCAATCCCCGCTACAGCCACCATATAATTTCCAAAGATTTATGAGGTCGTAAAACTTCGGGGGGTTCTTTAACTCAAAAATTCAAATTCCACCGGGGATACAACGATGAAAAACCAACTACGGCAAAAAATATACACACACATACGAATAATGTATACACACGCACATTTGGGCGCGCGTACGATTTTCTTTTCTCTTTTCAATTTTTATCTTTTGTACGCTTGCCAGAGATGATCATGAAAAAAAATACCACAAGAACGGCGATGATGAAATAATTGATTTTTCATATATTTTGTTTGTTTTTTTTTACATTCCTTTCGCGAGCCGACACTATGCTGCAGCAATCAGTTATAACAATATTCTCAGAAAAACAATCGATTTGTGTGTGAATAGAAATTAAAAAAAAAAAAAAAAAGTAAAATAAATTTGGAATATCATAAATTGTATATAACATATATATTTGGTTTATGTTTACGCCTGCGTTGAGATGAAATCGATATATATATTTAAAAAAAGTAATAATAATAATAATAATAATAATACAATGATGATGTGGTGGTATAGGTACGTATACCTACGTCACGTCACACTTCTGGGAAAACTGCTCGAGGGAGGGCAAGACGGTCTCGAGGGAAATTTTGAATTAATTCGAATGCATAATTCATATGCCCGTGGTAGAACGCGTGCGGGCACTGGAGTAGTGTTATGATAAATTCCGTTGCTAATTTAATGCGTTTTAGATACATTACATATTGATGCTGTTTTCAATACGATATTCCGGCAGCGATATTGATATATAAATATATATATAATGAAATCTGAGACCCAAATGAGAGCATTATATATCATATATCATGCATATGCATATATAATATATATAGGTATACTTACTTACGCCGCGACTGTGTCGAATTAACCGCTACACATTGACACGTCTTCAACACACGCGTCGATGAGTTACTATATGTACACGGTTTTCGTCGAGGGGGTGGCGTGGATAGACGAACGGCAGTGTACGAAAACTTTGAAAATATAATACTGTTTAGCAAACTTCGTCTCGACACCGATTTAACACGACCGAAACGCGCGACGCACGATTTAATTGCTGTACAATATATAGGTATATAATGTGTACAAATAACCGCAATATTATACTGGATCACGAGTATTCCGCGCCGAAGCGTAATTTTATCGAAAGAGTTTTCTCAAACTCTCGTGAAATACGCGCCCATATAAATTCGATCGTTTGTTAATGTCAATTACACCTCCCGAATGTTTTGTTGTTATTATTATTAACCTATCTTATTATTGTTATATAAGTCTAAAGCTAAAGACTATATTTTTAAACGGTTATTATTACGTCTCCGTCATCATTTTATATAGTTCCCGATCTATTTTTGAATTATTGTAATTATTCTACTATGAAACCGTAAAAAAAAATATAGACTCTGCTCGGAAATAAAATATTAGTCTTTTGCCTATTGAATTATTTAAATATTTGGATATCGAATGCCATGCAATCATGCCGGTTGCAGGTATACTGTAGTATTGTACGTATGTGGTACTCTATTCAACGAAATTATATTAAGATATTATATAATATTTATTGAATGCGTCCAAATCCGCTGTATAATACTATAATTATTTAGCAGCAACGATGAACGATCGATATATTAATATAATATTGTAGGTATATGGTAGCCACTGAAGGTGCCAAATCACGGGTGTATTTAAAACTATTATTATAATGCACGGACGGCGTACGGCCTGATTAAACGAAAGTTAGTTTGCTATATTAATACAGTTTTATCGTTGCAATAATTTCTTCATCGTGTACAACTTACAGCAAGTAGTCGATACACGGACATCGTGGGCGGACGTAGGTACCCGTACATATAGATTATAGGTATATAATACGTGCGTATATAAATATAATACCGTTGTCGAACTGGGCGTGCAGTTTATATACTGGGCTTTGTTCGTGAATAATTGAACTTAAGAGCGAATTACATCGGCCTGCATCAAGATAATATAAAAGTTGGTTTTTGTTTACATTTTCGAGAGTAAAAATAAAGGTTCAATTTACATATTATGGGTGTAATATACTTCCCCCCTCCCCTTATCGGTACACCCGCCACCGTGGCTGTGCGCGGGCAAAGGCTATATTATAATGACCGCTGCTGCAGGAGTACGTATATATTATTATAATATAGAACGTTGGGTTAAATAAGATTTTCCTTTTACTGCGCTCGCAGTTGTACCTACGCATTACACGTGGATATTTAAATCGTAACATTCCGATAGTAATCCCCGTTAAATTTATTGCACAGTCAGATAGTTTTAAAAACACATTTTTAATTCATTCACATAACAATATATGCACGGTAAATGAGTACCACGGCGAGCTTAAATCGAACACTCCCGCGTATCGAGGGTTTTTACCATATTATGACATCGTTGTAACGACAGAGAAAGTAGGCATCTACTGTATTATAATACCGATGGAGTTTTGTATTGGTCCCAAAAAAACACGTCAGCAACAACAACTGGTGAGCGTGTACCTACCTATTAGCGCTTAATTATTTCCTGGCTTAAATATTTTAAATTCGTTCATTAATAGAATGGTGTACTATTGACAAAACATCATTACTCAAAAACACCATGCTATACACAGGCCCCCCCCCCCAGGCCGATCGCCGATGACGGTCTTTGGTACCTATATACATCCAGTCCGGTGGGCGTTTAATTATCAGTGTACGTTTTTGAAATATCGTTACTTAACAAAGTCTCATCAATCTAATTAACGCACCGTTGTTGTACCTTTCACAACATTAATCCATTAAATTGGGGTAGTATTTAAATACGTGCATATATACCCGGTGTGATACAAGTTGAATGATCGAAATATTTCGCGACTATTAGTGGGTCGCCAGAGAACCTGCAGCGACGATATCATAATATTATTATCCCAAGACAGCAAGGGGGAAATTGACTTAAATATAATATATTAATATTAGATATAAGATGGAGCGGCTCATCATCGTACAGGCAAAAATCGATCAAAAATTTTTTACCAAAAAAAAAATGTGGTGACTAAATTATGAACCGTTCACACTCACTCTGTATTCATAAAAATCCATACAAAAATCATTGTATATGAGTATAATAAAATTTGGTAGGTAAAAGTAAATTACTGTGATATTTTTTGCAAGTGAATTTATAATGTTATCTGAGTCAATGCTATTATTGGATACATCTCTCTCGACGTATATAGAAGGGATAAAAAAACCGAGAGTGAATTCATGATATTTTATCTCAATAAGTACATTTTTAACCACCTCGTGGGACTCAATGAATATTTACATGAACCTGAACAGATAATTATGGGATTACTTGCTAAATACGAGATGAAGTATTCTCAAATATTGGAATATTCTATTGGAAAAAAAATTGTAACAAAATGTTAATAATATAGTGTTACAAGAAAAACAATTATTAATATATTTTCTCAAATTTTTATAATATTAATATTTATGTTAAGTAATTAATTGTATGAAGAATTGCAAAGAAATTGGAAATATAGTACCTTCTTTATAAGGACTTGATGAGAACTTACTTACAACCTTCTTGGCTGCTCCTTAGGCCTTGCTACTCCTTCCTGATCCTCCCTTCACATCCATTATACTCCCTGTACATAACTTAATCTAAGAACTAGTTTTAGGTATGACACGAAAGGTAGAAATAAAAACGTAAAGATTATTATCCCACAACAATGTATTTCAGGTACTTATAAAATGGATTTATTCATTTTTTTTATGAACTGATTTGGTTTATGGATAAATTGAAATAAAATATTATCAGTTATGATTTTATCGAAATTGCATTGATCCCAAATTTTATTTATGTAGGCTCAATTATTTCGGTTTCCATACAGGTTATACGGGTTACGTTCTATTGTTGTACCCTGTACATACTATACACCCTGTATGCGATATGTGCGTTCGCTGGATAACGCAATGGCCTACGTGACTGTGGGAAGTGCGTTGGTCAGCGAATTCGCCGTACAAAAACCGAGACGGTTCCCACGGACGGGGCCGTGTCGGCAGTCGGAGTACGGACTCGAGTTAGACAGAACCTCTAAAGTGTAGACAGAAAATCTTAGTTATAAGTTAAAACGTGTTTGAGTAGAAATAATAAAATCAGTGTACGTGAAGTAATTTAATTAGTGTTTTTATTTATAAATCATCATTTCCTGATTTCAACGATAATACGGCGTTAGCACACATCATTTGGTGGCAGCGGTGGGATATCCAAAAGAGAAAAACTGTTGTACTTTATTCTACGGCAGTGCAATTTTGGAGATCACTAACGAATCTACGTAAGTTATCGTCGTCGAAATTTAATTTCAATATCAAGGAATCGGGATAAACACTCGTAAGTGTTGTCATAATTGTCACATATAATATTCGTATTATACGCGTCGTCGCCGTCGCCGATACGTAGTAGCACAGACAGGGAGAGTTCGGTCGTCTTCGTCGTTGACGTCATCACCGCCGCCGGGACAACACGTTGTCACATTATTATACGCGTTGTCGCCGCCGCCGATACGTAGTAGCACAGACAAGGAGAGTTCGGTCGTCTTCGTCGTCGACGTCATCACCGCCGCCGGGACAACACGTTACCACATCATTACACAAGACAGCGCTCCGTGCTCATTTTACAAGGGGAGTTCGGTCGCCGTCGTCATCGTCGTCGTCGTTGCCGCCGTCGTGTGGACAGTGCCACCGCCCAGTTCCTGTACGCGTTGCCGCAAGGGAGTAGGGCAAGGTCAACGCCGCCGCGTCAGTGGGTCAGTATATCAACACCGTGCCATCATCAGCAGCAGCGTTATCAAGTTAAACAACAACAGTCGACATCAATCATAATGCAACAATATTTATTTGTCATCGTTTTGTAAGTTTTAATAAATATTATTATAATAATATTAGTAACATAATATATAGTATAATATATAGTAGTATAGTATATAGTAACACTATTATTGTTGTATTATTGTCTCTTATTAATGCATGTCGAATCCGGGGGCAAGCGATAGTGATAATTCAGATTTAATAGATTTATCTAGTCCGGCTAGTGATACCTCTAGTGGGGAATTATACATACCACGCAAAGTTTTAAATAGGGAAAGGGACTGTTTAGATCCAACAGGGGAGATTGTAGGTACATCTAGGTATCCATTACGAAGTCAAATTAGTTCAGAACATCTAGCAGGTACAGAGCATCTTTGCAAATCAGAGCATCCAACTAAATCAGAGCATCCAAATAATTCAGAGCATCCATCAACCCATTCACAGAATCCGAATCAACGACAGACTTTAAAAAGCATACAACAATCGAACACTATTTTACACGAAGTTCAAGCGACACTAGGTAACGTAGATATTGCAATCGAGCAGTCAACACAAGTACTCCGATCAAATAGAAAACCGACGTCAAATCAAGTAGTCAAAATGTCTAAACACATGTCTATAGAACAAGCACTAAAATTAATCCCAATGTTCGACGGGGAAAGTTCAGATTCAAATCATGCGTTCCAAAATTCCTGCGATTTTGCACTGCAAAATATTGACCCGAGTGAAAGAGAGAATTTTGTTAAAGGAATTACAACAAGACTCACTGGTAAGGCATATCGTGCAATACGATATAAAGACATTAAGAAATATGAAGATTTGAAAACAATATTAAACTCAATGATTGAAAAAAAATTCACTTTATCACACTTACACACGAAATTATCGATGTTCCGACTAGCATACGGAGAAACGATACAACAATACGCAGATAGAGCAGAACAATTATTTTATGAAATTCTGGAAACATCAATATCTACGGGTAGACTAGATAACCCAGATGATATATCAAAAATAACAGCGATGCAGATCCTGACTGCATTCACAGAGGGCCTGCCTCACGACACTAGGATAATAGTCAAGGCTAGAAAGCCGAACGATTTAAATGAAGCTGTTCAGATCGCAATCGAGGAGGAAACGTCACGCTTATCACAAAAGGAAATGCGTAAAAATAACATTCCCCAGAAAGTAGATAATAAATACAAATCGAATCAAAATCATCCGACGGCATCTTACAGCAAGTCAAGTGGCGCGTGTTTCCTATGCGGACGAACAAACCACCAAGCTCGACAATGTCGTGCGTCAGAAGCAGAGAAAATTCGGTATAAAGAGTCACATCAGAAAGGAAAAACTGAACTACGCGATGTGAAAACAATTACATGTAGGTACTGTAAAAAACCAAATCATACATTGGAAGAATGTCGAAAACGCAAATATGTTAATGCGAAGAAAGAACAGGAAAAGCAAGCATCGGCATCGGGAAACGAATCAACACCGGGCCCCAGTGGCGGACGCCCGGTGGGACAAATCAAGACAGCCACTCTCAACCTGCAGGGGTTCTCCTTTTCGAAGCAAAATTAGTGGAGAATCATGTCTCTTTACAAATACCACAATGCGTTCAGGGTAGTGCACAATTTCTACTGGACACCGGAAGTGATCTAAACATGATAAAATTGTCTAGCCTACTTGACGAGGTATTTGTCGACGAAACCCAGATTTACCAACTGAAGGGAATAAATGAGTATCTAGTCCACACTCTTGGGTCCGTAATTTTGGACGTGCAATTTGGAACAAAGGTGGAGCCAACGAACTTCCAAGTCATCCGGGACGATTTTCCAGTGCCTCATGAGGGTATTTTGGGCAAACCTTTTCTGGTTGACAACGGACTTATTATTGACTATCAAGCTTCGAGAGTTACGCAAACCAATGAAGAGCCAATCCAGGTGGCACCACGTACGGAAACCATAATAGCAATTAGCACAACAGCAGCGGAAGGCAGCACTTTTGTCATTCATTCCCAACCTATCGGAGGAGAGAACATACGCTTGGGGAATGTCCTATCTACAGTCAGACAAAGACAACTGTTGGCAGTCGTAGTGAATGGCACAGAGAATCCAGTAACACTACAACCGCTTCAGCTAGAGGATGTATCCTGTAGCGAGTACCAAGAATCCACAACGCTAGTGGCTACACATTCACAAAAGGAAACGGGGGACACAAATCGTTTAAAACGCATTAAAGAGACATTACAGACAGAGCACTTGAATCCCGAAGAATGCAACAGCTTATGGAAGATATGCCGTGAGTTTACGAATATATTTCATTTAAGTGGAGACACTCTTACGTCCACAACTACCATACATCATGAAATTCGTACCCCGGAGAATGCTACACCTATAAATGTACGTCCCTATAGGCTTCCGTATGCCCACAGACAAGAAATTATTAAACAAATGAAAGAGTTAGAAGAAAACAAAATAATACAACCTTCTGATTCTCCATGGAATGCACCACTAATCGTCGTACCAAAAAAACCTGATGCGCAAGGGAAACCTCAGTATCGTGTATGCGTCGATTTCCGTCGCCTGAATCAGATTACAGTGGGAGATGCATTCCCAATACCGCGAATAGACGAAATTTTAGATCAGCTAGGTCGTTCTCGGTACTATTCCACACTAGATCTGGCCAGTGGATATCATCAGGTGCCGATACGGGAAGAAGACCGTCAGAAAACTGCATTTTCGACGGACAAAGGACACTATGAGTTTATACAGATGCCATTTGGGCTGAGTGGAGCGCCCAGTACTTTTCAGCGTCTGATGAATTCAGTTTTAATGGGAATCAATGGTGTCAAAGCTTTTGTTTATCTTGATGACATTATTATTTATGCAACGGATTTAACGGATCATGAATCAAAGTTAAAGGAGGTATTTTCTAGACTTGATAAACATAATCTTCGCCTTCAAACATCGAAATGTCAGTTTCTCAGAAGAGAAGTAATATATTTAGGACACCTTATAACTGACAAGGGTGTCGAACCAGATCCAGAAAAAATACGATGTGTCAAGGACCATCCAACACCTAGAAATGTGGTGGAAATAAAGCAATTCTTGGGTCTGTCAGGGTATTATCGTCGATTTATCAAAGACTATAGCCGAATTTCTAAACCTCTTACTTCCCTTTTAAAGAAAAACGTACCATTCGAATGGACGATTGAAGCTCAAACCGCGTTTGATATGTTAAAAGAAAAATTAATTAACGCTCCAATTCTACAGTACCCTAACTTTGAAAAAGAGTTCATTCTGACCACAGATGCAAGCCAATTCGCGATCGGTAGCATATTATCCCAAGGTATTCCAGGACAAGATCTCCCAGTCGCCTATGCTTCTAGAACACTCAACAAAGCAGAACAAGCCTACAGTACTACTGAGAAAGAGCTATTGAGTATAGTCTGGGCAGTCAAGCATTTCCGTCCATATTTGTTGGGACGAGAGTTTAAGATTTTCACTGATCACCAGCCCCTAACGTGGTTATTCAACGTCAAAGATCCGGGATCTCGGCTGATGAGGTGGAGATTGAAATTAGCTGAATACAATTATGAAGTAGTATATAAACCCGGAGTAACCAATACTAACGCGGACGCCCTAAGCCGCATCGGTGGAGTGAATATAATAAGGACCAGATCTCAGACTTCACAGGAGGATAAAAGTATAATCCTAAAATCGTTTGAAGAATACATGGAAGACCCAGTTAGTCAAAACGTAAAGAACGCAAATGTACATGAAGTTTCGGGAGATATCTTTGAAACCCCCGAAGAATTTCATTTAGTTCATTGTGTGTCAGGAGACCTTAAATTAAGCCGAGGGATAGCCCTAGAATTCCGAAGGAGATATGGCCATATAGAGAAACTAAAGCAACAGCACCCGAAAAAAAACAGAGATAGCTATTTCAAGTTTGGATCACGTTACATTTTGAATTTGGTGACAAAAGAAAAATGTTGGCAGAAACCAACTCTTCAAGACATCTATGAATCTTTACTAAATCTGAGAAGATTCTGTCAAGAGGTCGAAATCAAAAAGCTTGCCATGCCGCGTATTGGTAGTGGCTTAGATCAGCTGGATGAATCTACCGTACTACAAATGATAAAATACATCTTTCAAAATTCCGGCATTTCGATTCAAGTAATCTCCCAGCAAAACGCTTCCGAGCTGGACAAACATGCAATAATCCATGAACATCATGCCACGGTCTTAGGTGGTCATCGCGGTATACAACAGACAATAAAACGAATTCAGTGCCAGTATGATTGGGAAGGGTTGAAACAGGATGTTACCGAATTCATTAACAAATGTACTTCATGTCAAGTAAATAAAATTTCTAACCGTAACACTAAGCAGCCCATGATAATCAGCACTACAGCGTCTGAACCATTCGAGAAAGTATTTATAGACGTTGTGGGTCCATTAACACGAACTTTTGATGGTAACGCATATATACTGACCATGCAATGTGACCTGACGAAATTCTCAATCGCAACACCCATGGCCAATAAGGAGTCAAACACGGTAGCATACCATTTTGTGACTTCTTTTGTATGTATTCATGGGATGCCTCAGAGACTTGTAAGTGATCAAGGTACCGAATTCCTCAGTCGAGTTTTCACTGAAACATGCAAGCTTATCGGCATAAAGCATTCCACGACGTCACCTTACCATCCTCAGGCGAACGGGGCACTTGAACGGAGCCACAGAACCTAGGAGAATACCTTCGACATTATGTAGATGTCAACCAACAAAACTGGGATTCGTACGTCCCGTATGCAATGTTCGTGTATAACTCATCGGTGCATAGCTCTACGGGTAAACAACCTTATGAGTTACTATATGGCAAGACCTTGCTAGTGCCCAATTCACTGACAAAAGCCCCAGAAGCCCGCTATAATTATGATGACTACCAAACAGAGTTAAAACAGAAGTTAAGGGAATCCCATCAGATCGCTCGAGAACGCCTAATTCAAAAGAAACAGAAAACCAAGCTCGACTACGACCAAACCGCACGATCCGTTGACATTCATGTAGGAGATAGGGTTCTGCTACAAGACAAAGCGAGAAAAGGCAAACTGAGTGCCAAATGGCTTGGACCTTACCAAGTCCTAGAACTAAATTGTAACGACAATGTGACCATCCTCAGGGGTAAAAAGAAAACAAAAGTACATAAAAACCTTGTTAAACCTTTCATAGAGTAATGTGAGTTACTCATGGTTGTAAATATTAGTATAGTAAATATATAAAAAAAAAAAAAAAAAAAAAAATAATAATGTTACAGATCAACATTTTTCATTCAGACCAAGATAGTATTTGGGACGACAGGATACACAATAAATTCAGTACCCGAGTCAGGCATCCTGTATCAACCCATGGGCACAGTACATCCAGTGGTCAACGAATTCAAACTCGTAACCTTCCTGAATATCTCTGCTTTAGACACTAATCACAACGATATCGTCGCTTTCCATAATCAACTCGAATTATTTTGCAAACGGTATAGTTGGTTACACCAATCAACAGCTGTCCTTTCCAGTTGCGAACGGTTGAAATCCAGCACAACATCGATTTTTCACCAAATTGAACAGGTTAAGGGAGAAATTCTAGGATCTTTAGACTCAAATTACCAATCAACAAGAGTAAGAAGAGGTCTTTTCAATGCAGTTGGCAGAGTTTCCAAAGTTTTATTCGGCGTGTGTTCAGATGAGGATGCGGAGCTCTTAAACTCCAAAATCTCGGAATTGAGTAATGCTAGAACTGATACCCTGAACATTCTAGAAGCACAGACCAGAATTGTACGAGCCACGGTAACCGATATAAACTCAACTTGGACAACAATTTCTAAAGAACGAAAGAATATGGGGGATTTGATCACCCATCTAAGCGAAAAACTGGGGAAGTCGCTTTCAACTCTATCAGAACTAGACGCTCGAGAAATGCTCAGTGAGCAAGTGACAGGTATAAGCTTACTGCTTACCCAACAGGCATTTGGTGTACAGAAACTCCTACAAATTGTGAACTCTGCAATCCACGGACAAGCTCATCCGAGCCTCATGACTCATCAACAATATGTGGAACACTTACGAGAAATTCAATTAACTCTACCCATAGGCTCAAATTTACCTTTCCCATTAGAAAAGTTTAGTATCACAAAATTCATTCAGGTTACCCAAGTTTCAGTTTTACTCGCAAGCAACGCCCTGATATTTATACAAAAGATCCCTTTAATCAGTTCTAATCTCTACAAGGGTTATAGGCTTATACCATTTCCTGTTCGACAACAGGGCCAGACATATTCTATTCTTACATCTGTACCTTCTGTATTAGCACTTAGCTCAAATCGAGAATATTTTATCCCTCTAACAGAATCACAGTTGGGGAATTGTAAACGCATCGACACTTCTTTCTATTGCTCGCAGATCATGTGCATGTATAGTTCGACAAATACAATTTGTGGGGTTAATTCTCTCTTAGGTCTAAAGGAAAATTATTCTGTATGTAAAGTTCAATATGTAAAAATTAATAATTCTATTTTTAGTCGCTTGGAATCTACAAATACATGGTTGTACGTATCAGTAAGTGAAAATGTAGCTATTAAGTGTGTTAATGAGGATCCGCACAACATCATCCTTAATGGGACAGGGCGAATAACATTAAACCCACAATGTGTTTTATATGCAAAACAAACTATTCTCTTTCCATCACAGACGATTGTTAGGAATTCCAGCCAAAATCTTTATAATCCTATACAAAGTGAGGGTCTAGGTCATCTTTTAGTAACAAATATTTCTCAGGACCTCTTTGAAGCGCTTAATTTTTCGGAGAGTCATAACAGCATTGGTCTGGAAGACCTATCACGGCATTCTAAATCTTTAAAAGAAATCGAGGAACTGATAAAAGTTGAGAAAAATAAAAATTATACTCCAAAAGAAAGTAACCTATATGTTATCATATCTCTGATTATTATCGCGACCATTCTTATAACTCTCTTGAGTTCTTTATTCTGTTTTGTTAAATATACTGCTAGGAGACCCATCATGTACCAACCACGAGATGTTGTAGCGGAAACTCAAATTTAAATATAAGATTATAACTTTTATTTGTAATGTAACATGTAACCGATAGAATATTTAGCTTAAAATAGATTTAAATAAGCAAGGCGCATGTGGCGATATTGTATACTAGCGCACCTAAAATATTAAGCAAACATGTTATTAGTTTAAGATCTTATTTAAGATTTGGGGAAGTAATTTGTATTTACAAGGTCGCAGGGACTGCTTCCGTTTAACTCGGGGGGTATGTTGTACCCTGTACATACTATACACCCTGTATGCGATATGTGCGTTCGCTGGATAACGCAATGGCCTACGTGACTGTGGGAAGTGCGTTGGTCAGCGAATTCGCCGTACAAAAACCGAGACGGTTCCCACGGACGGGGCCGTGTCGGCAGTCGGAGTACGGACTCGAGTTAGACAGAACCTCTAAAGTGTAGACAGAAAATCTTAGTTATAAGTTAAAACGTGTTTGAGTAGAAATAATAAAATCAGTGTACGTGAAGTAATTTAATTAGTGTTTTTATTTATAAATCATCATTTCCTGATTTCAACGATAATACGGCGTTAGCACACATCACTATTTTTATGGTTGCATTCCCCGGATTATAACAAATGGGCATGGCATTATATGATCTACTATAAAATCTCATATTATTTTGCAGTGCAACCTTGAAAAGCACGTAACTATTTTTAAAATGTACCTCCTCTCCGGAAACCATCACTTCGTATGAACCGTATTTAGGTCAAATCCGTGTACGAGCATAATATGTAGGACGAGAACAAACAAAAAATTCCACGAGTGCCCAAAGGTTTTTCTGTACATCGTTACACCCGGAAAATGCTATATTGTTGTGTGTCTAACGTGCAACCTTGAAAGTGCACTTGCGATTGTTATACGGAAATCGATTAAGTTAAAACCATAAGATGACTGTGCGCAGTGCACACTATATTATAACCGTTGTTCAAATATAGATACGTAATAGGAACTGCATTATACAGTTAAACATAATAATGTTATTATTGTGTTATAATGTAATACCTACCCCTGTATTTATTGCGACTCGTTTCAGAAACGTGTTAATCGGATTCGTGAAAGACTTGCTTGTCGTTATATTTTATTCACCGTACGTATTCTGTCTCGATCATAATCCGAATAAACGCAGACGCACCGATGCAAATTTATATTCATTGGCATTAGGTGACATTTTTCCCGCCGTGCATTATGTGATATTTATAGTAATTCCATTTAAAAAGGATTGACGCAATAATATATACTTAAAGTGTGATCTGTGTATTGAATTAATATCTTAAGCAAGATTAAAACTCGATCCCGGATAACGGGTTTCTGTAAAAACACCTTTTTGTGCGTGTTCGCATTGTACATTTCAGAATAATATAATGAAGGTAAGTACTTAAAACCAAATACAATATACCTACGGAATCGGCGATTTCGTACCCGTCGAAGTCGATGGTATTACCTCTCACTCTAGTGTTACCGATATTTATATATATAATATATAAACGTTGGTAGTTTGGCACGTTTTTTGTTTTTCATTATGTGCGTACATAGTAATATGTTAATACAATAGGTACCTGCATTCAGCTGAGTGATTTGCGGGCTGCAGCAGTGGAGGCGAGACGCGATTAAATAAAAACGAACGGTAAACGTCCGGAAAATCCAAATCCCCGGGGATAACGATTTTCGCTCATCCGACAAATATGCCGCGGAAAAATATTTATTTCAAAAAGTGAGCGGCGTCCGTCCGGGCGGCGACGGCGTAGTTTTAAACCTCTTTCAGGGCTCGCTGGTCGAAATAATCCAATCGGCGTAAGTCTCCGAAGCGTCGTAAGCGTCTCGTCTTATTGGATCGATCCCCTGCCCTAAACCATCTCCACCTCCCCCTCCCCTATCCAACACCCACCCCACTGTTGTTTTGGCATCCCCAAATTTGATATTTTGTTAAAACCCCGCGACAAGACCGTACGGCTAGGAAGACTGTATAAAATATACTATAGGCGTATATATACACGCGGCAATCGATATCCTGAGCAAGCATACTACATAATATAGGTACATGATGGCTGCGTGTTTGTTATTGGTTTTGGCGAGGAGACGGGGTAGCAAATGTGAGTGGCAGTATGGGAGGGGGGAGTTGGCAGTATCAAAAATCGTGTTTGCCACGACCAATAAACGGTGAACGATGATAATATAATAATAATAATATGCTGTAAATTGATATTTTTTCGATTTCAATAAAAGTTTTTATATTCCTATTTATCCGAAGACGACAGGAAATGGCGCATTCAACGATAATATAATTTCCACGTCAAACGGCGCATATCGAAATCAAATAGTGTATACGAAATGTTTTTAAATATCTCCTGAAAGCCTGTCGTGGTATATTGCCACGCGCATAGCGTACCTATACCGACCTATATATTATAATATGTATAGGTACATATACGTATATAGGACGATTGGAGCAGCCATGTTATAATAATATATTGGAATGGGTATTGAAGAGTTCATATTTATATCAAAACGCGTACCTATGTACTATATAATATACAATATGTTGTATACTAATGTATTATTATGTACACGTTAAAAAAAACCACCGTACTTATTCTTGTAAGACGTTGTTCGTTATTCACAGAACCGTACGTGTACTGGTGCGAAAAAAAGCGTAATATGCTTAATATACAATAATATTATTATACTAACACAATTTTATTATTTGTGAAGGATTTGTCAATATAATTCAATGCAATATTGAATGTTGAACCAATACGACTGCACGTATCGTCACGTCTATTTGAATCGATATAAAATTCGTGTTAAAATCGACACGGTTCTCGTACGTATTATATACTTTTAACACGAATAATCCGAAACCAATGCATTTCATTAAAATATTAATGTTGCACACGGAAAATAATATATAATGTGATCAGAATTCAATTTGCCTGAGTGCTTGAAGTCGTCAAGTGCGTATACGCGTACAATAATAAAAATCAAACAATTATTGTTATTTCGATAACTCTCGTCACGCGAAGTACTAGCTATATAATAATGGCGCAGGTTAAGAGAAACGTGATTTTAATAGATCAACGGAACTGCGGGTGAGATGATGATGATGATAATAATAATATTATTATTACTATACTCGTATTTTATATGGTTCCCGATACGTAAACATTATAGGAACCATAAATATAGAGTGCCGTTTGAAAGAATACACGAAAAAAGAATTTAAGAAAAACATAACTTTTGGGAGCCATCGTCGTAAATATGTTTGCTTTTCCACTCTACCCATAAATGTATAGGTATATATTATACTGCTGTAGTTATGCTTATGAACCACCTTACTGTATATTTTAAAAAAACAGGTTGGTAGAGAGAAGACTATCGGCTGTGGTTGGCTAATCGTAGTTTCCAATAACAATACTTAACGCTAAATTATGAAGCGAAGGTATAATATTATAAACCTATGGTCGAATAATAATATTATAATCTTGGGGACGTACGCGCATTGGTCGTCGGTAAACAAAGTATCACATATTGTAATATTATAAATTATAATACTACAACCACGTACAATTTAAAGATAATACCTCGTGTGATGCGTCATTATATTATTATTGTTGTTTTGTGCGCAGTTGAAACTCACCACGTTAATTCGTTAGTACACACACACACAAAGTTATTATTGGCCGGATGTCATATCATAATAATGATGTATTGAACGATTTGCACGCGTATATAACGTAGCAGTCGGGATATAATAGTTTAATATTTACAACGTCGGCAACACACAGACGGACGAACTGAAATAATAACAACAGGACATGTCGATTGTTTCACACGATTCGATGTGTGAATCATTCGATATGTGATCGATTAACGATGGTAGGTCAGGGGTGGACGGGTTATGCCAGAGCCCTGGGCTTCGGAAAATAAAATTAGAAAATGGATAGTAAAAATGGATAGATAAGTCGTTTCAAAGTGAAATAACGAAGGAATTACTTAGAACTAACGTGGTGGTATAATTATTATGTCATGCCATAATCTAACCATTACATTTAAGAATATCATAAACGGGGAAAATAATATGATGGTTGGACAAAACCTGGGTTACAGTAATATTTTTAGAAACCTCTATATAGCTTTTTTGTTACATGCTCTGATTATAACCTTAATTTGCATCCTAGAGCCTGGAGATATGGTATCGCCCATGATACCAGTAGGCAGTAGCTGCTCTTCTAACTATTTTGGTTTAGGTAATTCAAACAGGGTTAAACTAAATTGTCTACTTCTATATCGAAAGACTCACAGTTCTTTTGATTCAATTAACATGCATAGTAAAAAAAGTGTTTATCTTTAAAAAGACTACACTTGTAAATACATTATTTTATGTTAGGCTTCGCAAATATTAATAACGGCCCTAAAGGTAGATACTCGGTACTCTATTAAATCACGATTGTAATATTATGTCATCGATTAATGCACTTCGACGGCCACTTAGTGTAACGAGGAATACTCGTGAGTCGTTAATGACAGAGTAAATTAAATACTGGAAGTCTGGAACACTACTCGCTGGACTCAACAACTATATTATTGACGACAATATCAATCACTTTGTAGACGGATGAAAACCGATAGACAAGTACCAATTATACGTGTAATGTGTTGCCTATATATTATTATGATATCGATTATCGTGTACAAGCGTGATGAGTGCAAATAGTAAAGATAATATGATACTGTATATTTTAGTGCAGTGACTATATATGACACACGTGTATAATATTATAATAATACATTTTTGTAATCCTATTATTAAATTGTGACGTCGATGGGTGGTCACATGCGAGTTAAGTTTTTATTTCGATTAGATGAATTACCGTTTATTAATTTTTATTATACACGTAATTGTAGATCAGTGACTAGAATATCGTAGAGCACGATATCGTATGGTCTGTTATTCATACATATTTGTCGAAATATTACACTAATGATATTATGATCCAGCGCACACCGTAAAATTTCGTTGACATGGAATTATAATATACATTTATATACATCACCATCGTAATTTACTCTATCGAATCTTTGGATTTTTATCTCGACGCAAACGCTGCCAGACACCTATGATAAAGTAACCGGTTTACGCAACTGCAGGGGTCTGCACTAACAATGTTTATTTAGATTGTGGGTGCTCGATGAGTGTTCAATCACAGGGATAAAAACATGTTTACAAACCGTCATTGTGTTCCAGGTTGAAATGGGTTAATACGTGTGTTAGTTATAGTACTTAGTAAAAAAAAAACTCGATTTTAAATCCGTGTATTATCTTAGCTATTTAGAGTTTATGCGAGATGTTTATTAGAATATTATTGTGGCTCTTAAAACACAACTTTGATTAGGTACTGGAAGCTATAATAATTATAGGACGCATAGACACCGCGTATCGACAGTGCAATATTATATTATACCGTTAAATTATTATGAATGATATATTTTAGCTTTTCCTCAAAAACGGCACCTAATGAGATTTTTCGCACGCACCAGCCGCGTTACAAATACTGCAGACAGTGCTGCATTCGCATGACCTTTTCGTGGGAAACGCTATTGCGATAGATATTCATATAATATAATAATATATGTATATGCGCGCATATATATCGTATTATATGTACGCCACCGCCGCCGTACGCACCGATCCAGTAACCGTCCGGGAAGCCAATGGACTCGCGTGTAAATAAATCTTCGGAGGATAAAAAATTTGAATTTCAAAACGTCGGCGAACGATGACTGAGTGCCCCGTAATGTATCAGGCACCGTGGAACGGCGTATTTTACAATAGAGTTTTACACTCGAATGCACAGTCTGCCATCCTCGCCGCCCTCCCGCCCGCTCCGCGGCCTTTATATAGTGCATCGAAATAAATTCATTTTTTTTTCTCTTGGAACGTTTCCACTACTACTACCTACTACTACTACTAGCTGCTACTACTATGCTACTGGTGCTACACTGCTACCACTACACACGTGGTGACCGGTGCGGGGCGGAAGAATAAAATATTATAGAGAAACGTATACAAGCTCGCGTATCGCTAGGCATTTATGATAACCGTGTGCGGGTGCGCAGTATGGAATCCAAATGACCGATGGCAAGAGAAAATGCACGGCCACGTGCCGGGTAAAACAAAAGAGACCATGGAAAATAGAAAAATCGAAACGATGCACGAATCGACTTCACTCGGTAGATGTATATAAAAAAAAACAATATTGTATTATTATTATTATTATTATTATTAACGATCAAATTCGCTGAACTGAATGCACCACCTATGTTGTATAATAATGATAAAATAAGTATCTATAGTCTATACCCACGCGCTTACATAGGGTTTCCGACATAGTCGGCTCAGCAGCACCTTTACGACCCACTCGTCGCGAGTTCTACACTTCCTGTTTATCCTGCTGATACATACTGCACGTGTATAATATTGATGTATAATACGATATGATTACGTCGTTAAAACACTGCACGACGACGATATTGTTCGAACCTTTTTTTGTGTTTAGTACTTCTATAATAATAATAATAATATCTATATATTATACTATATATATGTCACGCGGCAAATACGACGTTACATCGGAGAGCATAAAGTTATTTTCTACGAATATCGGAATTTTCGTGATTTTTTAATAAATAAATATACTCCGGCATAATTATTCATTATTTATAGTCGTGTTGTGGGCATAGTTCAAGAAAAAAAATGCCGGTGACCATGCTTGGCGAATCGTTCAGTGTATATATTATTATATTATAATATTACAGTGGACCTGCATAACATTTCTCACTCAAATGCATCGAGTTCACCGGACTGCGTTGTTGCCTCGTGAGCATAATAATGAAAACTTCACCAAACATCGAAACACATTTAAGTTTTGCGTTTTAGACATTTTAAAGTGATAAATTTAATATATATAATATACCTATGTGCAGCTAAGAGTTGAGAAATTCATGTATACCATAGATCGGCGTTGTATATTAACAACATCCGGCCTTTTGGTAACGTGAATCATTTTTGCGATCCCCCTCTTGTATTAATGAATCTGCAGTGATTCATATGAATTTTTAAAGTAACTGCAAAACCTACAGAAAGATATTGGGTATCCTCGTTCCAACGGATACCATCAGCCACTTCAATATTTATAGTGGTATTAAGATCGACCCCCTCGAAAGTAACGAAACGAAATGGCAAAGGTAATTACGACCATTTACAAGTTTATAAATACGAGAAAAAAAAATCGGTATTATTTCCTAGTGCCACAGCGCGCTTTGCCCCTAACAACCTCGAACGTAATCACGGTTTGGTTGCGGTAATTTAATTTTTCCTTATTTATTCAAAATCACAGGTAGAGAAAAACACACTACTTATCTTTGATAATTATCAAGATAAAATTGCACGGACCCGTGACAAAATGCCGTAAAATAATATACGAAATGCAAAATAAATTTGTGATCTGATTACACGGTATTGCATAAAATAAATTTTTAATTAGACCTTGTGTTCAACCACTTGGAAATAAAACACAAAACGTATTTATAATACACGGTTAACGTGCCCGCACTACACTGAAAAAAAAATAACTAAAC
Source organism: Sitobion miscanthi (assembly GCA_008086715.1). NCBI lineage: Eukaryota > Metazoa > Arthropoda > Insecta > Hemiptera > Aphididae > Sitobion > Sitobion miscanthi. The sequence continues at coordinate 17,985,255 of CM017797.1, forward strand.
AGAGTAAGACCATTATAGTAATAATAATTTTTTCTTTTTTTTACAACGAGTTTTGATATACCCACCTGATTATAAATCGGAATATTCGTTCAAAAACAATATTTTACATTATAATATACAATGTAATAAAACAAAGACAGCGATGAATAAAACATTCAGAGGAAAGTTATATAGACATAAACACGGTATCAATGAATTGTGCGGGTGGAAAAAAAACTGTTTTTCTGTTTGAACAATTTTTAACCAAAATTCGATCAACTCTAGAAGCACTTCAACAACAGACACAAAGTTATGTTATTAAAATTAAAGACGATTCAACAACTATTTAATAGTCTGCGTAGCTTTACCGAAATGTGTATTCATAACACGTAGAATAAGTTTGAGAAACGAACGGCAAACGCTATAAAATTAAACATTTTCAATACATAATAATAATAATAATAATATCGCATCATCCGACGTTGTAGAATACGTATAGATGTGATATAAATAATATTAGACTCACGTATCATGGCCATTATATATCACGCAGCGATGAAAATATTATATTATGCGTTTTCGGTTGCGTTCTCGTTCGAATATTTTTGAATCTCAACGGCGCGGTGGCGTCAAATCGTAATATTATTATTATTAATCTCTCGGCATCGCGGTTACGTGGTTTGCACCCCGCCGAGCGATAACTGTGTGTAATAGTTTAAGACGTAAAAAAAACACAAAAAATAAAACACGCATAACATCAAAATATAATATCAACTAATAATATATCGTCTAAAAAGCAAGTCGTGTGCAATATTTCCGGTAAATTAACCAGCGCGTGTGTTCGTAGAAAATTGGATTAAATGTTTAACGTTATATTATATGCCCGCCGCCGGTATACACAGATAATACGACTTTGATTGATCGCCGTTTTATAAGCGTAAATATTATAATATGTTGTATACGTTTGGTTTACTATTATTCCAACATATTATATTATTATTTATGTTATGTGTTTGTTTATATTTTCTTTTTTTACGATAACAGTGAGAATAGCTCTCGACGGTATTTTAAGAGCTCGATTTGTTGAAGTCAAAATACAATTTATTTCTCGAGGTAGACAATAAAATATAATATTTTTGTGTATATCTACATCTAACTGATATGTGTATAGTGTATAGATACATACTATTATTATTATTATTTGCTGTAATTATTACAGGTATAAAACTCACACCATCCATCCGATTTTATTTTGTGTCGTTGTTACGATGAAACGTTATTTATTATATTTTTTTCCTGTCCTCATTTATAGTCATAATAATAAGCACGTTCGAATCCCTATATTAAAATAATATATAATATTATATTATTAAGATAGGTGACGAAATTATCATACGTATGTACAATCGGAAAAGGAGCAATGGCGTAGCCAGTGGTGGTGGTTATAGAGTGTATGAGTTCTTACTATCCTTACCTATCAGGTCTCCATGACCATATTTATGTAAAATATATAATACTTACTAAGTCTTTTGAATATATAGATACTATGTTATCATGATAATATGGTTCCATTTCATATTTGATGATAAATTATTATGAAGACTGATGACTACAGTGAGTATGTGAAGCCCTCCTCCCCCTCACAAGCTATATTTAAATACAAAACACCCCTTAAAAAATTCTGGCTACGCACCTGAAAAGGGGTATATTATATTATTTTGTATACATGTGTGCCGTGTGCATACTAATGCGACGCGGCTGGATAGACACTTGACATGTAGTGTTCTAAACGATTTCATTTCACGAGTTTAATAATATAATATTATTATCGTGTGGGTACAGTATAATAAATGATATATTTCGCAGTCTATAATTATATTTTTTTCTCGCGTCATTGTCAACACAAACGGAAATAATACCAAAAACGAATTATATACGGTATAAAAACATTTAAGGTATACGTGCATCAAAATATTATAATAACATAGTTGAATTTATAATATGGTCGGAAACAGGACGCGGAAATGTATCAATCGGCGGTGGCGACGACAACGATAAATAATAAAAAGTAATTTTCTTCGAGAGAGTGTATATTATAATAATATAGTCAGAAAAGTATGGGAGACGGTTCGTGACCACGTATCTAATGTCGTAAAAGAAAACTTAGATCTAATGTTTTATATTATATTCATATAGTAATAATACATTATATGTGTTGTTATATATACGCATTGTTTATATCTATAAACTCTATCTCGAGTTGGCAGCGGGTCTTCTCTGTCACTCTCTGATCCATCGTTCTCACCCTGGGCCCCCACTCAGAGCCATATATAATTTTGGACTTAGACTCTGGCACGCGAGCGGAGAAGCTCTATTCTTCCCGGGGGAAATGTTTCGGCGTTGGGGGTTGGCGGCGGCGTCGACGACGGCGACGACGCCGAGTGAATCGCCTACGCAGCTGCCATCAATCTTCTCTCTCGAAGGCTTCTACATACACGCGCTGTATATAATATTATTATTACTATCATTATTATGATATGATATTATAATAATATATGACCGTGGTTTGAACGAGAAACTGTTTTCCCGGTTCGGCTACCTTATATACCTATATAACCAGCATGATAATACTCGCTGCAGCTATAGTATATATTATAAATTGAATTGAGGATTGGGCCTGTGCGCGTGCACATATATACTTACTGGTATGCGAGACGTGCGTCCCTGGACTCGGCCCCCGCCGCGTGTATAATGCGCTGTAATAATATATTAGTCCCTCTCCGACCCCGTGTGCAATAGGTATGTATTACAATATTCGTGAATATTTGTGTGTATATATACAAGTCGCCGACGGGCGTGCACGACCGACGAAAACTTTTATAATATAAATATATATGTATCATTTTCGCGTACGGAATATAATATTATTGGAGTATAACGTTGTTTTTTCGTTTTTGTTTTTTTGCACCGAAAGGATAAACGAAAATACTATATAATACCGTATACATATACGTGCCCGCTCTCGTACGTATTATGCGTTTTTCCACCCCATTTTTTTATCCTTTTTTTCGGATTCGCACGCTATATGGATTCCACATTCCACCCTTTAGCCCCCACCTAACCCATCATACCCTAACAACCACCGCACTAGCTTGCAATTCAGTGGTAGCGGTGCACGTAATAGTAACATTCGTACATACAGAGGCGGTGGCAATGGTTCCATGGTGTGTGGGCTGTGGGAGTGGGGGTTAGTAGACCAGCCGCATATATATTATACATGGCGCGAGGGGAAAAAACGCATTATTGTAACACTATAATTAACCAGACGAATTAATATGCATGGAAATGGAAAACAGTTTTTTTTTATTCCCCTCCGCTAATTTTTTTTCAAAGTTTAAACGTTAATACGAAATAAACTCGGTGCCGTGCCCTGAAAACGCGCGGCAGCAAGAAACACACGTCATTATAATACTTGGTTTTAAATATTTTGTTTTTATATTATTTCATATTTTTTTTTTTCGAAGCCCTGCAAAACGAAAGTAAAAACTCAATAGGCGCACGCGTTCAACGCTATGATTATTATACAACCTGTCCAATTTTACAGACAACTGTTGTTCCCCTACTCTTGTGAAACGTATATAATAACCACCCATCCTCCCCTCAACACCAGATACCAGCGATGATAATTTAAACACAATATAAAAATATACGAAATGCACAGTTATTAACACTGAGTATATTATAAACTGTACGCACTGGCGTAAATGTATAATGTTGTCACTGCAGACTTTGGCGAATTATAAAATATTATACGTAACTATAGGTACGTATTTTATCCCAATATCGCACAAATCATTAAACGTCATAATATTATTGGACTCGGACACGTTTTATGTGGCGTGTCGTATATCTTTGGTCTGCGCAGTGCGGTGCAACACAAATATAGTACATAATGTTTGTTTCACTCGGGAAACGAACCTTTTCAGGACCGTATATTCCTAGCTAAGAAACCAACTATTAACCATTAAAAGAAGTGACATTTTTCTATGCAGCATCGGTTTTTTTCATGCTCAAAATTTCGAAGTAAAGAAAAATGAATTTGCACGGAAAAAATTCTCATCTTATTATCGTGACAAATGGGCTTCTTAACTATAGCTATTGTAGATATTTTCGGTTTTTTCCCGTGCCAATTGCAAGCCCCTTAAAAAACGTTTTTGTGGCGTCCTCCCAAGAGCAATTCACTTACAGCGTTTTATATAATAATAGGTATGTATACAAACATTTTATACATCGTTAAGCTCGACAAGAAAATTGTTTAATAATTTTACTATGTTAAATATAATTTTCAAGCGAACATCGTACAAAGTTTTGCCACAAAAACTGCGATATACCTAAAAAGGTTTTAGCTATTGAATATTTTATCAATAAATAATGGATAAGCTTTTTAACTGTTTATAGCTATTGTTAAAGCGCAGCTACAGAACAGTCATTCCGTCAAATTATGTGAAAAATAAATGACGGATTACTAAGTAGAAATAAATGTAATTTACGAATTAAAATAACAATTTACCACTTCCTCGGAACGGTAATAATAATATGATTGATTGAGCGAGTTTAAATATTTGTAAATGTCGATAATGTAAAAAGCGAAGCTATAATCTTGTAAATGTGTATTATATATTATAATATATTTGGAACCTACCTATGGGTTATGTTTTTTTTAATTTATTAAATTTAATTCTGTGGCTTTTGAAAAACATTCCATCAAAATTTGAACATTGAATAATATAAAAATGGTGTAAGCATTAAACAAACATATTTGGAATATTATTACAAGCGACGCGAACACAACATTATCGCAAAGGGTTTATAGTTGCACGCGTGTTAGCCATAGTGCTGTCACCGAGTGATGTTTAACGGCGAAACCAAAAAGAGACGGTCGTCTAAATGATTAGAAATACCTAGAGCGAGAGAGAGATGGGTAGACTGAGGTAGAGGAGGGAGAGGAGGGAGTGTGAGCACCGAGAGAAAGAGTAGAAAGCGAAAGTAAGAGTGAGAGAGAGAGAGAGAGAGAGAGAGAAAGAGAGAAAAAAAACAAGATATCGCGTGACATTTTATCAGTATTAAATTTCACGAGGTCATTTTCACCCAGAGAAATAAAAACACAAACGTCGACGATGACATCGGAGGAGTGTAATCTACTTTATTACCACGCCACAACCACCACCACCACCACCACCGCCGCTGCCACTAGCTATACGGCGTGGCTTAATCTAAATTTGTTGTTTACAACAAGTAAATGTTTTATTTGTTAGCGTGTTAATAAAACATGTGCAGATGCGCAGACGACGGAGACAGACGATAGATGCGTTCAGATCGGCTAACGACTGACTCACAGGAACCTCTTGTTCAATCCATAACTCCATACAAACTACATCTTATAGATTAATGACGATGTGATATTATTTTATAATTGTGAAAATGTACTTTTGTCAAACAACCATTATTTTACTTTTTGCTCGACGACAACTCCAAACGGAAAATTATTCAAGAACAAATTTAACACCTATGATCGACTCGATATTATTATTATTAATCCAGCGCTAGAATATGTCAGACGAGATACATCGTTATAATATTATTATTACTATTATTATTATTATTACAGGTTTGTCGTGCGGCGGCAGCGACTGTGAGTCGAACGTGTATAAATTCCAATTATTATTATTATTATCACTGCCAGCCGTCGAGGGTCATTGTCTCGTAAAACATTATTAATAACGAATTAGCGCTTTTATCAAGATTAACAGTATACATCTCTTCACATTGTGTTCGGATTGCGCATTAATAATAATTAACCATTAATAAATCGGGTGCGATTAATATTAAATGACAATCACCACGATTCAGTGGCGGCTGTGTTTAATATACAATTACATACATAATACATAATATCATATACAAACGAAATTAAATGAATGACTTTTTAATCGAGCGTATCTGAGGTTACAACTTACAATAATTAGCATCATTATTAGCGATATATTATAACCTATGTATATTTTTTACTCGTATTTTACATTATTGCTTCTATACTAGCTGTCCCACCTGGCGTCTCACCTCAGTGAAAACTAAATTTGGTTTACATTCACAATAATATTATAAATTATAAGTTGAAAGACTCAAAAACGCATTAATTGTATATATATTATGTATTTTCACCATTTTCTATTGAGCTTCACCTGAGTGCAGTTTTTTTTTGTGGTGAATTCTATATTATGGTATATACGCTATGAAGATGTATTTCAGTTTTAGGATACTTCAGTTCACGAACAAATCGGCGTCAGTATACCTAGCTTTGTGAAATATTTCGACCTAGATGAACATCAGCAAGTTGCGGATAGCACTTATTTTTTTTTACTTATACAGCAGTATACATAGCAGTGGAAAAATAGACGTACCATTGGAAAGATATTGTATAGTTTATTTGCATACAAAAAATGTTCACATAACATTAGGACTTTAGGACTGGTAAAATACAAAAATAGGAATAATACAACCACGGCGCCATCTGTCCGGTAAAAACAATAAAATAAAAATGTTTATGACCGAGGTCGGGTAATATTATGGATATAAAAACCAGTATATCTAACTTAAGCAATTTTTATATTATAATAGAGTAAATAAATAGTTACTTGATATTATAGTTAGGTATTCAAGTGTGTAAGTACATCAAAAGGTAATGTCCGTATATTCGTAGCAAACTCAAAACTAGAATTTAAAATACTAGTCTTTCCCGTATTACAAAACGTTTATACGAACAAAAAGAGTTGAACCACAAACGCCGATACCGAAAAGTGTGTGCAATAATAAATGCCATATTTTAGAGTTTGATTTTACAATTAAAACGGTTTTTATGGTTGAATTTCGATCAATTAACAATACTAGCTATTATTATTATCACAAAAATTGACCGCCGATCGTCAAGTGACGATTTTTCCACTGTCTCCGGGACTCGGGAGAGATGACGTCCGTTGGAGATTGAAATGGCACATTGTCTGAACAATTCAATAGATTTCGTTAGCTCTTTGGAGTCGATCGTATGTACCAATACCGTGACTTTTGAGAACTAATAATATGACATACCTACTCAAATTTCATTCACTCGTCTAATAGATACATGACTTTAACATTGTAGAAAATATAACTATATAATAAACCCAAATTCTTTATGTTTGATTTAATTAACTGTTGCAGTTACTACATTAAAAATTTTCGAGTATGCAATTCAAATAGCCAAACAAACTTTAACTTTAAAATGCAGCTGTAGAAAACAGTATTTTTTAAAAATACTTCAATTTATTATTATTCGAATGCACCTTTTTTATGAAATATAACAAAAAAATGCAAAAAATTGCAAAGTAAAACTTTGTATGTAATTTCACTAGTTTGCAAAGTAAATTTTTATCTTTCCCAGAGTATTCCATACAAACATAGAAAATCATGCAAATGCAAGAAGTCCCAAACCCTAATAATTATAAGTATATTTACTTTCTGGTTATGTAAACTTTGCGTGATTCATATTTCGTATAATGTATACGATACGACATAAACGATTATTATTTTGACGAAATAATTAAACTATAGTCTTCACTTGACAACCGGATACACACACCCCCTCATGAGAGTGCTCAACGTATCAGTTCTGCTCCTCGGTCGTCCACCTTGGCTTCCATACGAATTGTCATCGTCATATTACAGTCGTCGTTGTTAATCGTAACCAATTAGATTACCACGAAAACGGCGAAGCAGGCCACTACCCACTCCCCGCTTCGGGAAGAATGCGCATCCTCGGGCCTATTCTAACCTAGTCACTCAACCCCCAAACTAGGGTAGTGGTATATTAGAAATGTAAATATAAGGTAACAATCGCCAATCGTATGCATACATGTGTGTGTATATGATATATGGTCAAGACGAGTGGTCGGTCGCTCAGAGGTGGCGTGACGGCGGTGCGGACGAAGGGACATTCGCAGCAAAAATAATACAAGCGACAACAATACGCGCGCCAGCCATGTTTGTTTTTTGACCAAGTACCCCCGTCCACCCCTCCACGGCCACCCGTCGTCCGGAACGTTGATGAAAACGTAGATTATATTGTTACTATTATTATTATTATTATTTGCGAAGTAAAATTCGCCTGTACAAGAGCGCGGCTCGTGACGTACATGTTATTATTATTATATAAATAATAAACATGTACACGGACCACGTGGCGCCGTGGGCGGAGTGGTGACGGCTGTGTATAATAACATTATAATATATTTACTATCATATACCCACGACTATAATATACATGCCCCACTAAACTGTGCTCCGTCACGAGATCGAATCAAACGTTTTTCTTTCGAGCTTGTTGTCACTCCTCCACCGCCATAAGTACGCGTTTGGTGTATATTATATTATAACGAAAAAACTCCGAAAGTTTATTTTTTCCCCCGCTACGGACAGGATCTATGTTTAAGTAATTGCGGTGATGGATGTACGATTGTTCGTTATGATAACTGCATGATGGATCGGCGGTAAAGCTCGTGTAACATTTGGGCGGCGGGGGGAGTGATACAGTGATGGCAGCGGAGACGGTGGAGGTGGTGGTCGGACGGGGCGAGAAACCTTACAACGCGGCGGAGCGGGGCGAGTTTGGCGAAAGCATATGGAACATAAATTCGAAATAGCAGACAGACAATTTAGGCGCCAACGTTTTCGGGTCGAGATTAAACGTTTCGTTTTATTTATTTATTTTTATATCCTCGAAAACAAATTTCGGCGAATAAACTCTCATGATATTCACCCCCGGTGACGTAACGTTTATGTTATTTTCTATTAAATAGTCTTCAATATGTCGTCTTTCAACCTTATTGGTGGTGGTTTTTTTCAGCAGAACATAATAATATTATTGTACAGCCGTAGACATAGTTTAACCAATCCCGTCTGTTCGTTATTGGTTTTAAATTAATTTATCTTCTAATACACATACGTTTGACCAACGTGTAACCGTTTCTATCCATCTGTTGGTTGTAGTTTATTTTATTTATTATTATATATTATCAAACGACGAGGAAACATGATTTAAATTATAATCACGCACCTATTTGTATTTGTATAAAAAAAGATTCGTTTGTAAATTAGTACCTACGTTTTAATTCTCAAACACACAATACGCAGTTGTATTGTTTGCGGACGAAACAATTAATTAAAATGGTATCTGTAAAACGAATTTCAACCTTATACTTTGAACCTCTACTTTGACCAAGATAAACGTCTGTTTATCAAGTAAACTTTATATTGTTTCAACATTTTGTCGTCAAACATAAGAGTATCTTGTTACGTTTTTTTTTTTTTTTTTACTACTAATTTGAAATGCGACCAAAAGTTTATTGCAGAGTTCTGGTTATTAAAACTTTAACACGCAAAAAATCAAAATTAAATTATCTTAAAACATGAAACTAGGTCAAGAGAAAAATTGATGAAAAATTATCAAGTGTAATATATTATTATATTATCACCGAGAGCAACGAAGCAGTGACTTATTTTAATGTTCCCGTGTGCACCACAGTCGCATCGGGAGGTTCTCTAAAACACCGAAACCCTTTTCTGTTCTCGTACGTCCTAGAAAACACAACTTTCCACTTTGAAACATAGTTTCAGACTAAAATGATACCAGGAAAAATGTTATTTCAGAAAACTCTGAAGCCTTTAGTAGTTTAGCCTCAAAGGAAGATTTAAATATTCATTGAATTTTTATTGATTCGACAAATATTTTTACAAATAATAATGTGTTTGAATCAGCAAAAGATCACACAAAAATATGAAGGAAAATAAACATTGATAAATCGAAAATACAAGAAAAAACAATAAAATAGTATTATGATTGAGTTCTGTCATTTTAAATTTATTTATTTTTGAAGATTAAATATTAATAAAATAACATGATATAAAGTATAGTATAGGTACTGGAATATTATTGTATGCTATATGTTTTTAATGGTAGAAGGGAGGGGTAAAATATTGAAAGTCACATATACTTCAGATACCAAATTACATGACACCAAATGTTTAAAACTTCTAGAAATTTCGATATCTGTTAATAGAATAAGGAAATGGACAATTTTGGTTCAAATCTACAACGCACATAAATGATTAAAAGTATTATAAGATTTTTCAAGGAACGTACATGATTAATGTCTTTAACAAACAAATACAAAAAAATTTAAATTTCTTATTTTATTGTAAAACGATAAAATATGACGACAGAAAACATTTATATTGTTAATGGTGTTGTATTGGATGGATCATATAATTATTATTATTTTATAACTATTTTGTTTATAATACTAAAAGTACCGATCCAAAAGGCTACTGCACGTGCACGTATATGCATGTGAGTTCATGCAAACGATATTTTTACTTTTTGTTATATACAATATAATATATAATAAACAAATTATACGTTGCTCCCTCGCAGGTCAAATTTCCATTATTTAATTTGCTTGTCTTTACCCCGAACCGTTTCGTTGACCGTTCCATTGCGAAATCAGGAATAACTTAGCCACAATTAGGCAAGGAAACCGGATACGGAATTTCCGAAGGTAAAAAAAAAATGGTACACAAAAAAAAACTAAAAATAAAATATAGGGGAAAAATAATGAGTCATTTATCATATACATAAAAAAAATATATGGGGAAATGAGTGGGATTTATAAATATATTTACACGTCAATTCACATTCGCGTGTCTAACGTTATTTGTCCCGCGCACACATATATTTACTAACCCTTCTCCCCTACGCAGTTTCCCGATTATAATAGACTTGTAAAGGCACGGGGTGTTACAGGGGTGAACTTCATTTAAACTTATAATGTATACATGTACAAGACTTACCTCTTCGACCCAGACGACTAAGACTCGTGTCGTCGTATTGTCTGATAGACTTTTATTTTATAAAACATTAGCGTTATAATATATCATTATAATACAATTTTACGTTATTAATTTTCTACCAAAATCCCTAAATCATTGTTACGTCCCACATTTTAAATGTCTCCGTAAGTTGAGATAGTTATAATATATTATATTTATAAAATTAAAAAGTACGTTTTTGTTGGTGTCCGATAATTATTTAATTTATATAATGATTTAAAACCGATAATTTATGGTCGTAATATGTTGAAAATTTTATAATAGCTGTTTTTAAAATAATATAACATTTATAATATACACAATATATAGAATATACATTAAACATTAAGTCAAAAAATGTTAGGTTTTATGTATTAGTGTAATACATGAACATTAACACCAAATATAGTTTTACATTACCAAATAAATAACAGAAGAATTAAACAGAAGGAAAGTCATGTTATGATAAACACAGCAAGTATATATATGTTCAATATTTTTAATATATGTATATATACAATATACGTATAATATTTATAATATAAATGTATACATATACGTACAAAAACATAGTGTACCGAATTTATATATTAATTATACAGTATGTTTCAGAATGACGTAACTAGTAGTGTTATTTTAGACTAGAGGAGGTAGGGATATTTTTAATGTGGGTTTAAAAATATGCATACATATTTTCCGTGTCTATAATATTACACTATGTTTTAATTATATTTGCCACTATTATAATTAAAAGATGTTTGCCCTTTCTCCACGAGTTTGAACATAAATTAAACTTTTCATTACACTTTATCACATTAGAAACATTTCCAAAACAACCGTTTTGCAGAGATAATTTCTCGAATTCGGCGGTTCAAACACTAAAATTGTGTATTCATGCTTATTCACAGAAAAAAACGCGTGCGGTTAATATGTATATATAGGTACTGCGCAATAGCTGGGAAGTAGTAACTACCTGAATTTGGGGCACACATGTACGTTCGTCATAATATCGAATTTAAGACGAGCAGCGAAACGCGTAGATAGGTTACGTCATTTTGAAACATTTCAACACACGGTGAGTTGTAGGCAGTCGATATTGTAGGTACCTAGAGTGAGTGTTCATCATTACCTACGCACAGAAATGCAGCTGATTTAAGAAAGCGATACACGGAAATTCACCGGCTAAGCAACGTAATGTGGTCGGGTGAGACCCGACATGCAAGATCAACAAAAACTATGTTTAATAAATTATTTATTTATAAGATTTGTGTACGTAATGAAAAACTAAAATTTAAAACAAAAATAACGAAATATCATAATATGCCGTATGCATGGTTTTTTATGTGCATTTATTTATATTCTGCTGGTTAGGTGGGGGAAGGGAGGGTAAAGTTTTCGTTTCATTTACAAAAATATTATGCAGGTCGTGGATGGAACCGAACAAGTCATTACACATTTTGAAATTAATTCGGAACATAAATAATACAGACGGGGTGGAAAAAACTACAACAACAACAACAACCCGGTAACATTAAATTGAATGAAAACAGAAATATAATTTCGGTCTAGATTACCTCCGAATATGTTTCCTATCAGATGCGAGATATATTGTTTAAAAACTAATTTCCTGCAAATATTGTGGGGGCTGAAAATATATTGTGTTGTTTTTGTTACCTACTTCTATTCCATTCTCCTCGGGGAACCCTCCATAAGCGGTTGCGGCTTTTCGAACAAACGCAGGAACACACACTGAATCAACAGTTAAACCCGTGGGCCATGATTTTCGTAGGACGGCGACGAAGGAGTAAAATGTCTGAACAAGCGGAATGAAAAATGCGGGAAAAAAGAAAATGTATACAATATGTTATTATTTTTTTCTCGGTATATCCCTTCGTAAAACATCCTCCCAAAATAAAGCAAAATCGAAAATATTATCGTGACGTTTGGAATTATTAAAGGAAAACATGTAAATCGTTTCTAACAAAAATTAAATATGGAAATACCTATATAGAAGTCTGAGGAAATAAATACGACATCTGATGGTGAAGGGGGAATCTGATTTAATCTGAACTTATTCTGGGACTTTGATATTGAGCTAGAGGAGTACTTAATCTATCCGGGAGATTGATACCCCTTTGACAATTTGTTTTAAAAATAGTTTTTTGCAGACCAATAAAATATTAACGTGGAAGGGTATTTTTATAATTATGAAATACATGCTTTCATAGTTTCGGTTGACGTTTGAACATCAAAGTTCAAATGTTAACGAGTGAATGTTAAATTACAATAATAACTAACGCTCAAGTCTTGTCCGTGACCGCTTACATAGTATATTATACGATTGTGGATGGTCAGAATATTTCAACGTCGCCATTTTTGTAACACGAATCACAGTTTGGTCTGATTGGGGTGCGAAAATTAATATTTCCTGGTAAAAATAAACTTACTATAATAATAATAATATTAAAATGGTTCATACTTTTATGCGTGTGAAAAATATAAAAAAAGAGCGTGTCGCCGTGACGGCTGCAGCTGCAGTGAACGCGACCGTGTGTATGGTGTTAAGAAAAAAGTGTCAAGTACATTCGCGTAATTAAAATAAAAAATAATATGTGTGTTTAAAAAATAATATACCCGTAAAAAAAACGTACGGGTAATTTTTAAAAGTATTTTAAATAGTAAAACGATTTTTTTTATGGCGAATACGAACTCAATTGGTTAAAAATTGAGGGGAATTTTTATAAATTAAAATCGCTATAATACCACATTTTCTCTCCTTTAAACATAATTTATAGTGATGAAAACTCACATTTTAATCGAGTATATAATATATTTCTAGCATATATTGTGAAAGACAATTAATGTCAATGTGCACGTTTAAAAGAGCAAACAAGGTGTACAAATTTAATTCCATCTGCCACCAACGCGTTTTAATATAATATATATTTTATTTGACCCGGTTTAGCGTGCGGCTAATATATACAATCTAATGTAATATAATATGCAAATCCTTCTGAAATCTTTATCATCCTTGCATATATGTGTGTATGATTTTCGTTAAAAGAGACGGTAGCATTTTAATGTCATAAAAAAATGCATATTACTTTGAGGTCTTTAGTCGTACTTATGAAAAATTTTATTAGAAAATATAAAATATTATGCACACACACTGCAGCGTATAACACTTTATTTTTGATGTTGAAGGGGAAAACTAAAAATTATAAAAATTATTACCGTCATATATTTTTTAAGTATAGGTAACCCTTAGCTATCAGTCATGCATTTTTTAATCTTAATTAACATTATCTAAACTTTACAGATGCACTGGACCATAGTTTATCATTAAATAGATTTCTAGTTTGATCAACGATAATTTCATCTAGATAGTTTAACGATCAAATTTAAGAAAATTTAAAAAATAACGATTTCAATTTGAGATAAAACACCAGAAAAATGCATCTAGTAGATTACGTATTTAGTTGACACATTAGTGTGCGTGTTAGATGTACACCGACCAGTTAAGACCGCTCTCAGCTGTACCAGCTGCAGTATATACCTACTCGCGCCCGCGGTCGTGTGTCCGTTGTTTGCCATAATAATAATAGTAATAATAATAATAATAATTATTATTATTATACTCGCGTTATGACCGTCCGCCATTGCCATTTGAATCAATTATTCAAATGCTCCTCGAGTCTCAACTAATTAATATACACGACCCGTCGACGCCGTTATTATTGTTATAATATTACGATAACCGACAGTTAAGAATTAACCGGATTTCGACCGTTTCCTGTAGATTTTAGCCATGAGCGGTAGCGGCGCATTATAGCTGTTTCCTACATTATATAATTTTACCGATTTCGTACCCGGATAACCTTAGTAGTCGCTGGCTACTGAAATAGTTTTTACTTATTATTTTTACTCAAAATGCCTACCAGGTTAACCAGATATGTGATAAGAGTATCAAATTTATCCATTTTTTGAAATTGTAAATTATCTCTTTACTTTTCTAAGGCCCTGAACGTAAAGTAATGTACGGTATATCAGTAATGAAAGTATTCAAAAACTGTTAAATTCATAATTTTTGCAATGAATCACAACAGATATCTACTATATTATATAATATTAGTATTCAATAACTACCTACTACTCCGCTCCGTTGACAATATAATGATCTACTTATACCTTTTTAATGATAAAAACTTTTTTATATTTTTTGGTATGATTTTAGATTTCTTTGAACTTGGTCGCACAAAAAAATTGATATCTAGTTAATTAGTTATTGTGTTAAAAGTGTAGGCGATCTTAATATAGGTAATGATAATATCAATATATTTCTTGGTATCCCCACGCCACTTCAGCTTAAACTTTAAATACTTGTATAACTTATTACTAGGTAATTATAACTACTCGTTGTTTTTACTACTTTTTTATCAACATTTTTGGAAAATTATTATGCTTTCGTGAATAAAAAAAAAGAAATGTATGTTGTCATTCAAAAAAGGTAAAAACTTAAACAATTACAACGATAAAAAAATAGTAACAACTATATTTCTTTCCATAACGAAGTTTTGTAATGCTTTTAAACGATGTTAAAAAATATTTTTGAAAACTTTTCGAGGTTATATTACTGCATATTAGTATAGTGATTGGTATTGTAGTTGTACGTTGTTTTTAAAAATATTACTTTTATATAATATAATAATAACTATTATAATTAAAATAGTTTTACTATGTGTTATTAAAAGAGGTAATAGTTCGTTTAATATCATTTAAAATTGGAATTCTTTTGGAAAAACTACGGCATATTTTATGATTAATTTTTTGATATTATCAATGCGTTGAAGACGGTAAAGGAAATTAGAAAATTTAAGATGTTTTTTTTGACAACTGGCAATTCAAGTTATTTTACTTTGTCCTACTACAGTGAGCCGATGGCAACCAGAGGGTCGGGGTACAAAATATAATGATAATACTTATATTATATTATTATCGTCTACATTGATCGTTATAAATTGCACGCGACGAAACGTAATACGTGCGAGTCGTCGTAATTTTTTGAAGTACGTCCTCCAATCGTTACAACACTCGTGAGCACACGAAGACTGATGACGAGAAGGAGCAGGACGACGGAACGTTTATGTCGTCGTGTACAAAAAAAAAAATACAAACAAACGGAACAAATGTGTATTGTGAGGTCTATACATATGTGTATTGCATCGTTGAAAATTGATTTTGTTTCAGAATAACATTTTTGTATACGTTTTCTCCGATATTAATATCGATTTTGCAATAGTTGGCCGTAAACATTTTACGATACGATGAAAATAAAGGTCTGTACTAATAACCATCAACCGAATACGTATAATATTATAGCTCTTGATAATTATTTAGAATAACACCAATAGGTATATCATAAGTAAATTAAATATATTTTTAAACAAACGTGCTGCACATGTCCAATGTCCACCGTGGAATATGATATAAAATAATATTGTAAGCTACTTATTTCAGTTTTAAGCTTATATCACTGTATACACTTTTTCTTATATCTTAAATGGCTGTTGCTGTCGTAGATGTACTTTTTAAAAAATACAAAAAATAAACAAAGGTACCTACTTAAATTATTATTTATACGCTATAAAAAACACAACAAAATAATAATTGATGAGTGATTTGTGATGACCATTTAATATTATTTTCTCCGTCAGACAATATCAAAGTGAACGTTTTTGGCTTTGCGTGAGATTTAAAAGCAAGTAAATATTTAAATTATAAAATTTTAAATGTTTTTAATCGAAATGTGTTAATATCCCAAGGAAGGTACGTGAAACAAAACAATTTTATACAAAACACATTCATCTCACGGCCTCAATTATTCAAACCGTGATGACGTTAGGATTTTCCAAAGAAACAACTCAAAAATCCCATTCGATGTTATCTTATATTAAAGTATAATAATATAACAACATAATATTTTATCTCGCGGTAAACTATCGTGCGAAACGCGTTCGAATATAAGCAAGCGAGTTCGCGGGCTGTTCGATGCGAGATTCAATATTTTATGATCGTCTTAAACTAAAATTTAACAAAGTTCGAACGTCAGGGCCGAAATCGTGAAGTTCCGAGGGAAACGCTCGCATAAAAGTCGGGCCGCGTCTGAAAACAGAACGGAATTTTTTACACGGGTTTGATTTAATTTCAATGGGATCTGACAGCGCTCATGTGCCGTTTGCAAAATTCAACACAAACACGCTGCAGTAATGTAGCCTGAAGTGTATTCACATATTATTATTATATATTATGTGTACACAGCCGGCGGCGTGGCAGCCGTGAATCGCCTTGGGATATCTGACACATATTTTTTTTCCTTCAACCCCCCATGGATATAGGTGAGACGCGCGCGCGGAGACGGAATACGATTTGACATGGATAAATGACGGTAGAGTTTCTACTCAACACGCGGACGTCAACTAGAATCAATCAGTTTTCCCCGCGGCAAAGGGACGATGCGATGACGCGAGAGCGTCGACGACGGAGGCCCGCACAGCCGGGTGGTGCGATGTTCATATTATTTTTCCTATTCCACGGCTTCCAGAGATTTCATACGGCAGGGGAGAGCCGGTGGGGTACAACTATAAGTTGAGCCTAATGGTATATTTTGATAATAAAAATAAAATCCCGTTTTTCCTTTCGCAGTACACACTGCATTATTATGATATTATTGTACATGCACCTGCTGCAACATCCGACGGGCATATTTTAATGTCCGTTTAATCCTGGTAACGTTGCTAGAACAAATTACGCAAAATAAATCCCTGCTGCCGACCGCCACCGCCTGCTCAGCCCGTTTGATTGGCTACGATATGAATAATGAAGTGCAAAACCTGGTGGGGTCGGTACACACACAAAAGCCTTCGGCGCGGAAAACTCCCGTGGGATACCTACGGGGCCTTAAGACCCTCCACGAACGCCCCCTTACTTTGATCACCACCCCACTTGTAACGGTACTATATATAATATGGTGATAGAGAAATGTACCGCCGACGAGCAACAAACTTGGCGGTAGCGATGTCAGATCGAAGGAAACAACAACAACAAAAATTTATAATATATGTTATGCGAAATAATATAATGTTGGCATGTCGCGTTGGTACGATAAGAAAATTTAATTTAAAAGGCGGCAAATCAATACGACCATAATAGTATTCAATTAAATAATATGAAGGTAATAGGTGCTATTTGCAGTGTACTCACAGTCGGTTTTTAACGTTGGTGGTTTTCTGGTCGCCCAATTTGTCCTTATGCTTCTGCTGCCCAGCCATTGACCGTTCATCGCGGCGATCGCACTTTCGGCTTCCTGCAAGCATCACACAAACAACATCAACACTTGATATCACAATGAGGCCGTATTGTAGTTATATATATATATAATATTATGTACACTATAACGATATTCCGATGTAATATATAGATAGGTATTACAGCTGCATGCGAAGAGAGGAGACATTACGGTCCTACCGACCATCCCTCCCAACCCTTCCAACCCTTCCAAAACCGACAAATTTTCGGCCTTGCCGTGCACACACGATCGATCACTACGACAGACCGCTCGACCGACCATTATTATTATGTTCTGTGAGGTCCACATCG
The DNA here is from genome assembly GCA_008086715.1 of Sitobion miscanthi. Classification (NCBI taxonomy): domain Eukaryota; kingdom Metazoa; phylum Arthropoda; class Insecta; order Hemiptera; family Aphididae; genus Sitobion; species Sitobion miscanthi. The sequence goes on from CM017797.1 coordinate 18,003,849, forward strand.
GAATAGAATATCAATTACTCGGGTACCGTTTCTGACGTGTATTTACCCTTCGAACGCCGTGTCCATTATATTGTTATTACATCGCGCGGCGTAATAATTAATAGTCAAAATATTATCATTGTACGCGTGCATCACGTAACATCACGGTTGCACAATAATGCGATATTATAATAGTTAGGAACCTTCCATAATAAATAATAATATACGTATAGACTACGAGTCGGACCGCCGTACAGTGATATTGAATTTAAAGTCAATTACTGCACGGTGCAAGGTGATTTTCCAGTAGTTATACACATGCAGATATTATTCTATGTTCATTATATAATAGTATATCATATTTGACTATTGCAGGAAGTTAAGTGTGCATTTTTATTATTATTATTTGTATCGACCGATGGGGTCGTCCCCCCGCCCGCGCTGTAACGTAGAATCTACAGCTCAGGCGAATTCGAAAAATTGCAAACGAAATTTGGCGCGCTGCAGCTCGTTGAACTGGCAAATTGCGATTGGGCTGACGTCTATTCCGTTTTGATATCTCGTCCGTTTCATAATAATAACAATAACAAGCGCGTCATATTATCATTTCATGCGTAGTTTTTCCGCGTTAAAAAAATCGCATTTCCATACAAACGATGGTCTGCATGCCAAAGAGTAACATAAGCGCTGTTGGGGACGCATATTATTCATTGTTAAAACCCTAAGTTGCGTCGAAACGTCTGACTATATTATTATTGTATTACAACCACGGCGAATACCTACACGTATTTTAATTGTATTTGTTTTAATCGAATCGCGAGAACCGCGATCAGCTTTTACGCTTAAATTATACGTTTATACAATCATAATAATAATAATAATAATAATAATAACAATAATATGCCCATATTATAAGAGCTGCAGTGATGAGGAGAGGTCTGATGATGAGCGCATATATCGAACTCGTTAAAGACAATACTGCGTTATTGTACACCGAGACCTATTCCGTTTTGGGACTGTTATATGCATACCTATCAAACACTTCACCTGTAGCTAGGAGGGACGCGCGGGGTGGGGCATTCGTATAATAATCACGAATTACACCTCTACGCAATAACACACGATATTATAATCGTTCAGAAATTATAAGCATCAAACGAGTCCGACGATAATATAATAATTATTACCCACGATAGTGGAAATATTAACGTCCGTTGTGACGTCAACTTTTTTTTCAAAATCGTAATGTTATTGTATAATTGTGCCGCGCTATCGATGTTCGTTTACACCGCTGCTGTTAAACGTAATAATAATAATGCGATGTAGGTACAAGTATTGCACTGCTGTGTAGGTCAAATGTGCATTTATCAATTTATGACCACGTGGTTTTATAATATGAAGTATTCGATGCACACCGCATAGTGGCTCTGAAGTCGATTATTCTCGTATGGCGATATTAATATTCGTAATTTATACGTGGACCACCGCCAACAATTTTTAAAAACAGACCCTCTTCAGTCCCTCTTCAATTCGGATTTTTAATTTTCAATTAAATCACTTGAAAATCTTTTTATTTGTCACAACTGTATTGCCCTAAATATAATTTATTAGTGTGACCTTCAAATAATGTGTGCCAAATTGCGTATTGTTCAAACACTATAGATTTATAAGTTGTAATATTATCTGTATACTGAAAGATGACATACATAAATCTAGATATTATACTAAATCTCAGAATGTTCATAAAATAAACGTTATTTTATGAACATTCTGAGAGGTAAAATTATTACACAATACAAACAACGATTGAACTATTATGACATGTTCTACTACTGTTATATTAATGTATTACTAATATTTCGATTATAGACGAAAAAATTATTAAAAAAAAAAAAAACCAATAGATATAATGTATAATTGGTGCCAGGTTCTAGGCTGGTTGGTAATGCCAACGTGCAACATTCCTCCTGAAATTAAATGACGACCGTAATCCATGGACACATGGGTGGTTGCCACTGAAGCGTAAACATAATAATATTATGTTAGTAAATGATTAACACACGCAAAAGCATGAAAAATTATGAAAAATCGAGAAAAGACTAACTGTTTTATACTCATCTGTCAAATCGATTGCCACAAAATTAAATATTTACCGTGAAAGTTTTTTTTTTTATATATATATTTATTATCCTGCAGCAGCAATCAGTATCATAATCGTTTCAGACTATTAGAGTGAATGAAGAACGAACATGTACGATAATAGTAAATATTATATAGCACAAAGAATAAATTATGTACTGTACGCGTAACACAGAAAGCGCGTGTAATAGGTACTAAATTTGCTGTAAAACCCTACCGTTTCCAATGCGAACTGAATGAGAAAGCTGAATCCATAAAAATGTATTTAATTCGAGCATACATACGACGTTAATAATATTATTATTATAAGTATCTACACGGATTACTATTATTTAGGTACTGCAAGAGTGTCGTCGTGAAAGGATTATGTTTTTCCTTTACGAATTTCGAGAATATTTAGCGAACGCGACGACGATAAAAGAAAAGAAAAATCCGGTTCACCGTAACTCTCGCGTAGTATATATATCATGCCCTTAATCGTCGATTCTCGTCAAGTCTACTTCGAGTATAATGACATTAAGGCCACCTTGGTTGTAATCACGAGAGTATATCGAGTTATCGACTTGAGAACTTTTAAGTAACAGGTTAGGTATAGCGAAATGTCGAAGTCGTACGGTGACTACATTGATATATTACATTATAATAATATATATTAGGTACTATACATAGGTACCACACCAGACCCGTGACCTAGACAGGAAAAATTTGCAGTGATGCTCAAGTCCCCACGGTATTTTTTTTAAAGGTTTATCAATTGTACACAAACATTTTATTCTATTAATATTTTTGGACCGGGCTTTTAAGGGTTTGAGGTGCACTAAGACCTTCATTCGTATTACAGTTGTTAAACACAAGGTACCGAATATTGTGATGCAATAATGTTATATTACACAATATTCATGTCATAAATATTGCAATCTGGGTCCGAGGATCAGCTGTTATGTGTTTCAGCGGTCCATAGTATTATTATAACGCGCGTAGGTCTTATGTCATATACCAATACCAAGGTAAGGTATATGAGTATAATATAAATATATTATTATATTGTACAATATATTATGATCCCGCTCCGGTTCATTAAACCTTTCAGTAAATGAGTTTTTATCTCTCCACGGTAAAAATAAATAAACGAAATAAAGAAGTTTTTATCGGAAAAGGAGTTTTCCTGCCTCGACGGTTTATACGACGGAAAATTAAATTGGCTACACGTGGACGGCATTATATCTAATGCCGGATTTCGGGCAGGGGGAGTACATCATAATGTACACCGCGAGCTTTAAAAAAAAAACATAGGAAATTTATGGCACGCTGAAAACGGCACTGTAACTTCTTCTTTTTTTATAACCAAAAAAATATTATCTTTATTCACGTGTTTGTTACGCGCTAGAGAGGTGGCGGCGGCGACGGCGGTGGTGGTTTTACAATTTTCATAATATGATACTCAATATTTTACGCATACGCTTATATCATCAACGCTTTTTTCGCCTTTTATCTTATTGAATTCGGAACGATATGTTTTTTCCACCACCACCACTCAAAATTCCCTCTTTTTTTATTACACGCCTTCGATGGGAGCCGCGGTTACGCCACTGCTCCATGTGGCCGCTACGGGCGTGACCCCGTTTACAAGACAATAAATGCCGCTATACGTCCGTCCCGTCAAAACAATTTTACGGCTAAATTTTTTCCGGTGCGCGTGTGCGCCGTCGAACTCCCGGTGCGTTATGTTTTTCTCTTTTTACGCACTGAAATGTTATGATTATCTTTATTGTTACCATTATTTTTACTGTTATTATTATTATTATAGGAAAACGCCGAATCCGCGGGTGACTATCCCAACCATCGCTTTTATACCAGTGGTTAGGTATAGAACGCCTTAACGATAACCACGTTCATGGTATCACACACTCCTCCATTCTCAGTTGCGGGAGCAAGCGGATGCCGATACCATAATATTACTACAGATTATATAAAACTGTGATAATATTATTTGTGGGTTTTTGTACAACGAAACGACAATAATATGATATTATATGCTACTATCAGTGTCCGGAGCAAGCTTATTATTCATAGACTAACAACACACTTTGGTTTATAAGTATTTATTCATGAGGTATTTTGGGATGAGCGGACATGTTTTTATTTTTAATATTATTATTACGTATTGTAAGGTCTTTCGTAAAGACAGAATTGTAGTGTGAACTTTTCAGTCTATCATGTACCGTATGATAAAAAATGCTAATAAAAATACATTATTACAGGTAGTTCATGTTAAAATATTTTGACAATAAAAATAAAATAAATAATAATCAAATAGATTTTAAATACCGAATAGCTATGATATTTTATGTAGACACCTAAAAACATTTTGATCGGGAATCGAAAATTGTGTTCGTGTTTGTTTAGAATGCGGTTAATGTCAGCATACAAGTAGTTATACATTATTATTATGTGCATAACGTTTGACACACAGCGTTGGCGGAAAGACGATATCATCCAATTCGTGGAGGTGGCTTTAGCGCAGTGTGTGACACCTATTTTACTTATTATCACTATTTGATTTATGACAGAGCTGTCAAAAACGCCGAGGGAATAGAAGCGAGATTATACGCACACTCGTGTACAGTGTGCGATAACCCGCCATACATGATTTCGATAATGAAGTCGCAGGAGGGTCGTAATTTGCGCCGACACCGAGACTAGGTCCAATTTCCTTCGTATTTAATGACGGCAATGTGTTCTCGTTGAATGACGTGTAAAAAACGATACTCCCCGGGTCCGATATTCGATTTATATAAATAGGTTGGCACGGGAAAAGGGTCCCCCCCACCCACCGATCAGCGAAAGGTCGTCGTGTTTAAATTGTATACCAGTCCTCTCAAGCGTTTTTCTTTTTTTCAGACGACTGATTGTTACATATTATGCCTACGGCTCGATAACAATATCGGCTGTAAAATATAACTTACAACGCTTCTTTGCAAAACACTCGTTTATTAATGTAATTCGACATCCGACGAGTTGAAATTATAAATTTATTTACAGAAATTACTCGGTTATATACTCATATCATGAGATATTCACGTTTTACTTATAGCACAATATTATTGAAAATCGATTAAATCGATTTCAAAATCGAAATATTAAAATGTATTACAAAATAAAGGTGAATTGGATTAAGAACCTAGTTTATAGATGTTATTATATATCTACGGGTCACAGTTGCAAAATGCAAATGGTGTATTTATTATTATTTGAATAGGTACATTATCATCTAAGTATACTTATGAATTATGACTTAATTAGTTGTAGAATTTTTGTTTACATCGCATTTAAATAGCTTTATATAATATAGTGATACGCAATGAAAGTTGCATCCAAAATCATTAATAATCTGGTTTTAAAAATTCAGATGCCCAAAAACAAATAGTATTCATACAGGTTAGCTGAAGATTTTAACATAGGTCCACATTTGATAGAACGAAATATTATTATTTATATCAGCAATCAGCAGTGGCGTATTTATGGGGGGGGGGGGGAAGAGGCGACGGGGGCAATTGCCCCGAGCGCCTAATTTGGAGTACTTCAGAGGGACGCCGTCACTAGAGGTTAAATTGTTTTCAAAGTGAAGTTATTAAAAGTTATAAAAAGGAAATTGAGAAAAAAGGGGCACCCAAATGTGTGTACCTAGGGCGCCGAAATCGTAAATACGGCTCTGGCAATCTGATAATAGGTTAAGCGGTTCTATGGCAGTTTTTATCATATCATACTTGTAGTAAAAGTTGTACATGTTGAAAAAGTCTAAATATTGTCAAATTACTCATTAGTATCAACGTGATCCACGTGGCTTTAAATGTTCCATTATATTTTGTTGTAACAGTGTATACATTGTAGTTAATTATTATTTTTGTATGAACTTGAAACCACAATTTCAAGTGCCATTTTAGAAACTAGTTTAGATAAGTAATTGTCAATTTTTATAAATTATTTTTCGGGATGTAAACATTTCGATAATTTAGTCAACTAGTATATTATTTAGTACAGAATCTACAAATAGTATGATAATAATATGATGAGACGTCTTGTATATATGCGATATAGGGATTTAACGGAACTGCTAATTTTGTTCTCGAATTTTAAACAGCCATGATAGTATTGCATACATAATAATATATAACATACATAAATATTTTATTAAATTGTTATAATTGTCGTTAGATTATAATATCGCAACGCACAGTATTTATTCAATTATAATGATCATTAGATAAAAATTATTTTATAATTTGTCGAAATTAATACAAAAAAAAATACCAACAAGAGATCCAGTAAATTTACAAAATATAATAATAGTGTAAGCAGATCGTAAAAATTGCGAGAGGGTGCCGATAAATCTAGTTAATGTGCTATTACGATACACGAGTGTGATTATTCGACTAAACGGGTGGGTAATAATCGCCGATTGAAACGCGTAGTCGATTAGTGTGATATATTATTATTAGTCAATCCGACCGCAGCGCCTTCTCGAACTGCACAGTTGTGCTTTTCTCCGAGACGTTACGAACGCGCATTTATGTAAAATAATCGTAAGCACTTTACGCACGGTGAAAAGTGTACGGTCGTGGTTATATAATATTTTCTTTTCCTACAGACGTTTGCTAGTTTCAAGGTCGGGGCTCGGCGACGCGCAACAGTTTCGCGTGCAAACGTGGTCGCCAAGAGGCGACGGCCGCCGCACCCGATATAATACTGCACATACGCACCCAAACTTATACAATATATTACTTTTATCCCTCACGACCCTACATTAAGCCGCCGACGACGACCCAGCCTAGTGGGTCTCGATGACGACGGCCCTCCGATCGCCCACGGTTTCCCGGCCCCAATGGGGAGGGTGGCGTTTATCTCGGAGGAACACGCGTACTCGCAACATACATAATACGGGTGTTATAGATCGAGCTTGGAACATATGACAACGGCAACCACGCGCATGACATCGCCATGATAGGAGGACAGTTTTTTCCGTTTCGTTTTTTCCGATAAATTCACGCACTGTTGTACATAATAATAATATATGAGTACAATATTAATATTGCACGACGATTATTATTATAAAGTGCAACAACACTAAGAACCGGATCGTTTAAACGATCAAAATATATTCTATATTTTCTTGTTTCCCGAACTTAATTTCAAGGCGTTGGTCGAATCACTATTATAGTTCACTTATATTTGGGTTGACCACCCGACAACCGAAACTGCAAAAAAAATGCTGTTTAGTATTACGTATAGTGTACACCTATTATAGGTATTTAGTAATAATTAGTAATATTATTATACATTTTTGTAACTCATACGCCATAAAAATTTACTAATTTTTAAACTTTATGTGCGACTATAAACAATACAATGTCATAAACAACTAGTTTCTAACAACGTCGCTCTACTGTTCGATAATAATAATGTGAATCGCGGTCTGAGACCTGTCTGGATTGTGGCCTCATAATACGATGGCGATTGCTAAACGGTCAATTGGATTCGGTGGATCGGATAATACTTAATTACGTCCGGAAACCATAATACCGCGTACGCCCACTTCCTCGCCCTCCCCCGAAGCCAGACCCTTAGCCGGATGAAAGTACTGATAGACGACCGCTGTACATTGCGAGTTGGCGTACTGATTTTTCGAGATGATACCTTTTCTCAGTGGCCTACATATTATGTGCGGATTACAAATCGTCATAATATATTTACAAAAGACAAGATATATAATAACGATAAACATATTAAGTATTTTTGATAATAATTCAATTTATTGGATCAATACATTTTAATAAAGTTAAGTGGTCGTTGAATATTCGTTAAATTTTCGTTAATATTTCGTGTAAAAAACTAAAGAAAACAATTTAACTTTAAAATAATCCATTTTCTTCTGTTATTAAAAATAATATTAGGTGCCGTTAAAAATACCTGTTATAAAATGTGAAGGTAAAAGTATTATTTTGGACACCACGTATTAGTATATATTTTAATATCGAAGCAACTTATGACCATTTTAAAGATGTGTATAAATTAACGAGTATTTCTAGACCTGAACACTGTAGGTCCTTCAGCTTTAAATTCTACATTATATGTAATAATTTTATTTGTATGTCCATGTATTCAGGTGAGAGTATATTGCTTTAAAATTTGTTTACGAATCAATAAGTCTATTACACATATTCCACTATAGTATATTTTACCAAATAGGTACTATTTTGTGATAAAATACCGAACAACTATGTAAAGTAATAAAATATAAACAATAAATAATATTTTTCATAAAGGTCTATCGCCAATCTGACGTGAAAAACTCACAGCATTACGTTTTGAAATCTGTATAAATTATCTGGTTTAAAAATTGCACACGGGATCACGAGCGAGAGTCGTAATTCTAACCACACCCCCGATCCCATTTAGTCATCTTCTCCTCCGTCTGCAGTGCTACACACATAAGCCGTGGATTTTTGACGATTTTATACTGTGTGCGTGGGCAACGGTGGCTGATGTATTTATATATAATATATAATATAGTAATATAAATATATATATGATGCACAGTCATGGTCGTAGTGCGGAATCCATTCCGTCTAGTAAATAATTTTGAAAGCTAAAACATTTTTTTTTTTTTGGATATTTATAATATAATATAACCCCATTTCCTTAATTCAAGATCGACCGCAGTAAACCCCGAAAGTGGAAAAAATAACTTCTTCATATTATTATATAACGTATATATATATTAAGACCGGCCGATTCGCGGTGGTGAGCGCGGTGCACGCGTATGCGAACGTAAACAGTTCAATTTTCCGGAGTAATTCTCCTTATCACGTTCGAGTGTCAGGATAAAACGCAGCAGCGATTCAACAATGAGCCGCAGCAGCCGACCAGTCGGTCGTTTTGTTATATCGCGTGAGCATTCGAAACACTCCGTAAGTCGGGGTGGGTGGTGATGAGGGTTGGGTAGTGGTGTTGACGGAGAGGAAGTTAGAGAGAAAAACCCACACAATACCCAGCACATAAATCGGTAAAACAATGGGATTCTGTATACAGTCGTGGTATATCATCCCACAAAAACCGATGGCGATATTATTACGCTGTATATACGTGCATATCTCGTATTTATATTATAATATTATAATATGCATAAAAAAAAATAAAAACATTTAGTGAGCTTGGAGAACGAATACACCGACGATAATAATAATGACATATAACTCTCTAACATAAATTAATATAATACTATAAGCAGACGACTGTAGTAGTTGTTGTGGCGCGACAAGAGAGAAACGATCTTTTCGTCGGCGGTGGACAATATAATACAATAATATTATGATAACAAAATTATATTATATGATAATTATGAAACAATGTCTATTTCGAATTGTTTACACAACTATGATAATATTGTTAAAGTAAATATTTTTTTAAGGCGGTAATGCATTTATTATTAAATAGGTGGATTTCTTTTTCATCAAAAATCATTCTCATTGAGTTTATTTTATATTGTGTGAAAGATGTCTAATTATTGTTATGTTATGTATTGCTGAAACTCTAACCCAGTGGACGCCGGTAATTCAAAACTGTCGGGCAACACAAAGTGTTGTGAGAAAACAAAATGAAAAAGAATTATACCAGCTCATTCTTATTATACCTATCTTTAGACCTTTGAAAGATATTCAAAATATTGTGTTTCCAACAGGACAAAAGATCTCTTTGTCTCATTTTGCCGATGCGATAAGGTAAAAGACGGAATTGAAATTTAAAAAAAAACCATCTCTTTCATTATAATATCTCAATTTACTGACTTTATTATTTCCGGTTTCCAATTAATATCAGATAAAAAGTTAAGATTAAAAAACATGTTTGTATACTTACAGCTTTTTTCAGAAACGACACGAAGCCGTAGCCTTTTGATTTTAACGTTTGCGGATCTCGTACTACTCGGCAATCTCTGAAACATTACAAATGACATTTAATTAGTAAAATTAAACGGTTTTAAACTATGGGTAATTCAATTGGAATTATTATTGTTAAAACTTTGATCCGAACCAAAATGGGTACGAATAAAATACTTTTTTTATATACCAATTAAGCAATTATAAAAACGTATGTATTATAATGGCGCGGTGCATAATTCATGACTGAAAAAATGAGTGATATAAATGGTTTTTTTTTACTATTAGGTAATATATATGATTAAAGTTCAGAATTTTTAATTAAATACGTTCCAAACCTCCTGAAAGTTGTTGGTCTAACAACTCGATCGTATCAAAAGTATTTATAGTTGGTGCATCGATAGTTTTAATTATACGCTGCCAATTAACATTATCAAGAGGTATGCACAAACGTAGGTAGGTAGGTAGCAAATACGAGCGAAACCCATAGCCGCAATAACTGAGTAAGCATATTTTTCTTTTGAAAACTTTTCGTTTTTTCAACTTTATTTAAATAGAATAAAATAAAACTTGGTCATTTAAATCGACATCGCGCCGCCGCTGTAAGTTGTAATCGAATGAGAGAGGGCCCATTAAAATGCGGAGAAATTAGATTATTGTGAGCGCGCGTCGTAATGGGAATTCGATACGACGACGACGGTTTTCAAAATGGTGAGGGGGTGGAGAAGGAGGAAATAGGGACCGGGATGGAGTGACAGCGTCAGCGCGGTTGCAGAGAGAAAGAGAGAGACGTAGATAGGTCGGTTTCTGTCCTGCAAACGTCATAACGCCGACGGGGTAAGGGAGAGGATGAGAGAGTGAGAGAGCGAAAACACTTTTTTCTCCCCTCTTTTATCGTCGAACAGTAAACCACACACACACACACACACACATACGCACGCATTAGGGTGCGACCAGAAAACTCGCAGCGGGCACTATACGTGTACGCACTAAAAGTATACACCCGCGGCGGATCGGTAGGAAATTCGCGGTTCACCCTCGTGTCGTCAGTTACAGTTATTTTCCCTGTTTTATTATATTAGAGTTAAAAATACACGAGGTTTCACGGAAAACCATGGTAGCGCGCAGTAGTGCGTAGAAATTAGAAAATAATATTACATTAATATAGTTATATAGTAGTTATATACCTACTTATATTATGATAGTGCCGACAAAATAATATCATACCGAGCATTGCCTTATGCGATCGTAGCGCGATAATATTATAACGAAGCGACAAATAATAAAAAGCAATGTCGGCAGACACCCTGAAACGTGCAACTGGAAACTAGCGACAGTCTAAATATTATTAGAACGAACCCGAATAAACAATACTATTACACGTCATCGCCGAAAACAAGATACCTGTCGTGCGCGGTGGTATAGAGAAATTGAATTTTTTCGTTTTCCACGCGGCATGTCAAGGGATGAATGTATAGCGAAACGAGGGCTTAATTTGACGGCGGTGGAGTACTTAATATAATTTATTTATAATTTTATAAAATATAAGCTCTCGGATTGTCGCGACCGACGAGAGTCGTCGTTATGTCTGGGCGAGTCGTCGCACTATTTATAGTATATACTGTATTTCGAAATATATGATCGCATATACATAAATAAGTATATATATATTATTTATACATAGGTATATATATGTACACACATTCGGAAGATAAAGGGGCGACGGCGGGACACGACAGTCGTTTAACCGTATCGGATATAAATTACAGCCGCTATCGCGGCGGAGGATTGCGCTCGACGACGCTTTTTGCTCATCATGGAAATGAAACCACCCATCGCCTTCGTGCCGAGAGCTGCAATATTCTTACCCCTTTCTGGTCCCGTTGAATCGAAATAATATATATATATGCTTTCCTCGTTTCAGAAAAAACTGTTCTGAACATAAAATACAAAATAGACTATCTACACACAAACAATGTAACACACATACACACAATATTTTTAACATGCATTATAATATTATGTATGAGTAATAAACGAAAGGATGGTGGAAACCAAATGCCATAGTAAAGTATTATACGAGTATGTCGTTATAGTTGATTTTCATACCAATAATCTGTCACTTTGGAGTATTAATTCTTAAAGTGTTATTTTTTTGGTTTTTATTTTTCCCAGCTGTAACGAATTAAATTACATTAACGTTATTTAAGATATTTGAATTATTTAAAATCGAACTTGTACATTGTTTTCTTATTTTAATAACTCAATTATCTGAAACATACCTACCTACTTAATGAAAATTAATTGTGATCATCAATGTTAATGAAAAAAAAAATTAAATTAAGTAAACGTAAGTCAACGCTAAGAACGTTAAAAGTTAATAAACGAAATACTTAACTCAGGAAGTTTAAATTTTATATATGAAAAAAAAATATCAACTTAACTCATTTAGTTCATTGTTTTTAATTACCATCTATAAAGCGATTGGACGTGAAGCTTTCAGTTTTATTTTTTAACTTAATATTTTGTTACAAATGCATCCATATAATTTATTCTTATTGAACACTAGCTGTTTTGGTGGATTAGACCATATTACGCGTTATTTAACATAAATTGAACTGTCGTCTTAATATTATTAAATCTATGAATATATTTTATTTGCATTTAAAATAATTATGTACCTTTTTATTAAAAAAAAATAAGGTTTAATTAGTTTTATGAACAATATTACAGATTATATTGTATAAGCTTGATTTAAATTTAATGTATTATTTTTCCAACTAACTGGAAAAAGTTAAGTTATTATAATAGATACTTAGTTAACTAGTTTAGTTAATAAATTGTTTGGAAAATTAACTAACTTGGCTTTAAATGTTGAACAAGTTAATGTCCCACCGCCACCGCCACCAATGCTGATCAAAAACATTTTCTCATTGGAATTTATAATTACTCCAAATCCTACTATAATTTTAGACGCTCGTGAACCACCGTCCACCACATTAATGCGCCTAAACGTTATAATGGTTATTAATTCAGTCAGAAAATTATGGAGTTTCACACTCAGCGTACACCGCGTGCTATAATAATATTATATTACACGTTATGTATTTATTATGCCTATACAAGTGTGTATATAATATTATACATAATGTATTATATTATTATGTCATAATTTTATAATAGGTAATGCGGAGTTATCCATTGTTTGTTTTATATTATACTCAGGAAACGGGACGACGTTATTGTTACTCGCTGGAAACAGTTGTTGAACGTATTCAAGTGGAAACAGTAAAAAAAAAAAAATGCGCCTACATAATGAGACGAGTGTGCGAGCGGCGTTAAAAATATTATGCAGTTTTCACAGAGAAATCGCGGGTTTTATTTTCCCTCCCTTCGATATCCAATTTGTTATACACATGCACGTGTATATACGTGTAGGTACCTAGGTATATGTATAAAATACAATATCCTTGCGGCAATGAAGATTTGTTTCACTCGTAATAATATATATTACAATATTTTTTTTCGCGTATGTTACAGGTTAATAATTTTCTGTTTATATTTATTATTATTATATATATATATATTTACCATCGCCGATTTTTTGTAGGTTATTGTTGTTATTATTATTATTATTATTATTATTATTACACGTACGAGACATACGAAGGAATTTCTCATAAATAAACATAAATTATATTCCCGTTGTGGTATGCACTGAGCTTCGTCTAAAATATATTATAATATGTTTGTATATTATATGGCCCATTGTCTCTGTAGCTATTTATTTATATTTATTTATTATTATATTTTTTTTTTTTTCATAGACATTAAACGAATATTGTTTTTTTTTAACATAAATATGTTTTTAGGCTTGGTACAGACATTTTTATTTTCTAACCGATTTTGCGTAACGCTTTGTTTATCACCATAAAACACCATGAAACGAATAAAATGTAAAAAATAATACCTAATTCCCACCAGGTATATAATATAAAATTAATGGTTACTTATTAATTTATATTTATTTATGATTCATAAATTTTCTTTGAAGTGGAAAATATCGAGTAGGGTGCTACTTTTGTCAATATACCACATTAAAATAAAATGTATACATATAGGTCAAAGTGGGGTAATTTTTTATATGTAACCAAAAACGGAAAAGTATATATAATATTGTACATGTTGCTTAAAAACCCAGGTGTACGGGCGCGGGTGGCAGACAATAATCGGAAAAGTCTTAGATAATACTGTGCGAGTTAATAACTATTATACGACTTTCAGACCCGAGAGTTGTTTTCTGTTGTTCGTCGCTTCTCCACCCTTTCCACCATTCTGCTCGCATAAATATTAAACACGGATTTTATTTTAATGTTATATATTATTATAATATTTTAATGCTATGCTATATATGAATGAGTCGAGTTTATCGATGTGCGGACAGGGTAATAACTAGCGATTAACTGTATAGATCGAATACGTAAAATAATACATAAACATATAAATATATTATATATTATAGGTATGTATATATGTATCATGTGTTTGTGTAAATGTTATTGTTATTCAATACTGAAATCGAGTGCTGAGCGTAAAATTTTAATCCAAGGTTTCTGTACGCCGTGCGTGCATTATAACTACGAATAATTTTAAATACATACCTATTATATTATATTATATGCATTTAATTATACAAAAACGCTTAAACCTATGTATTGAGTGTTGTATATTATTATAATGTGCACGATATAATGCGCGCTACATTTTCATCTGTTATATCACGATCTGCGACTAAAATGTCATTATACACGGGGATAAGTTAATAATTCACATAATATAGTAACGGCACGCTTATACAATATTATATTATAATAAAAATACACGCGCATTCAGTAGTAGTGATGTCGGAATTCCCAACTTTCGTTAGAAACTCTATGTTTCGTGACCAGAACCGTTCAATAAAACATCACATTTGTGTACCGTAACTTTTGGTCGGCTCTCTTCACGTGCGCTGCAGACTAGCATATAGGTACACTTCATCCTATACAATACGCCCAACGTGCTCTCTTCTATTTAATGTACTAATAATATGCCGTCGGTGCTAAAGGCTCAGGCGCACGATCTTAAATACGGAATAAATGTACCTTACTGGCGAGGGTACAGGTACACTCGACAAAGTAATTATAAGCGATACCGTAATAAATTATAATGATACTATTAAACTGATTATAGCATGACGTAGATACACTGTAAGGCTATACCACTGTTGTTCGCTAATTGTTTGCCGTGTATTCTAAAAGTTTATCCATAAAACAACATATGTTCAGTGTTCGTGTTACAGGTGTACAGGTTGATACACCAAGCACGGGATGAGTCACCAATTTTTTCTTTTTACTCACTGGTATTCTGATATTTGGAATTTTCAAGCAACTGTACTCAGAAACCATATTTTGTATTATTTAGATTTTTTATAAATCACCCATATTTACTATACATTTTGAGTAGATTTTGAACATATTAATGTATCTAAATCAAAGTTCGAACGAATAGCATCAGAATTATTGAAATATATAATTATATACCTACTACCTAAGTACAATAATCACTAAAAATGGTTTTACAAAAATATAAAATATCAGACCTAGTATTTTTTTTACTTAGATATTGAAAAAAAAAAAATCTATAATTTTGAAATTGCTTTATGTTATCTAACCTTTTTTCCATGGTTCGTAATGTATTCATACATTTTGCGGGACTCAAAAACGTCTTGTTCGAATTTTTATTTAGATACATATAAATCTAAATGTTAAAACAATTTATCTGCATATCACCAGATGCATTTACATGAAAAGGAAGTGAGATACTCATTAAAAACGAAATTGTATAGCACACGATAGTTCATAATGGTAAGAATTACAAGGTATTATGAATCTAAGTATTTAAAACTATTGTAAACTTAAAATTCAGAATTATGATACATTCATAGAACGTCGAGAGAAGATTTTAAATGAAATCTTCCTGCCCTAAGTATATGTGTTGGTACTATGTAAAATATGGCTGATTGCATCTGATATGAAACTTTGCGATAACCTTCCATTTTCTGTGTAATAAATACATCTTTTAAACATGTCTAGGACAACTAGTGGAACAGTAACTCGGATTTGTAAAGTTTTAATGACTCGGTAAGTAGACATACTAACGTTTTTCAATAGAGGTGTACCTATAATGATGCGAAATATTATAATTTTATAAATAATTATACGGTTCTGCGTATACACTATACATAAATATTACATTATACAGTGTGTTATTGAATGAAATTGTCCTCATTGAAATTCCTATTAAGCTCGGTATATAAATATATTTAAGCTTGGTATAAAATATTTTTTTTATTTCCCTCGAATTACAAATTATTGAAAATCTATTGCACTTATACATTTTTACACATACGTTTATAACGTATTAAATTATATATAATAAACTACATAAAAAAATATAACCTTTCATGAAATTTATTCTCATCACATTAAAAATTGAGGTTTTAAAACATTGTGTATGATAAAATTTAATAACAAGTTTAAAAAAAAAAATGGCAGTTTATAACCGTTTTTAAATGTTGAAAATATTTTAATATCCAGACTAGAAGGAAAAGTTATCAGTGGATCATTCCTGTGATTTTTATTTTATTCTCTCTTAAATTCGCTTTACGTGCCATTCATTATAATACCGAACGGTGTGGAAATAATTGCGACCTATGAAACAACGAAGCGCGTGTTGCTTTGTCGCGAAATTAATTTGGAACCGGCAATGCACAACGGGCGTTTACTACGCCTTTCATGTCGAGCGTATTGAAAATGAGAAAAAAATAATCAAAAATAATAAAACTCCGATGTAATGTGGTATGTATTATATATCGCCATCATACACTCTGTAGTAAGTGGTGGGGGTGGCGGGGGGGATCGTGACATATTGCTAGGATCGGTGTTGCAACGGTGCAAGAGTGCTCCCAGTGTTTTCATCTGGGGCTGCATCGGTAATGCTCTGACAGATTTTCCTTACGTATGCAGGCTTGAAAACGCGCATATAAAACGGCTTTTACCCAACACTCCCACCACCGAATGTACGCGTGGTTGATGTCGTAGGGGATGGAATCGACGAAAAAGGTGGGTAGAAGCAGGCAGTGGCGTTTTTATGGGGTGAGTACGTTGGGGTTTCCACCACCACCACCACCACCCTAGGGAATTTATTATATTTCTATATATTATTTTATGATTATTTTGGTATACATAAGGGTGATTTTTCTTGGGCGTTGCAAGATCAGCTTTATATTTGTGCAAATGTAAGTTCTTACACGTTTTGGTACCTATGCGATTTGATATAGATCAATAAATCAGCACCGTGTTTTCTGATTCATAATAATGTGTACAATTACAACTAAAACTATTTGCGTTGAAAGCTAAGTATTTTTCTAACTCAGTACAACAAACAAACAATATTTCCAACCACACCGGCTAAGTGTGGCTAGTCAGAATGAATTGGAGAAGAAATTGTTGTTTTATTAACTAATTACGATAATTATTTATATATTGATAGAAAACGCTATCAGTACATAATATCTATTACATATCTCATGTAGAAACTTACATTTCCATTTTACTTACGCGTACATAGCAATTCACCATTACCCGTGTATTCATAATCGCGGTGATCACTAATTTATTTTTTAACTGTTTTATAGCAGTTTATAAAATTATTCCTTAGAGCAATAATACACGTTCTACTCACGAAGAGGAAAAAATTCATAAACAAGTCGCTGCAGTAGGCGAAGTGGCGAAACGAAAAAAACAAAGCACGATCTCAGCAACCAGCTGGGCGAGAAAAAGATAAAAAAAAAAACGAGAAACGTTTGTGTAGTCTCTTGAAAGCTTATAAATAGACTTATTATGAGCCGCGTATCAAAAGACTAATAATTGTTTATTGCGGTAATATAATAAACTGCGAGCCCATCATTTCAATTTCGCGATCCGATGCCGGTACATTTTTCCATCGTTCCGAGATTAAAAACTTCACACGTGTCTAGGCGTCCCTTGTGTTTTTCGAGTGTACATAATATAATATTGAGCACATATATATGGTGTATTATTATATTACAGCGCAGAACCTACGTCATGTTCTCAAACTTCGGTAGAAATCAATATTTTTTCGATTTTCCATCGTTTGATTGTATCGTTACTATTGTTATAGCTAAAATATGTATACCGCATGAAAACCTTACCAAAACCGGTAAAAGTATATAATGTAATACTATAATATTCCACCATTATTTATTAATACACGAGCATAATAATAATATTACAATAACCTAACATTATTAGGGAAACATTCTACAATTTTTTCAAATGAATGGGGTTCATTATATTTCGTATAATGTGTTGAACGCTACAAAACGTTCCTGGCGTCCCTTATAGCAGATTTGTTATTTTTGTTATCATAATGTGAAACTATCACAAAGTCGTTACATATGTCTACTTGATGTAATATTTTTCCGTACCTACGTATTGTATTCTAGATTAAATAAAATATGTACTAGATGAATTATTATTTTATATAGTATAAGGTTAGGTGGGTGTTGGAGGATCCGAACCCGGGAACACCCTCATATCCAATCACCGAAAACGTCACCGTATATTACAATACCTGCGTACAACAGATACATGATAACGAATATTGATGTGTACCTATGTAAAATAAACTTCATAAGATTATGCTTTATGCACGACATCTGCAAAAATCAAGGCACAAGCGAATGTGTGTGTCCCTTCTCCCAATACACACGATAAAATCCGTTGCTGCATTATAATAATAATACATGCGTAACTTTAATGTTTGATTTTGTTTCAAAATAATCAGCGGACTTGCTCGACGACAGGAGTATAGGTACTTCAAAGTTGATACATAATGTTATGTAGACCTGCCGTATTATAACATGGTTCACGATTATGTAGGTATGTAATAATATTATACGTGTGCAGAGGTATACTGGCTATGCGGTAAGGTATATTGTAGTAAACACGTGACAAGTGCTCGCAGTGTGACGAAATCGATTTCGCTAGATGTTTCTATTATTGTAATATCGCAGATGCTCCCATAATAATATAATAGCGTCGCGAGAAAATAAGACTTAAATCCCTGTCGGGAGCGTAATGGTCGAAAATTGATAAAACTAATGATAATAATTAAGTGTCACGTTACTATTTTTAATGAGTGGCATTATGTTGACGCCACTCAGTAGTGTAACGTCAAATTTTAAGATTACAAGAACATATTTATTTTTCAACCTTTTAAGATGTTTTTAGAATATGGTTTACAAATTTTACAACAATTATTCTTACAACGCTTTGTTCTTGAATTTTTTTCCAAATGGACTTGATTTTTTCGTGTAAGACAGCATAACCCTGCAGTGTATTATGAGACGCATACCGACGTATCATATTCGTAGTGGAGCGGAAACCTTTACCAGAATTGCCGTGCATTGTTGAGAAAAACATAATATAACTTTACCGTTATTTCGGAAACGTGGATGTATTGACGGTCCATTACTCTCGGTGTGTACGCCACCCGCGTCAGTGCAGAACGATATTAATTTAAAGGGTCAAACACGCGTGGTCTGAAAGTATATTTGCATAACGTATAATATCCGCTCGAGCGTGCAGTTGATGTAATTTACGTTTTTGGAAATGGTTCAACAGGCTTCGCGGGTAAGAATGAGAGAGATAGAGAGAGAGAGATAGAAAGAGAGAGGATTTATGATTCCCTCTGTTACCAGATTTATTGGTCCCAAATCGAGAAAGAGTGAGTTGAAAAAAAGAGAAAGATATAGACAGACAGAGTGAGTGAGAGAGAATGAGAGAGATAGAGAGAGAGAGAGAGAGAGAGAGAGAGAGAAATATTCATCAGTAAGTATCGTTATAATATTGTTGACGAGAATTTCGTAACCAGAATTAAATATTTATCTAACCATTTTATTGACTTTCAAGCGATAAAAAATAACATACCTATTATTATGTGCGTATATGCGACCAAAACTGTCGAGCGCCAACGATGCGTGTTCGAATAAATTTACACGCGTTAAACGAACGTCACCGAAACAATTACACACTCACCCTGTTGTCACTCACTCCATCCCGAAATCGACGAAAAGTTAATGCATATAATAAACAGTCACCTCGACGGCAAACCGTTTCGCACAATGCTATATAATAATATAATATTGTCATTGTGTTTGTGTCAAAACATATTTTCAATAAAACCCGATTTAATAGACACTGATAGCAGGCTCGTCTGGAAACTTATTCGAATCAACGGAAATTGGAGGATACGATGTATTCGGAGAACGGTCCGCAAATGCGGACAATACACGGTATTTCAGTATAGATTTTCTCGTCACAGAGACGTAGCGGATACAAAGTATTGATTGAATTATTCTTCCCGTCGTCGAAAATATTGAGCTACGAAAAATTCGTCCTCCACCATATTAGACCTTGCATATATATATATATATATATATTCCTATATAGTAATAAAATATACACCATCGCTGCAATAAATTATAACAATCGAATTTCCGGTTTTATTTAACTATCGAATTTCGTCATCACAATTTATAATAGCGTTTGTGGTTTGTTCGGTTTGTTGGCTACTCGTATGTGTAAAAAAAATTACTTAATTATTTAAAAAAGAATAACAGTCATCTCCGACGATTTGTATGGAGTAGAGGGGGAGGTGACGATATCATTAACACAACGATTCCGTTATACGCATAGAAAGCCGGTAAGACAAAGTTGAGGTACCATCTTGCAACGACTGTACTGCTGCAGTATATATAATATTATATATATAGCATATTAAAGTGTCACGACGAAGCGTTTCTAACTATATATTATATAATTATATATGGATAATTAAAACGCGTTAATGGAAAGACGGTGTGAGGTAGTGAGAGAAAAACGGGCGTTGGTCACTAATTCACAATTTATTATGGCGCATAAAAAAAAAAATCGCGATTCTAGATTTTTTATACGTCACACCACGTTCAACGCAATATAGCAGTATCGTCTCACACTTCGTTGTAGCCATATTATAGTATTCAATTTTATAAGTTTATGACCGATGCTCATTTTTTAACATAATGAAACTGGTACTGTTCCGAAATGTTTCAACGCCGTCTATAATACTGAGTGTATTTTTAACAACTGCAATAATCATATTATATTATTGTTAGATGTTTGAGTGTTTCAAAATGCATAGTTAGGTACACGCGACAAGGAGTCAAAACACGAATATCGTTTTCCACATACGTATATTATTATAGACGATTAAGATAAAAAGGGACAATTATAGTGATAAAAATAATAATATTATCACCATATTATCGTAATAACAATATAGTTATCTGTTTGTATTGACCGAAAAGTATACGATATAATATCACAGCGATTAACCATTAAAAACGCCACAATAGCAAAATATTACATTAAACCTTCGAAATATTGTTAT
This sequence comes from Sitobion miscanthi, assembly GCA_008086715.1. Taxonomy (NCBI): domain Eukaryota; kingdom Metazoa; phylum Arthropoda; class Insecta; order Hemiptera; family Aphididae; genus Sitobion; species Sitobion miscanthi. The sequence goes on from CM017797.1 coordinate 18,025,457, forward strand.
GTTTAATATGCAATAATTTCCAACTTCTCTCTTTCACTTCTACCAGATGGTTAGGGGAAAAGGGTGTTTTGAAAGGGATTCATAACGATTAGGTGTGTCTCTGAAATTAAAAATATGCAAATTATATGCCAATTATTAAAATAATATAACTGGCTAATTTTAAGCCTCGTCGCCGTCGTACGATGCGGTATTGTTATTGTTTTGTATATTATAAGATGGGTTGGATATTATATCATACATTACAATACTATGTGTTATATCAACTCGGATATTTACACAGATTCACTAATATTGTGTATAAATTATACATTCGCATATCGCATATAATAATATAGGTACATTACCTATATACATTATGCATGTAATATACAATAACAGCGCGCCGTTTCAATGCATCCCGTGCGTGTGGCGCGGCACTGGAGAGCTGATCGAATAACAATGTGTAGGTATAAGACAACCTATTACGTGATACACACACACACCCAATATATAATATATTATTATATACATGTGTATTTGTATATATAATTTATATATACGAATTACAATAACATTGTGCGCGCCACCGAGACGGTTACCAAAACAAAACGGCGCTGCAGCGTTTTCAGGTGATATACCACTGCACCTTTTGTCAAAATATAAATTATTTTCCGCGTTCCCCGTTGTAATAATATTTGTACGTTTTGATCAAATGAAAACATCAGCTCCGCTACTCGTGTACACGGTTGTTATACGAAACGAATGTCTCGGCAGAACGTTTGCGAATTAATGTCAGCTGGCATTGTTAAAAACAATAGCTGTCGGTCGCCGTGCGCGAGATAGATTAAACGGCGGCGTCGGGACGGCTCGCTTTCTACCCCCCCCCCCCCCCCCCCAAACCACCACTATATCAGACAGCCACCGCATTTTTGAATCGATCGGTTCGCGTCCGCCACGCACGTTTATCGTTTTACGAATATTTATACCCAACAAATATTATCAGGACCGACATCGCCACCTTCGTGCGATAATAATAATAATAATAATAATAATGGTAAATTAATATATTACTTTAAATTATTATATAGGTCTACTGTCTACGCACGAATGAGTGTTATAGTATGTTCACAAGTCGTGAAAAACTGCGCTGACCGAAAAATCTTCAAATCATATTTTGAATGCGACTATATTACTATACATCATTATAATTTATAATATTACGCGTACGCAGACTTTAACATCATTTAATAAAACCATAATATTATCGTCGTCAATGAAAGGCGGTGGCGCACTTAGGCTAAACTCTCGACCGAGCTCTGATGAGGGCTTATCAGTTCCGCGCTATTTAGATATACAAGTACCTACTTACCTAGTATTATATTACTGTAAGAGAAAGCGAGTAAAGATGTCGTTGTATACCGTTTGTGTATCGTTTGAGAGGGGTGTTATAATATTTTTGGCTCTATATCTGTACGACCGATAAAGCGATAAAAACCTTAAGTATACTAAGTGCGAGCTTTCTCATTCTTTAATTTCGGCATCGGTCCAACAATTAAGTTCAATTTTTATTCATAACACTTGATCTCAAAATGATCATTAGGTATAATTATTTTATAAACGTTTCATTATTTTAGTTATAAAATCACGATTGCACGGCACCTTGGATAGGCAATTTAGCAGCACCACAGCCGTGAATACATTTTCCCGGTATCTCATAACCGGATTTCGGCCGTGGGGACAACGTCAGTTAACTGAAGTGTACAATTAATATCAAGTGATTAAATCGAATTTTTTGGCCTAGAACCCTTCTATGGACAATTATTAATAAGTTTGGTTTAAGTGATCAGGTGCGAGTGTACTGTAATGTTGTTAGGCAGGCTGAGTCAGAGTGCAATAATTACTGTATAAAATATATATTTATTTAACGCATGAATACAAAAAAAAAAGATAATTTAGTGTAGTAGGTATAGTACTTTATTAATTAAAATTAAAATGTTGCATTTATTTATATTTTAAAAACTGTTCTTGACAAAAATAGTTTATGAATTATAGATTCTTAATTAATAGAGTTAAACATTCTAATATATTATCATAGTTAATATGACAATATTATGTATTATTTCCAGAGAATAGAGTGTACTTGCTCATAAACAATAACATAATTTCTTATAAATTAGATATTTATTATTTAATGAACAGATTATTAAAAAGCATAAAACATGAATCTTATTTGTGTAATATTGTGTTCATGTGACCAATAAATTTATAATCAAAAATTTTAATATACCGAGGTCTGGATTTTCAGAGTAGATTACATAATAGTTATTTCATACTTGGCATAAAACCTATGTCCCGTTAATGCTTTTCCCCCACTCCTAGTTGAACCGATGTGGACAACGTCAACAGCATAATTAAGTATAACAGCGTTATTATTATATAATATTATATAATAGTCTCGGTAAATCGTAATTAATAATCAGCTGTTTTTGTATTTCCATCCATTATCCCACTTAGTTCTACCGCAAAATATAGGTATAACATTATATATAATATACTCGAACTAACGACAGAACAGTAGCGATTGATTTACAGCCAATAACGATAGAAGCGAACATAATAATAATATATTTACGCATAGTGGAAATGTTGCAAATGTAAAATGTACTATTAGGTATTCAGAAAAAAAATCCTTAATTGCACCTAATGAACCCTTTTCAGCTTTTCGACTATCCATAAATTACCTGAAAAATTTTTCAGCGCCCGCACTGGTCACATTTACACACATTTATACTATGGTTCGACAGTGGTTCGAGAATATCTATAGTCGTTTTAATAAATACTGTGCACAGACCGGAAAACCGTTCAATACGTGCCACTCTGTCAACGTCGGGCATTATATTGTTAATCAGCAGAGTATTATTTTACTAGAATGATGACACTTTGCCGGTAGTTCGGAATACTAAACCGATGTAACTTGTCGGTAAAATATGATTTAAAACAAGCAGAGGTTGACAAACAACTAGGTATAAATTCGTAGCCATCACACACGTGTAGGTATGTGTCCAAAGTAGACGAAGCGCGTGCCCATATTATTAGCTAGGCGTGTTTTATAAAGTAAGGTCCTAAAGATCTCAGTCGGAGAAAATTCTGTGGTTTTCAAATCCAAAAATACTGGCCAAATATAAGAAAGTGTTCACATTGTAAAAAAATAAATATAATATGCAAACCTCCGTTATTGTATTTATTGTGAATAGTAGTTCGGTAAAGCGCAAAGATTTTATTAGGTATTGACTGAGCTACATTTTAAATGTTACCAAATTGAGTTGTTTTTTTTGTTGGAAATATGTTACCATTCATTTGTGAATAAAAAGTACCGGAATTAAATATTTATCGAATTTACTATTTATTATTAGAAATTATGTATTCTTAAGGTATACAGAATTTTTTTTTCACTTTTAAAGATGATTAGTCAAAATGGCTCGATATTAAAAAGTCTAACACGGGTTTGGGTTTTCAGAAAAAAAAAATTAGAAAACGTATATTTTTAAATTATTAAATATTTGGAACATTAGATTTATATAACGTTATAAATAGTAGGTATCTATAATTGTTATTTTTTTTCTAAAACATAGGTTAGATAGTAGACACCTAATATATTAACTGAAATTGTTTGAAATCAGTAACTATGTAAAAAAAAAGTATTTTAATTAGCATCGCGTTTCACAATTGTTACGTTACTACTCGAAATTTTAACGAAATCGATGTAAGGGATGATAACTGCAGCTAATCTGTGCTATTTTTATGTAGTACTTACGTATAGGTTCTATACAGTCTTTGTTTAGTACGGGTACGGAAATCGTAACATTTCGAAGAAACAAAAATCAAATAACTGTGGTATAAAAAAGTATAAAAACAATGATCGTAACGCTATATTTTTTTCTTCCGTGTAGAACATACATTTGATTCGAATAACTGTACACAATAAGTAATATTTAATCAACCATCCCCGTGGCTCGAATAAAATTACAAGCTCGGTTTCCAGAAGCAACAATGATAGATCCTATTAGTTAATTAAACATTTACCAATACTTAATCAGAAATGTCAAACCACCCGCCAACGAGTTTATTTGGGACGCACGGAGAACGAACTCGATTTTAATGGGAATTAATCCCTGGTTACCGATTTCTAATGAACGGACGGGGGAGTTCGATCGATACTTTTAGTTACGGTTGTATTATAAACACGTTGTTTTTAAACTTCGCAGACATAAAAACTCCATCTTTGGTAAAAACAAAAAAAACATATATATTATATAATGCCTAGAAGTTTGAATTTTGTGTGTTTACCCATAAAAGTTGATACCGTCCCGCGTGATGTTGAAAATTATACATTTTTTAAACGTGTGCACTTCATTGTTATTTCATTAGTCGAGATAGAAAATATTACTAACTAAAGCATATTATAATGTCGTGGTGGTGGTACACACTATCTTGACAAATGTGCATTAAATTTATCATAAAACTTTACGCTTATATATGGAGTTTTAAAATACTCCCGAGAAAGCACCGAAAGAAAAGAGAGTGCGCGTAGAAATAGGCGAAACGCTCGTTAAAAATCGTTTTCAAAGGCGACGGAAAGCAGAAAGAACGGGGGTAAAAAAATTCTATTTAACTTCAACGAATTGTTTACCCTTGGTCCCCCTTCATTCCTCTTATGATTTGTTGTTATATTTTGCATTTCAATAGCGACCATTTAACCTGGAATTATTCGTTTCATGAAACATTTTGCTCTTTTTATTTATTATTATTATTATTATTACTTTTTTTTTGTACCCAACTGAATTTCCTGATATTTCATTTGCATTTCATTTGTATTTCATTTGTATTTCAGAGAATTCAAAAAATTACGAATTAATATCATAAACAATAATAATAATTATCAACTCATTCGCAAAACCGGCGCAACCGAATGAACCTAAAGTGTTCGGAAAACAAATCATTATAATAATAGTTATAAATTAGAGAAAATATTAGTACAACAAGCGTGTGATTTACTACGTACATTCGTGTACGCAACGAATAATAATAATTGTCGCTGTGGTGTTGTGATACTGAACCACAAAAGCGCAGCTCATGATTAATTATTAACAAAAATAATAATTATTCGTCGAAATCATGAAATTATTCGTGGTTGAGAGGACGTCGCACCCGCATATTGTGTTTTCACCGTCTTAATGACGTCGAACATACCAAAATGTACGTTCAGCAATTTCAATTAAGTTAACTTAAATATTAATGCGAATTAACCTGTTATCAAACTTAAAGGTAAGTAAGTTTTTTAAGCCCTTTCGTTAAACAGATGGTAGAAATCTGATAATGTTCTTGCTTTTAAGTCGCAGGATAATAAAGTCACTCCAGTATTTAAACTTACAGCATGAAATCGGAACTGCTAAATGTGAATATGTTATATGTTCTCCATTATTTGTAAGGCAGAAATAATACTTGCAGGTGTGACGTCGTCCTTAGTACTGTAATATTAATTGCAATATAAGATTGTTTATTTTTTTTTTTTTTCAAACGAAAGTCTGTTCTATAAAACTTTTAAAATACTCTCGATTTGTTCGACTTCAGTCGGTAACATGATTTTAATGTATACATCGGTTTGTATCTCAATCGGGTGTTATAACTGTTGACACTTTAATTTAATTTAAAAGTAACGATTTTATTACCTAACCTGAAGGTCGTAATAATTCTGTCTAAATTTCTTCTTTTATTTTACCAAAACTAAATCGAATTTTTGATTATCGTCACTCCGACCATGGATGGATCAGTCAGTCGACTACCATCCTGACGATATGAGCATTCACGAAATTATTCTAACCAGAGTTTTGTGTACGATCAACAGAAAATTTAGATGCAGTTACAAATCGTCTGTTGGTTCAACCCGAATGTCCCGACATTTTCACCGTGTGTTTACACGATTCGAAAATAACAGTGTTTGAACAGCTGTAAAACACAGCGGCTCAATATTATATTGTCTCACACGTTATGCGTATTAAAATATCTGTAAGTATTAATTGACGTAATCGATTTCGATTTTTAAGAGTAAAACATCTATTCGCTCAATGGCTTTTACTTTTTATTCGCTCGACACAAACAGCGATAGCATAACGGATGAACACGTACGTTTCTATTCGTATATAAAAGTGATAAAGTTACGTATATAGTGTATATATCTTATACTATTTGGTTTGTATACATCGACTTATCGAAAAAAGAGATAGAAAATATATAAATTTAATAATAATAAATACGGTATGTATACTCACGATATTTCGCCAAAAGGTGCGAATGCTTCTCGCAATGTTTGCGTCTCGATTTCTGGACTCAGGTCACCGACAAATATGTGATGGTGTTCTGTAAACAAAAATAATATCCATACAAGGTAAATATAACGTTGATATGTCATGGCAGCTGCATTGCTACAGAGGAAACAATAATAATAATAATATAACACTTTGACAGAAAAATGAAATAAAAAAAAAAGGTTATGTTTATTTTTGGACGTTATCTTAGCAAACCAGACATGCCATTTGTCCGCAGAGACCTCTTGTCTGCTAACTTTTGTACCGTAGGTAGAAACAAATACATACTTTTCACGTTGAATTTACGGAAAAATAAACAAATTTAAGAATGATCCAGCACTCGTCGATCACGAATAGATGTTTTTGTTTATAGTGGAGGGGGGAGAAATGGTAGTGGTTGACGCACATTTTGTATGTGTGGCAAGGATTTATTGCTAAAAATCCCGGGTGGTCACCCATCCGGGAGCTAGCAACACCGGCCGATACGTACACTCAGAGCGTTTCTGCAGTTGAGTGTACAGACCACGCCACACTGCATCACGAATATCATATTCTAACATTATATATTTTAATATTACTACACTATGATTTATAGTTAAGCCCACGCTATAAGTTGGCTTTTAAAAATTTTTAGCTTTTGCTTTTTTTCCATGAAGCGTACCGACTATACACACACACACACACACACACGCGCGTACTACACACAATAATTAACAATACATAATATATCTTTTGCGGTCCGTTGGAGACTCGAAACGACCGAGTCTAATCGGTTCGGTCGAAAACACATTCTGTCCGCGTGTATTTGTCGACAGTTTATTTACGGATTGCCGGTCAACGGCTAAATTACGTTTTAATTGAAAAAAAAACTCTTTCTCCAAGCACAAAAACTATCACCAACGTCGTTCCAACCCCACTGCCACGCCGCTGACGACATTATTCTACGTAAAAGGTATAGAGGTAGGTTTATAAGATACCCTCTCGCGTATTTACTTCAGAGTCTGTTTGTTCCCAGAGCATAAAAACACATATATACACACAAGCACACGCAAACAAGTTATTTCTGTCTGCAAAAGTTTAATACTTGTTACTTACACAACGGCAAAAAAGGTCAAAATGATTTACATTTGTTTTCCCGTAATAATAATTATTATTGATGTCGTCGGTCTACAGCCCGAACTCTCCAAACACACCGATAAATTAATATATAGTCTTTTTCGCCAATTTATAATTAATTATGGATGGTGATTAAACTCAAAACCGTTTACGCATAAATTAGCTGCAGGTAGCTAAGTATTGAATTTAGATTTTTCGTTATCAAATAAATTCAATCATGTGTCTCGATCGGTGAGCCCTTGGCTGAATTCACCACACATGAAAAAAATACTTCGATAACGTATATTATGGTCAAAAAGCTTTTGTGGAATTTGGGTGTTGAAAGAAAGCATTTTTTCGCTTGCGCAGAGAACGAGACGAAATTTAGTTACCAAAGTATTAAACGCTCGTGCGCGGAAGGTCATATTAAAATTCTGAAAGAGGTTATTCGCATTCCCAGCAACAACTTTTAAACCTCTTTTGTTTTGTGAAACAATGGGTTTTTTTTTATCAAAGTTAAAAACAGACATTTTTGTTTGACTGGTAAAATTAAAATAGGAAATAAAAAAGAGAAGAAAAAAAGTAAAACAACAATGTCAGTAAACGCAACGGCGACATGCGATCTTGCGGTCTTTCGCGCATGCGTGTATCTGAATTGCCTATCTCGACTGCCGTGTTGAATAAATAATATTTTTTCTTTTAAAAATAAGAGTTATTTGTGTCAATCGAGCGTTACGATTCCAGCTACTGGGTCAATCGCAATTTTTACAATAGGTAGTTAAAACTTAGAGACAAATAATTATTTGAGCTATTTTATATGCGTTTGCTCGAAAGTCGAAGGGCGTATAATGCACGTACAGCGGCATAATAATAATATAATATGATATATGCGTATCTATGTGTAACCTGTAAGAAACGCGCTTTGGCAGCTAGCGACCTTGTTTGTGGTAATAAACGGAAACGATAATATTGAACTATACACGTGCGTACAGGCGCAGCAATGTCATGGCGGTGGCGGGGAGAGTAGAGTACACGCGTCATCGCGACGGGACGGAGAGGGTTGGTTTAGTACGATACGCCTGTAGGGCGCGGGGAGACTTTGGGCGAAGGGTACGAGTCGTCGTGTGAACGCGAACGCGACGTCGGCGGCAATAGGAGTAAGTGGATTTACGTGATCGGCAAGTGTAACCCGTGAATTTATATTATATATTCTTTATATAATGTATAATATATATGTATGGGTGTGTGTGTGTGTGTGTATGTGTATATGTATATATATAGTACGTTACTAAACAAAGGGGACGCAGTGCAAGTGGCGGCGGTGGTCGTAAACCGACGAAGAATTTATTATCTGGTTGTTACACACGATTGGCAAGAGACGTTAACGGGCGCGCGTGCACTATGGATAATATTTATGTATATATACATATATAATGCGTATTTATATTAATATTACATAGGTATATGTATGAATATAATATGCGTATCCACCAATAAACAACTGAGAAAATACGCACGCGCCGATCGAGAAAACCACTACCGGAAGGGGTGTAGGATGGGAGTTGAAATACCGAGCTCAGTATTCGTTATAGTATTATACACGGAGATTTTATTATATTGTAATAATATTATTTCACCCGTCTACCGCCTGACTTTTTGTGGGTCAAAACAAACGAAAGCACTGCGCGCAGTGTCGGTGGTGGCCGTTGGAATCGGGCCAAGAGTCGGTGCGATTTGAATCGGCCGCTAAGAAACCGACGCAGAGCGAGTACCAAGCTCTTGGCACCGCGGCTTCGTATAGCTGATAATGTCATATTATTATTTTTATTATTATATCATATGTAGGTCACCACCAGATCGCCGTGGTGAGATTATATCGACGGTGGTTGTGATATTATAATTATTATGTTATATTGTACTAGTATGTAAAACAAACAAATATAGAAAATCGGCCGGAGATGTTTGTTGGACATCCACACCTCCCCACCTCCCACAAACACAAGTTTCCACATCAGACGTATCCGCGGTGTAAGATCCTCATGGCTTGGTCACCAGTCGATGCCGTGGAAAAGAATGTATCATAATATTTTCATATAGTAGTATTATATCAATGAAATATGCGTACCATCGTTTTAAGTGAGTGTACGATGGAAACGAAATCGTTGATATAGTCTTGTCGTACCGGTTGTCACAATTGCACGGACAAGCGCAACAAGTCCAGGAAAAACTTTATTCACACATTGGTCTGGATCGATGGAAGACGGTGGTGGTTATCAGCTATTCTTACACTCCAGTCGTATAGTAAATGTATATATATAAATACTATATAAAGTAACATTACACGCTTTAAGCGGCTATTATGGTTTGCTGCCCGACCTGCAGGGAGCTCTGCGTATACAGGAGTGGCGAAACGACCAGCAATATTGCCGCCGATGTTTTCTTTCGATTAGAGAGACGGTCGTAATGGCCAAAGCGAGAGCACCGTTTATCCGACGCTAAATACCGATCGTATGTGGGTTTAAATGACCGTTACACGAGTGCCGTTAACTCGATCACGCTCGGCCGCCGTTAAGAGTCCCCGCGTGCGCTAAGAGCTAAGCAATATAGAGGTTTCCGGTTTTCACGATGCGGCAATGGGCCCGTCAGTCAGCTGAGTCAATTTTCACGCTTAAAACGTCGTCGGGGCGGAATTCCGTGGTTGGCGCGATCGATAAGCCTGCACCGTATAAACTCTCGACAGTACCGCTTTCTGAAGCCGGTGGCTTTGTGCCGGGATCGACCATTTGGACGTTTCGGGTGGTTGTAATCATAATTATCGTTGGTTGCGAGAGAAAGAGATAGAGATAGAGAGAGAGAGAGACACAACGCGTTCATTTTCAGGATCCGTTCGAAAAGAGCATGTCCGCTGAACGGCGTCGTATAGGCGTATCGATATGGTAAAAAATATGTAATACAACACATACATTTGTATAAAGAGATTTTCCGTTTGACAGATATCGCACGTTTTTTTAGTGCCCAACGCGCACATGCATTTTATATGAATTCACGTAGAATGCAACGCGAGCTTTCCGGTCGCCCCGAGACAACGATAAATCACACGGACGGTCGACGGTTTTTTTTTTCAAACGAGCAGACTAAAAAATAAAAAATAAAATGTATAACGCGTATATACGGCATTTGAAAGTACGTGTACAATATAATGTATACATATAATATATTGTACGATACGCGAGAAAACAAAACGCGAAAGGAGGTCGTAAATTATCGGTGTTATTATATATATACGGCCGCCGACAGCGGGAGCATTATATTGTAGCTATGTATGCTATATATGGTCACACGTATACAACGCACAAAACCGGCCTTTGTCGAACAAGGCCGCGGCTGCATGTAAAGCCGACCACCCCACCGCCGAATGCACTTCCGGTCATATTATTATTATTATTATATTGTCTTATCGGCGAGCGCGTTTAAATCAACGCGTTATTATCACGCAGAACGTTGGTGCACTTCCTGACCGCACCACACGCCGCCACCGACGGTCATGGCAGTAATATACAGAGCAACGCGCATAATACAATATACATAAATATTTCATATTATGATATCATGTGCAATGCACGTCCTACTCCTCTACGACTGCACCGTCCTGTGCACGTGCATTTAAGCCGACCTCGTATACTATATATTATTACAGGTACAATTACGGGTATTAACTGGTAGTAGCGGGAGCGGGGAGGAGACAACGATTATAATATCATATACATATAATAATATTGCACTATATACCTATTGCGAAACGGCATCCCGTACACAACCGTAAAATTGTCGAACCTTTCCTTCTAAGCATGTTTGTGTTTGTGTGTGTATGTGTATAGGGGGTTAATTTTACTGCATAATCAAAGGGGTTGCTCGCACGATCTCGGCGGCAATTAACTGATTTATTATTCAAATATTATGCAGGCGGATGGCTTCAGTGCAGCGACCTACCCTCGATGACCAGAGCGCATATATTATTATTATAATATCATGTGCGGGATAATATTATATATTATACGTGCAATCTATATTACGTACACACACACTAGTCGCACCTAAACAATGTATTTATCATCGGAGCGCAGTACAATTTGCGTGCGTATAAATATTTAAAAACTTTTAATATTCTGATTCGCGCGGAACGCCGACGCGATTGTGTATCGAACAATGGAGCTAATCATGGGCGACGATGACTATTATACATATTTTATACTGCGCACCGATTTCCTCCTCAGAATAACAGACCGACGATTATTGTATATTTGTTTTTTTTGAAAGAACGCTTTACAGACGAAATGTGTAGATTACATTTTTTCCCTCTTTATAGAGTTGAGAGTTGAATATAGAAAACCATTCCGCTTTCACCTCTAAAACGACACATCGGCTGACTTCAAAACAATTACATGCTATACTTTGGTATGTCTATTAGTTAATATCTCTGTTACGTTTTATAGATTATTATTTATGTGTGTTATGATCTGAAAATCGGCTTTTGATATTACGTTATCAAAACGAAGCTATAATTAAAAACAATTTCAACGAATAAAATAGGTAGGTAAGTGTGATTTAATAGTTGCACGTAATGATATATTATTAAAATAGCTAACTGAGGTAATAATAATTAATATTATGCACCTATCGTTACGTAACGAGTGATTATAAATTATACAATGATACAATGTCAACAGTTCCCTTAATATTACAAAACGAATCATGCACATGGCACAAGAAATCTTACTTAAACATAATATTAACGGTATTAATATTATGCGTTACCTAACCACACAGCTATTACATTATATAATAATATACCAATCACGTTATATTGGTATAACGTGCTCGGGGTTTCATGTCGTGGAACAGGGTCGAGGGCAGTCTTTGATCTTTTCGACGGCCCACGCGGCTCCTGTAACTTCTGCACACATATACATACGAGCCTACGTCAATCCGACGAATTTCCACGGAATTACTACGCCATCCACGGCCGTGGATATCGCGGAGAGCTGTATGCAGCGCAAACCGTAAATCGTAAGTCATCGACGGGGGTGTAGGACTGCAGACGAATGACGCTAGCGGTGCGCGAACGGTATTTGGTTTTAGTTTTTCTTTTTTCGAAACTACACACGACGTGTGGGAGGAACGAGGAGAGCCGTTCGACTAGGACGATAATCATATTTCACGTTTAACGATACGCGCGCACAGACAAACCCACGCGGGGGCGCGTGTTCGATCGCACGCAAAATATATACTATATTATATGTTACACTCTTTATACTTCATACACACACACGCACACACGTATCTATGAACATACCTCTATATACATACGATATAATATACTCGGTCGATGTTATTATTACCCTGTGGTCCCTCATCGCTCGCCTGTGTACGCGAGCGCGCGCAGTAGATTAAGCCAACAAATGTTTACATATATATAAATTATACATGTATACGTGACGCATGCGGGGGTGTGAGTGTGTGTGTTTGAGAAGGGAGAAAGACGCCGACAACGGTGGATAGGCAGAGGGTAGTGAGAGAGAACGGGTAAAGAACGGATATTATTATTATTATTATTATTATGTGTGTACATATAGGGGTGGGGAGCAAAGTGTAAGCCGTACACGGGGGTGTATGTGGAGCGGCGCGGCGCAGGACTACTGGATTGTCGCGTGAGTGTATGGCGTGGCTCCAAGATTCGACCGAGCTTTGTATATGTGTAGGCGTGTGTGCATAATATACGTAATACGTATACTGTATATTATATACTCGTGTGTGTGTGTGTATGTGTTTGGGAATGGACCTCGCCGGGTTTTTCTGGCAAAAAGCGTTCACTACAGCGGCGGTGTGTCCCGCCGCTACAGACTCTCACCCTCTCTGGAGGGGATATGCGCCGCCTGTAGTGTGCGTTTGTGAATACTATTCATCCCCTCTACCCTCGGCGCAGTTTCTCGTAAAACACATTTAAACATTTCTAGATCGGTAAACACGTCTCTGGGCCGACTCTCTCGCTGTGCGCACATACTATTATACTTACGTATTGTCGTATACCCAATGCACCTATTGTACATAAGTAACACCACCACCAAGCACCTTTAGATGATGGTTTCACCTCGACGTGCATAATTATTATTATTTGTGATCACGAACAAATTAACATTTCAATAAATTATAACGGCGATGACAATTTTGTCATCGTATCTATTTGCGCATAACGTTCGTGTACAAATACAATAATAATCACGATTACGACAACGTCAGAAACGGTTGATACGAATCGAAGTCATTTGATTTTTTGTGTAATACAATAAACTATAGGCTAAACGACGAATAAAGCCCTTTGTTTATTATATGAGTAGTATCGATATAATCTCCGACGCACAAACTTCCTATATAAAATTGAATACGATCAAAAAATAGCGTGTTTAATTTTTTGTTGTTTCAAAAAACATCAAGCTCACGGTATTCGAAGATTTTGAAATTCAAATCACTTTCCAATTGGTCCAACTCGTCCCTTTTAGTGTAAATATATTAATGTACCTACTTATTACAATATTATAATATGATGCATATCATAATATTATAATAATATACTATCCAGAAATCGGTTTTAATTTTTTTTCCTCCTCCCGGCAAAACGGTTTCTTGATATTACCAATAAAAACGGTCCGAACATCGATGTCTAAATCATAACATTGGGCATAGCGGTAACAGATGTTTTTCTTTATTTTTTCATTATCTGTTCTTCACTTTTCATTGAATTCCTCCTAAAGCAATAACCGACAGCAACGTCAGCACGAGCGTCGGTATCATATTAGATATGATTTTGTTTACCCTCTGCCACTTGTATTTTTATTTTTATTTTTTTATACCAATAACTCCGGAACGATAAGACATTATGGCGCTCATTTAACCAAGCGTATAATATACGAAAGTAAAAAGCGTATATTATGGAATGCCGCGGAGAACTCATCAACCGAAATCAAAATATATATTATTATTTCGGTATACGCATTTCGGGAGCGATATTCAGCCGTGTTAGGACTTATAAATGAGAAATCTAAACGAGACTGACCAACAAGGGCCACGTACTGTTTTCCGCTCGTCACACGACAAGATGCGCAGGCGATATAAAATCGTTTAATTCATTTAAACTGTACAAAGTCATTGTCTCGGGCGTAACGACAGGACGACAGTGGGATAATTGTGTCTTTCTGTTTGTTTACCAATCCTATATATGTATATTATATAGAAATGGTGGGTCTATTGGACAAAGCTTTTTAAATCGTGATACCCATAACATTGTACACTGCGACGGGAAAGGTGGTGGCGAGGCACAAGACTATAATATATATATATATTGAATGTGTACCGAGGAGGCTCACACAAGATTACTGTTGGCGCCAATGACTTTCCGCTCCCCGCACAGCGCTCTTCCGCTCACCATCTCACTAACTCGCTCTCTCATTCCTCCTCCGTCTTTCGTCCGTCCGCGTGTCTCCCATGCGTTTCTTTATTTACGCCGATTTTTCCTTAAACTCTTATATTCTTTTTCCCTTTCGGGGCCGCCATCTGAATACGACTCTATATACACACGACCTCCGCCGCCGCCATCCGAAAACAACGATGCGTGCGTATACCCAAAAGTAAATTATCTCCCGCTGAGGCGATTCTCGTATCCTTTTGGCGTCGGCACGACTGTGCTCGACTTTGCTATATATAATATTATTTACACACGCACACACAACTAATAACCCCCAAACCTAACCTATATCGTTCTGTTTTATTTTTATTTTGTTGGACTTTCCACCCCTTGCCACCGTCATCCGTGGCCAATCGTCACCACCGCCCATGTGTTCAATCTCCCGAAAACAATAACGAAAGCGCTCACTTTTAATTCAATATAATATACAATACACGCATACGTATATATTATACGAGTACACATCCTATGTTCATACATGCGTGTATTTTATATACGTGTATAGAAGACACGTACTCGTTGTATTCCCTTCCTTCATCCCACCAGCCATCTCGCCAACTCGGGTCATCTATGTTCAATGTTCATTACATATGGGTTTTTAATTAAATTTAAAAACGAAAAATTTTTCGAAATCTAATTTGACCGACAAGTATAAACCTATACCTATGGATATTATTTAGGTATACGCGTTCAATCAGATTTTTCATCTAAAATCACGTTTTGTGCAAATTATATCATATTGTGAGAGTTTACGCGTTCCACGCGTCATCTTAATTAAAAATGAAGCCGCCCAATGCTTGTTCACCGTTATTTCAAACTGGTATCGTCTATTAAATAGGTTTGATTAATATTTCGATAGGTACAAATAGTTTTAAAAATATATATTTATTACGGAAAACGTGAAATCATTGCTAAGCATATAATAATTTATTATATTGATTTTATGGTTGTAAATTTATTTTTAACCAGGCATATTATTAATTATTGTGCTGAATAAAACATTTTAAAAACAAATTAGGTCATCATTGTAATAAACTATTCATATAGAATTATATTATGTTCAAATATTTATGCATGTATTTTTATAAATATTTAAAATTTTTTTTTTTATTTTTACAACGCACTTAATTGTGGTGCAAACACGTGCCTCATTGTTACGATAATTCCATTGCATTTTTAAATCCGTCTAATAAGGTCGTTGTAATTATTAGCGTTCGTTTTACATGAATAAAAAGTATGGACGTATAATATTTCAATAAGCTAATAAGGTAAAATAGCCATTTGCTTTTGTTCGAGGAGTTGTTACTAATTAGAGACTAACAATTATTATTTAACAATGTAAATTACTTAAATATACACGCGCTTATCATGTTACATGAAATTACATTTATATATATCATACTAATAATAACCAATAAATGAAACCTATATACCTATATGCGTCAAATATTCTGGCAATTTCACTAACACTACTCAAATTTTCAAAAATCGATTACAACCATGCCCAACCGCGTTTGACAGCAGTATTTGATGGTTTTTACGTACAAAGGATAAAGGTTCAGTGGGTGGGTATTTATTATAAGCACATGGTCCATTCAACAACTTTACACAATGCAATATTCCTATATACAAAAAAACAAAATTCTTTGAAATAAGTGTCTAACGGTCGACACGCATTGACCGTCGAGAGGGTTGTCTTTATTCGAGTGACAGTAAGAATGCCTTGCGTGCAGGCGATAAAGTAAAAGGTTGCAGCGACTGCACAGTATAAAAAGAGAGGATGCCTATATAAACCGGAAGAGAATTTTTAATCTAACGTCGAATTAAGAATTTTACGAGTTACCATGCCATTTTGCGTCAGAATAACCGTTAAAACTCTGTGCAACATTTAGTTGATGTTTAAGGATTTCTGGGCGTGTGGGTGGGTGGGCGGTTTTGAGAGGAGTGTGTCACGCAGAAGAGTATATTTATATACGATTACATCTTCTTTTGGAAAACCACTAGCTCATTAAATTTCTGCGCGCCAACGGTCCTTAAATGCAGTGGGGGTCCATGTTAATTAAAGACGCTTTTAATGAAACCATTAAAACAGTAGCCGGTTTGACGACCTTTGCGTAATGAGTTCCTCGGGAAATCCAAATGGCCGATAACCATTTCACCTAAAAGCAGAGAGCCTGTGAAATTGTTCGACGTCGTATATAATATATTTATAGATATAGGGAGAAAAACCAATGAGCGTCGAACGGCCGTAATAATAATAACGTGTCGAATGGGTGTGTTTGAGTGTGTATTTAGTGTATATATAGGTATATATTATATGGATGGCGCAGTATAATTTATACACACAAATACGATATACCTACCGTCTACTTGGTATGCAACGCAGGATATACTGGACATTATATACAACAACTTTACTATACACGTGAGCCCGTCGATATTCTTTGTATTCCCAAAGCAAAACCCTTTATTTGTCGACATATTATATAAGCAACGATATCGTTTCGAGTAACTTCATATTACTATGTAAACAAAAGGAGCGTTAAAAACCTATCACGGGCTTAGTTTTGAACATTCGGCGATGAATACATTAAACCGAGTATAGTTTTCCCGGAATCTATATTATAATAAATCGTCAGCGATTACTTGGTCGAAAAAAAATTACCAAATAATGAACAAGAACGAGGAATAGCAGAACGTGAATATAATATTATTGTATATGTGAATAAGTGTAAAATCTTTTCACAAAACATAGATAAAAACGTTTTACGCGTTATGTGCGTCGTAAACGGAAATTCGGAGAAACGCGATCTCTTGACTGCAGTGAGTACACCTGTGATGTAATGATATATATGTATAAAGAGATAGATAGATTGATATATAGAGGGAAAGAGAATGAGAGAGAGAGGAATATATGAAAAGACTGCGGCGAGACTGAAGAGTGGTTTGGAGAAGATTCGGTCCGGCGAACGTCTGTCAGTTGGGCACCGATGGGTAAAAAATGTTTCCACGAACCGAAATGGTCAGATATGGATAACACTCGGTGGCGACCGTGTGGCTGCAGAATGATCTGTTACGCGTCACACGCCCACTCCCTGGGGGACTGGCCGCAGCATCAGCGCTCGATCCACCCAGGACACAGAGCCCGTTAAAAATTGTTTCTCTCTGCGGGGCACGTTCACCCGCGGCCGACTGCAGCTGCGGAGGCGAGTGACGAGATGTTTTAATCGCAGTGTTGTTGTCAAAAAACACACACCGCAAGCGTGAAATGCATAAAAAAAATTCTCGGAGCGCGTGCGTCTAAAAAATGAAACTTAAAAATGTTTTTAATCACCGAATGGCACTCGTTTGGCGTTACAATAACAACTCGATTGTGTCAAAAAAATATTATATGAGTTCGGAGGATAACTCGAACCGCAATATTTAAGTCTTACTCATTTTCGTGTACTTACACTCATACTTCAGTTCGGTGTATTTATATAGTTAGGTAACGATGATATTTCATACCTTAAATCAACGACAGGTGAAACGATCGTGGTTAAATATAATACAATACATGTAACGTACCAATGAGTTCGCGTCGCGTGGATGCTACGCTTACGAGAAATCATATCTTTTCGGTGAGTGTAGTAGAATAGGGCATTACGAGGGCGAGAGAGAAAGATGAGTAGTAGGGAAAACATTTGCATGACTAATGAAGCCGAAACGGGGGAAAAAAACCCAAGTATACGCGTCCTCCGGCGGCAGTGCGGCATTTTGAATATTCAAGTTGAACTAATTTTATATTTTTTACGATTTAAGTTTAAAACGAGTTAGATTAAACAAACCGTAATCGTATTATAAATAAACGATTTTGCCGGACTGCGGAGACTTTTGTCACCACCCGCCTCTTTTTTCGCTTTATAATATATAATATATATACACAATACATAGAGAGGTACCTTCTACGTGAATATATATATTATACATATATAGGTAGGTAGATGTATTATATTATAAACATAGGTAGAGGCACCTATGTTTATATTATATAATATAATATTATATTATATTTTATAATATTATATACAATGTACTGCCCCCGCGCCCGCGCTTGCTCCACGAAAACCACCGACCATACACAATATACACATACACCCCGAGGGTACAACTCGCGAGTCCTTATTTATTCATACAGCCGGAGAAATTGCAATCCAGGATTATGTGCCGGGGTTGTTCTGAATAATTCAACGATTAAAATCGGAGCGTACCACCGGGGCCTGCGCACCCGCGCCTCACCGCAGCCGCAGAAATAAACAATTTATCAGTAGGCTGCTGCACCGCAGTGTGTTTTGGATGTAATGTAAGTAAGTAGTAAGTAAGTAAGTAAGTAAGTAAGTATATGAGCATATAACGAGAATATTGTAAGGAACTCTGTGACGGCGCAAAATGTCAATTTCCCAGCCGGAGGAAAATTTTCATTTGGCCATGGTAAATAAAACAGCGGTTTGGTGATCGGCGTGGGTCTCCGGTTGGAGGGTGGGGTGTGCGAGGGTGAGAGGGTTGTACGCAGAGGCGCTTCGAATGGGTTTTAAATAATACAAGAAATCGACCGACGATCAATGCGCGCGGATGCTACCCATGTACGCGACTGCAGGTGAATTATTCATCGCCGGCCTGCGTGTACGGGAATATGTGTGCGGTTTAATAAATTATTACGAGACGGAGTAAAAAGAAAGGTGTTCCGCAGTGACAAATGATCGAGGGATAGAGTAAAACGTATAATATATAGATATCGCACGCGACCTACATGACGTACCTCCGTAGGTCGTTTATATATACGCGTCGGATACCGACCGGTACCGGGTTCTTTTATCCTGCGTCTATCGTTGATTCAATTTGAAAAAAATTAAATCTTTGTTTCAATAACAGCTGCATATACCTATAGTATATTATCGTGTAATAGTATAACGTAGTTGGACGTAACGCGTGACGATGACCTACTACTACTACAGACTATCGCGGAGTATATAGGACATATGTATATATCTATCGTTAACCTGTGACTTATATATAGGTCGACGAGCGATCAAAATTTATTTTTTTTACGAGAAATGATTACCATAGAAAATGTTGTTATATTATCGATCGGATACCTGGCTTTTTACGGTTTCTCGATGTAAAAAACATTCCTTTGAAAATAATTAACTAAGCTCTAATACGAACGGTTGTATTATTATAAATTAAATACATTTTGATGTATGTTAAAGGTACAAAGATATTTTATCGACCTAGGTCTAGCTAGTGTACAAAAATATATGCCATTCATAACTTCCAACAAATACCTACATAACAATTAAATTACACGTCCAGGTACACAACACTCACTTTTGTTTGATGTGGGCTGGTTTTCAACTTTTTTGGAAATTTAATTTCGTGTACTTTTATTTAATATAGAAAAAAGTACCTTTTTAAATTCAATAAAGTATGTAAATTTAGCGTCCTTTTCGAGACTATACGTTTTCAAACTTAAGGGATTATGATAAACAATTCTTTTGGTATTCCAATGTTTCTTTCATTTGAATTTTAACGATTTTATTCAATACTAAAAATATTTAAACTTAATTCAAAATCTGAATATATTAATTTAGCTTTATCTGTGATTTATACGTTCATCTATGCACAACACACTCACACTCACAGGCGCGCGTAGCTACGTGCGTGGATAATATAACGTCGATTATATTTTCTGGCAACTAAGTAAGCAATACTTTATAGTGTCGTTTTATTTCCACCATCTCCAGATAGCTTAACCTGGTTTTTATACATGAATAATCAACCTCAGAGCACACGTTTCCGTGCCAACTTATTTGTTTGTCAACGATAATAATATATTATAATCCTTAAAACGTTACCACAAAGCCAATTCAGCCATTGAAATAATGTTAGTTTACGCACATAAACTTTTTGACTTAATCCTCTAGAACTGTATCAATAAAGTTATTACACGTAGAACTTTAAAGGGATAAACAATTTATTTACTCGTATTTTCATTTTGAAACAACAATGCTAGTTAAAGTCAATACAACGACCAAAATTATGAGTTGATTTTGAAAAATGTCAAAAAGTCATTGTATCTAATTAGATGCAAAATAATGTATTTGAACATATTTTGTTTTTTGATTTTGTGTCGATTTAAACTGAGATCCAGAGAAAATAAAAATTAAATATCCCATAAAAAATTGAGGGTTTTATAATTGTTTTTATATATAAAGCGAAATGGTCAAAATATCCGTATTTGCGTGCGATTGATTCAAGAACGTACAAATATTTACTTGGTAACAAACAAACACACATACAAGTTCTACAACCAAAACGAAAAAAGTTTTTTCCGTCAATATTTTATGCTTTGGTTAGCGAGGAGAAAAAATAACAAGAAAAAAAGCAAAACAATTTCTTTACATTCCAGTTGACCGAATGTAGTCAACAAGTTCAATGGTTACAATTTTAGGAATAACGGTGGCCATGATTTAATTATTATTAGGAAGAAAAGTTACATTGATTTTAAAATAAAATAGGACTGGGACTTCAACAAACGTGGGACTTCCTGCTAATTCTTGATGGATAAATTAAAAGTAACATTACGGTGTTTGGACATCTCTTTCATAATTAAATATTGATTAAATACATAATAATATATATGTATATATAAAAAACATACTTATAAAGCCAATATATGTTCTTCGCTGCACTCGTGATTTAAAACGATACAATATATAATGGAAACCAATTACGTAGAATAACAACGGTCATGGAAATGTCCTGGTGGGTTTGAACAAACCTCAGGGGAAACTTAAGGGGTTCAGATTCATTAGCGTGTAAAAAAATGCCATCTATTATCAATTATTATTCATGCATAAAATAACTACTTAAATTGACCAATGGAAATGTAACGGGAATTATTTATAAAAAAAACCATTTTGATTCCAAAAATATTTAAAAGCAACCCGGTTAATCATTATAGAACTGACATTGTATTCATTTTTAATGGAAAAAATTATAAATATAATATAATATATTATAAACTTTGACATGACGTCCTGGTATATTTTAATCCAGAATATAAATAATGAACACTATTATTTTTAATATGATAAAATGTATCTCTTATCTATTGAGTCTCGATCTTTCAATATTTATCCATAGGATATTATAATAATTATTTATGAGTATTAATATAATTAATAGAAAATAAATATGATGTAATTATGTAAAATATATCAATTTATTAAGACCATTAGTATACCGGTTCAAGTTGGTTTTTTATAATGTGATACGATTTGTAAAGTCAGCGCAGAAATTTTGCACTTGGATCAGTGTAGAAATCGAATTAAATTTGAACACTATATATCGCAGTTTGCAGTTTAACCTCGTACCGTTTGTGTTTACGGTACGGTAAATACGGACTATGGAGTCGGTATAATACATTATTATACAGCCACTCCGCAAGAAGCCGAATAGATTAAAAAAGACGAGACGAGCTGATGTGCTGGGAGGGGAGGAGTGGAGTATGAAAAAATCTCATTGTTCGTCGGTGGGGGATATACGGCGACGACGAAGACGAATTACGTAATTCGAGACATCCATGTACGATTCATATTATTATCTGAAATATTGTTTTTTTTCGACTTCGTCATACGGGTTGAAACGTGAGAATATGGCAACGGTAGATAAAAAAACAAGTGCGTATATATTGGGGGAAAGGACCAACGAATTCAGTTCTGGCTAAAACGGGCCAATATTTGAGACATCAATCCACCAACTTCCAGAGTCAACGTGCACACATCAGATGTCAACAGGCACGTGTGGGTCTGTCACCTTATGAACATTACTGGAGTCTAAATTTTGGGATAACAAAAATAGGTAATAACATACAATTTTCAACCTGTATGTTTTTCAAAAAATAAAAATATATTCCTCTCGCTCATACTAGTAGTCATATTATATTATACTTAACATTTTAAATTAATAAACAGCTAATTTCATATGATTAAAATATTATTATTGTAAACATTTTTACTCAACATTTTTAATTTGAAAATAAATTTAAATAAAAACTGCACCAGTAAAATTGAACGTTGTATCAAAAGTACTGGTTTCTAAGACGTATTATTTTATACTTATTGTATGATTGTAAAAAACAATTCAAAATGTTGTACTAGTCACCAAACTTACCGACTTCATAATTTGTAATTTGGCCACTTAGTTTTTTTTGGGGGGTGGGGGGGGGGAATAGTGAAGGATACCATTGCTATACCAAAAAATGTATGATACATTAAAGATACCTTTAGAAAACCCGTCGTCATAACATCGTTTGTGTCAACACAAAACACATCATCGGTCCAAGTGTCGAAAACGTTGCGTTTGTGGCAGTAGACAAGCTGTTTGTTCATCTCGTCGGACGAGGAGGTGAAAATATATGAAATATTATTAGGACGACGTGTGTGCAACCACACCGGAAGATAATCGTGCGAGAGTGCGATATGCGACGCACGAGAACGATATACAAAATATTATAAACTCGTGTTAATATCTACTTTGTGATTTGACATGACGGCGGCGCTGCCGAGTCGTCGTCGGTGGTCGGGAGAGACAACGCGAGAAAAGAGAATACTCGTCGTATAAAACCCTTCTTATTGTTCGTCAAAAACGACGTCCTCCGCGGGTATATTGTGCAATAAACGTATTATTATGTTGGTAGGTGTTGTTTATTTTATTCGTATGGACAACGCAGAAAAGCCGCTTACGGTCGTATGCGCATACGACACGTCAAGGTTGTCTTCGTGATTTTAATCGGTTCGTTGATAAATGCGTTTTAGCGCCGCCGCGAGATGTGTCACAATATCATCATTACGGGTCCGACTTTGGTGCACTACAGAAGATTTGCTTCCGTGGAACAATGACTTGGTGAAATACCTACTAAACCTTGAAAATCCTCATAAACGAAAAAAAATACCTCCCCGAGGTTAATGAAACATTGGAAGGATGTAAATCATTTAATACTTATTGAATCACGATCGGCCCCGCCGATGAAATAATTTTCTTTACTTCTGTATGACTGTAAACAGCAATTTATTATAATAAGACCGCTACAACTGACCTTCGGCATGACCATTACAGGTCACCGCGTCCCAAACGAAAATTAAAAACTACAAACTCCCTAAAATAAATTCCCGAGAATTGCATTAAAAGCATCTTGGTTCACGTGAAATAAACAGCTTCAGAATGACACGGGATACTCTACCCCCATCAACATGGATAACAATTCAATTTAAAAACTTCCACGACAGACTATTTAAAACCGAACGAGCTGTCCACTTCAAATATTTCCAAACCCTGATTAAAATCACTATAATATACCTCAACATATCATCCAACAAGATCAAGAAGACCAACCAGGATGGCCAATAAAGAAGATAACATCGAGTGAGTTGACAAAATTGATTAATAATAAAAAAAATACATTCGATTTTTATGTCTTAACCACAACTAACGAATCCACAGGTATGTCTGTATAATATATTTTATACGCGACGAGTGAGATTATCGTAATTCATTGCACGTCAATTATATGAATATTTAATATTACATTTTGTAGGTACGTTATATTATTATCATATTATCGTTTTCGGCTTTCGCGTCGTCCAGAGTTTAATGAAAATTTCCCAGCGTCCCGCGCGCCCACATATATAATGTAATACTATAATATTTCAGACCTATGCGATATATACGGAGGCGTACCTCTATAGTCTATATATATATAGGTACTGACCCGGGTGTACTGCAGCAGTGTATTATAATACATATGACCAATCGTTATACAAACCAGCCAGATATTATTATGATATTACTTGTTCAGTTGTCCCGTCGTCGTGATTAACGTTAATAATTCAGACGTTTTTACATAATTCATTCGCTCGATTCCGATATAGCCCGCTATACCCCTCACCGCCGTATTGGGAATACACGCGTGCAAAATTAGTCACCCGACCCTTGCCGCCGCCATCACTCCGACCAATCGGCCAACCGACGAGGAAGCAAAACATACACCGAACACAACCGTGGTATTTGTGTATCTATTCACCTTTCGTGTCGTGCGACAACCTAACCCATTACGGCCTTTAGGTGTACATAATAATATTAATATTATTATACAATATTCGAATTAAATGTGTCGCGTCCATCCGGCGCGGCGGGACGACGGCGTGGTTGGGTTGAAAATTGCGCCGCCCGCACCACAGTCACGCGGCGTCTAATCGATATATTATTATATTTTAGTGTCACGTGCGATTTTCTACGTAGGAATAAAAGTCGACGTAAATAATATAATATTATAGTATTATTGCGTACAGTTTATATTTGGCGCGCTGTTACTCCGAATATTATGCGATAGTATAGCATGTACATATTACGACTTATGAATGTCATATTATATTATAGGCAGGTACACGCGAAGTTTGTTTTACAATTACATCTTGTCATTGCACAACACTGGCGGTCAACAGTCGTAGTTTAGCGCGTGAAAATTTGATATTATGAAATGCTGTGTTTGTGGAAACGCGAAAAATGAATTTTCGAGCACTTGATCCGTTTTGAGACACATCAAATGTCCGTGCGTCCACCTTCGTCCTCAACAACAGTAACCACCCCCACCTCCGACCACATTTCACGAGCCGTCGCTCACGGGAAACCACCTTACGCATAATATAATGCGCTCTTCTCTTCAAATGTCCTCATGCATTATTCTAACCGCAGTCCAACTATAAGCTTTTCCCGGTCCATGCATCGTATATGCGTGTGTTTGTGTGTGTGCGTAGAAACAAAAGGGGAGAAAGGGAATTATATGCAACAATCTCGTTGCATACTCTTTTCAAACTTAATTTATTGTAGGTAGTCTTTTATCCTGTTGCGCGACTATATGAGGTAGAACTACATTGGTATAGTACTATCATAATAGTTCCTGATACCTGCAGCTGGGTTAAAGCCAAAGTTTAAATTGAAAATAAAACGCGCAAATTGAATAAACGTCGATTAAATTTCATGCGTAGCAACTGATAAAACATGATATTTTATTTAATTATATTTTATGCTAAATATATTATAATATTATAAACTAACGAATTCAATAAATTATTCGTACGAGTATAAAATTGAATTTTGAAATTATTTATAAAATAGGCGTTTTTATTATTCAAAGAGTAAATAGTAGGTTGCATATAGTATTGAACGCATTTAGGTAAACAAATAAAACTGTAGCTTATGCACAAACACTGCAAGGCGATCGAACTTCAACCAAGTGTATAGCAGACGGTAAATATGTGCGTGGATAGTTTTTTAGCTTGACGGAGTAGAGAGACAGCTGGTGGATTTCTCTTTCAAATGTTTCGTAAACGTAGAAACAATGACGTTTTTTTTAAACCGCACGCGTAATTTAAGAAGTTCAACGAAATCAAATTTAGTAACCCTCGGGTGAGAAAGAGCATCATTCATGTATGCCTAACAACGCAAATTAATGTCGACATGTCTGTCACACGTCAATGCTACAAACGATCGATTTTCACCGAATTCGTTTAAAATCGAATTCGTATTTTAGAGGGCTAAAGGTGTGGACACGGTATATTTTTATAATAACAACGTACATCACAGACACGTATTTCACGGGATCACAAAGCCATGACGTGTACACAATATATTATTATAAAAAACGTTTTAATATTATGCCACATTAGTGTAGTACTTCGCGACGTATGCTCTCGTTTAAAGCACAGTAATAATAATAATAATATTATAATATTATCGTCTTGCATCGCGCGTGTCAATAGCGCGCTCTGATGGAGATAATATAATAATTGTAAATAGAACTGCAGAGTCCTCGGTGCACAAGTAAGTATAACTACAACCGTTAACGAATTCTCGTCAGGATTTTCTCTCCAACCCTCCTCTCACCACCCCGAATGTCCATCCCCAGTCCACACAGCCCCTGTGTCACTGATCTTTTTTCTCGCTTTTTTTTTAACACTCGTTTTCACCACTCGGACTGAAGCCTTGACACACAGCGCGCGCGCACACATACACACTCACTTTGAGTACATGTCCGGTCTACTCGGGGTCGTGCTCCGTGTACGGAATGGTTTCAATTATAGAAATCGAGCCGGGACCGCCAATTTGCCAGCAGGATTCCCTCGGACACACCGACCGCACACTATACTATATATATATACCAGGAGCGCGCGTATCTCACATAATAATACGACGCGAATACGGCCAACGACGAACGTTTTGCGTCCAAAATGATTTTTACCAGCATTACCTGTTTGTGTTATTATTATTATTATTATTATCACTATCGTCATCACGCGCGCGCGCTATAAAAGTGATAGTTTTTTTTTTTTATCATTATTATTATTCTTTCTACGCTTCTCGCTACAATTACTACAGCCGACCGTACAATAATAATAATAATTGTTATGAAATAATAATATTATACACTCTGCAGGCAGAATCCTAATATAAATTGTTGTTGTCGTTTTTTTTTTTTAATCACGTATAATGCACCATCCGGTAAAATTAATTTTTAATTTTAGTGGTTAGTACGAAAATTAAAAAGTTTTTTCTCTCCACAATAAAATGCACATATTATCTTAAGTCCGCTAGTGGTGTGCACAACAGTACTGCAAGCGATGGTCCTATCCTCGTGAAACGTTATACTTGATAATGCTTATTTATTAGTTTTTCGGTTTAATACATAAAACTCGTAGGATATAATGCGCTTTTATGTATATATAGTATATACCCAGTATATTTTACAACGAAGGGACTGCTATTATATATCTGCGACGGTTTTAAGTCCACTTTATAACGACCGTGATACTTTTTCATAATATTATCGTTAGTTTTAGTTTCCATTAATAATTATATATCTTCATTTACACACTGTAAACTTCTAACCGAAATCAAGTTCTCACATATTCATTTCGCGCGCTGCATGAAGGAATAAATACAATTGCACGATTACTTCTATTATATTTTGTTTTCAATTTATGATAGTTGAATATGTATAATATAATATATTATACGTGTATAGCATAATATTCGGGATCCCTTAAGTTGACCTAAAAACTGTTGTATGTGTTTTAGGTACACCTATACCTCTTGAGAATATGCAGAAATATTGTAGATGGTTAAAACCAATTACCTATAAATATGACTCACCAAGCGATCAGATGAGTTGAAAACATATAGAAGGTAATTAATTCAGTAAAAAACTTCTTGAGTTTCCAAAAATATCCATCATGGTCCATGGCCCATATGTATATATTATTTTTTTTAGTTTAGTCTTAATATAGGTATTATTAAAATCTACAATCTAAAATGGAACTAATTACTGTAAATTATATACTGATTTTCTCATGGCAATACGTTTTCTAATATGTTTTCTAATCTCATTAACATGCGTCAAACCAATAAAGTCCGTACGTGAAATCTTTTAAACCCAAATTATTGGTCGGCTTACTGGTTGCCTCAACCAGCTACCAAACTTACATTACAGATTGTATAAACTAACACACACGATTTTCGTTGTTTATCATTTTCAAGTCGCATGTAGTATGTTATGATTTTAAGAATACAGCTATTGAAAAAAATGAAATCAAGCCACAATAGTGCACACCCTTCTGTCTGACGTATTATTTCTCTATCGGGTAGTAAAATTAAATAAGATGAAATACTGCACCGTTGTCCAGCACATCGCGCAAATCGTAAAATATAATGGTGTTATTTACAATTTGATAAATTGGTCTTGTCGACCCATGAGGGTGCTATATTGGTGGTGGCGGTACAAACGTCACTAGTACCACTAGTGCACAGAGCAAAAAAGGAGAAAAGTAAAACAAAAAGGCATCTGTTAAAAACACGCTTTTGTTTGCATAACAGCCTGAACGCGTGTGCGCAGCAGAGGATAATATTAATTTCATCAGTGTGTTTTTTTTCATTACGTTTACCAATATAATATATTATGAGATGAAGTAAATAGAAATAAATCACCGAACGTTTGTATAGGTACCCGTACCCATTATTGATGTGCCTATCCATAACTGCTTCCTTTTAACAACATAGCAATTTCGATTTGAGTATATGATAATATTATAAAAATAATACTGTTGAAAATAATAATTTACAGGGCTATCGAGTCGTGTATATAGAGTGAAGGCTGCTGAAAATCAATGATCAAATGTTTCAGTCAAGATTATTGTACTACCCTAACGAGTATAACGGCGATATTTTGTTATTCGTTTTTTTTCTGATTATTACCTTTTTTTGCCATGTGCCATTTAAAATATTTTGGCTCCATCCCAAATGTCTTTGGACAAAAATAACGACAGAAACGCCATTATTCGTCTTTGTGACGTTGTTACTGCCTCACAAAACTTTAATCAGATATTCAAATTTCATCGGCAATCAATCAAAAATTAAACGATTTAACGTCGGTTTATACTAACACCAGCTCATTCCGTCCTCTATACACAAATGAACAAGTTATACAAGTATAATATGCATCAGAATTTTACGATTTTCCTCCTATACCATTCGATTATTATATGAATATACAAAATTATTTGTAACTTATCACCACGCAGTGCTCAAATACCATTCTAATCACACTCAGATATCGATTTGTATCTAAACATTTTTTTAACAATCACGTATGAATATTTTCAAATTCAACGATACCCAAACACACACTCCAAAAGCCCAGTAGTTATACTTGTGTGCGCATACATTTATAATAATATATAGGGGTATAAATATATAACTCATACATAATAAACGAGTATAAAACGCGAACAAAGGACGTTTAAAAAAAAATGTCACGTAAACGGCGAAAAGCACTTTTGCAGAGCGGCTGCATGTATACATGTATAGAGCGTAAAAACCATTACTACAGGGTATTATATTATACGAGTACGGGCAAATTATCCAATTTTGGTGGGTTTCGTATCAAAGTCAAAGCACATCGATAAGTACATGTTATATACGTGTATGAATTATAACTTCGTGGAAAAGAATCAAGCGATTTGTTATACGCATTGCACAGATAGTACAAAAAGTTTTTGAATCAAAAACTGGCACGATTTACTGAAAATAAAATGCATATAAATCACTTGAAACACAGGTACCTACTATACCTTTATATTATAATTTAGTTGCGACTCGGCATAAGACACGCGCGTTGCGTTTGTATACAAGAGGTATTATAAAAGTCTGAGTGAAGTTCGAAGTAGTTGCAGGTGGCAAGTAGAGCTGTGCAAGACAGAGAGGAATGCGAAAAAAACCCTAGTTCGTTATTCACGCGTCGCATATTTGTAATTATTTGCTCATCGGCCAGAAAGTGACGCGACGTGTTAAAATATTACTTATCCTAATCACTCACTCACGAGTAAGTGTGTGTATGTGTGTGTAAAATATAGTTGGTAATATCAATATAGCGAGTAAGCGAGTAATTGTATAAAGGAGCATACAATATTGCACTGTGAGTTGTTGTCCCAGTGCGGTGTGCGCTGAACGTGCTCTGTCATTATTTCACCGCATTAACCCTCCACTAAGTATACCTACAACTAGTTGTAATATAACGGCATGAAGCACGGTATAGTTATAGTATATATTTGCCACCCTTCACACGACCGCCTCCGCCACCGCCGTCGTCGTCGTCGTCGTCGTCGTCGTATTTCGCGCTAGCAATTCCCACAGGCTGGACGAGAGAGCCACGCCGCCGTGATAGTCCGGCGGGGCTTTGCGAATGCGGCGGGCGATCGTTGTGAATAAATACGTCGCCGTTTTACTATAATAATAATAATAATCATCATCATATAGCCTATAACTGAGTATAGTGAGAGGGTGCGCGCATGCGCGCTCTCGTCGAGTGTCGTGTCTATTTTAATTAAACGCGCCGTGCGGCGTTATGAACTTCCCGGAAGTTTATTTATACGCATTAACAATACGGCGTTATGCGAGCCCGACGCGTACACGCTCGCTATGGTCGCTGTATTACACATATTATATAATAAGTGTATACGCACGTAATAATAATATACATTATACATAATATATATATATTATATGCGATAGGTTTTCCTGCGGGATTCCGGGCACGGTTGCGCGCTGTTTGTGAGTTAGTATATACGATATTATATAAATACCGCGGTATGCGCTTGGTTATATAACACGGAATAACACCACGAATGGACAGGGGCAGGAGTGTGGTGGCTAGTTCGAAACTAGTTACACAGTCGACCCGCGGACGCTTTATAATATTGTAATAGGACGTGGCGGGCAGGTGGCTATACCCCTCTTTCCTTCGTTTGATCTCGTGGTCTTTGGTCAAAAACTCGACGTCACACGTGGCGTACTTACACGGTGTAGTTTGTCGAAAACAACGACGAAAGTCTACTACAACGAGGCTGGCGGAAAATTTTTTGTTCGATCAAATAAACTACGTATCGGTACAATTTTAACACGAAACATTATTTTCTATCTCGAAAAAGTTTTGTAATTATTTGTTTTTAATCAGTTTCAAAGCACGTAAACTATTATTGCAGACTGCGTTTAAATATCGTTTGTTCGTCTATTAGTTAATTATATTATAGTTAATCGTAACGGGGTAGCCGATTTACGGTCGAGTAGGAACCGTACGGGCTATGAACGAACCAGCGCTAAGACGGCGGTGGTATATAATAATATATACCTATAGCTGCGTGTAAAATGTATATGTGTGAATACAACCCCTTCCCCTATCCACCACGAGATGAGTAGATTCAATGACCGAATACAAAGGGATGAATGATTCGGTGGAGCGAGCGACGGTATAGTGTTAAATAAATATAAATTGATTTCGGGTAATCGTTGAGTGGTATGGAACTCGTTACGTTTTCAGCTGCAGTGATTACGGGTAATTCATAAGCGGATTGGTCGACGGACAAAACGCAATAAAGTCGAAATAACTAAATGTTGGCGCAGAGTGTTGAACTAGAAATATTATGCAATAATAAGCCGCACAAAATGGCAATTTTTATTTTTTAACAAACAAAATAGTAGTTACCTATTGTTATACAACTGCACTATATTATAACACCATAGCACACTTTTTGTGAAATATTCCTCGATATACTAATTTAAGCTTGAAATACTTTTTTTTTTTTATTTATTTATTTGAAAAGCAAATTTACAATCTATACAATTTGTACAATAAGTAAATTTGATGACATGAGTATAATATAACTTGTGAAAAACAGGGGTAATAAATGCATCAGACTATCTATCATTATATGCTATATGTATACACAATATTTACATTTTATTGAAAAATATAATAATTCAATAAGAAATTTAGTATTATTTTTCATGTCTGATGTATATACCTACTATATACATTAGACATTATAATATATTTGTGTATGAAATAGTTAGCATGACCAGCAATTTATTAATTTACTATATATTTAAAAAATAAAGTATATCATGATTGGTACAAATAAATAAATATAAAATGTAATTAATATATAAATATTTAATATTTTAATTGAAAACTACTATAATATTTTCACTATATTATTATCAAATTACCGTAAATATTTATTAGTTTTATATCGACAACGGTACACTTGTATAAATGTGGCGTAATAATAAATTATAATGTCCACAGAAACAACCGAAGAATTTACATACCTATACTAAATTATATTTGAATATTTTCTCTTTGTGTGCATTCAAAGGTAAACTATTCGTTTTTAAAGATTTTTAATTCTCACCGTGTACAAGTGGCGAAGTACATAATATAGTTGTAATTTGTTGATGTAAATTCATAGGTTTAATGTTCGAGAAACATAATTATTATTTGGTGTTAAAAAGAAAAGATATATTTATGTAAATTACTAAATGGACCTTTTTCAAAAGTGTTTAAAAACATGAAGTTGTCTTCTGTTCTTTCACTCTTATATATATATACTTCTTTTTCAATGATTAAAATTATTATAAAATGTTTAATGAGAAATACTACATTTGCAAAGTGCAAAAACAAAAAAAAAACTTTATCCTGGAAAAAACTTTAGCGCCAGCTTTATATTCTGTTAAATAGAAATAGTTTTTTTTGTACCACTACTTTCCTTTTATACGTTTCCAGATTCAAAAATGTATTCTAGCGTGAAATTTTCACCAATCCAGCTGGTGCTATTTTTTTTTACTTTTTTGTCCAAATTAAAAGCACTTTTACTGTGGGTATTAAACTGTGCCTAACATAAATAAATATAAATAGTGACTAAATTACGTGTTTACACTAAGCCAACAATTAAAATAAACTGATTCATTGCGTACATAATAAAATTAAAATTAAATCGACGACACATGAGTATTCAGTACATCACTCGCCGATTTCAGACAAAAAATACTTACAAAAATCAGAAATATACCGTTTCAAAAATGAATTATTAGGTGTACCGTATAAGAGTTATTTTAAGAAATTATAATAACATTGATACCAATATTACAAAACCTCGTAAACGAAACGAAATCAACTTATCGTCTTGCAATTTATTAATTTTTTTCGTTATCCATGCTATAGATATAAATTTGCATACGGTATTTTCCGGATGGCATCACTTCAGCCGGATGGAAGGTTGTTTATTAAAATTATTACAGTAATAGTATTTATAATAATAACAATAATAATATAAAAATGACGATAATAATTTATTATGAATGAAAATATCGATGTGTTAGAAAGATGGATTAAAAAGTTATAGAAGGATAGACGGGCACTACGATGAGATAGAAATACGGAGAGAAGACCTTATGCAAACTATATGTATATACAAAAACTGTTGTTGCCAGACTACCGGAGTCACCGTGCCGTCGTCGTGTTATTGAAATATCGTGAGTTTGGCGTAAAAGGTTTTTTTAATCACGCGGCGGTGACCCAAACAAAAATACGTTTAATCGCCCAGACGGAATATTCATTGTTGCCTAAAGACTTCTATATTATAAATTTCTTCGCTGTGGTTACACCCGATTGCTGTTTCAGTACTATAATGTACATTCTGTGAAACTCGTGTTCGACTCCGTTCAGCGGATAAAACTTTTTCGAGCGGTTGTAATAATTATTACAATTTTTTGTTGTATATTTTTCGTTTTCGTAAACTTCGTGAAAGTCGATGATGGGAGTGAAGAAAATATAGTAAATAGTCGGAATGGAGAAAATTACAGTGCGGCCGTGTTGGTCGTATACTCGGTCAAACCCGACCGTCCGTTTTCAAAGAATTACACCCCGAGTGGATCGTAAAAGGTAGATCATCGGTCACATGTAACGTAGGGAGAATGATCTGTTTTCTGACAACTCTTAATAGTGGACATTTTTAAACCACTTGACGAGAATAACTAACCTATCCTGAAAGCGCTCAGATTTTAATAATTTTATTCCACTGTGGTTTTCGCTGTAGAGACATTTCCCTGTAGTATTTTATTATTTAAAGGTTTATTCTAAGAACAGGGATAGTTTCACACGACTTAACTATGGCGCTTTTTTAAAAATGTTTTTGTATTTACTTTTTATGTGTTTGTTATTTTATAGGTTTGGAAAATACAAGTAAAACAATATATTATGTAATGGTAAGATAGTCAAACGACTTAAGTGGTTTTTTTTCACCACCTTAACAAATCCCAAGGGAACAGACAACCGATTTTCAATATTTTCTAGTACCATTAAACGCCGCTAGACCGTTATTGAAGATGCATTTTACACTAACAACCGTTTTTTCAATAACCACGCGTGTTTTCCAAATGTTCGTAGACATGCTTTTACTTCACTAAAACAATAAACCAAGAGTCACCGATATCGGTTTATGATGCTCTCAGTGCTAAGTTAACAAATTTGAAGCCCGAGATAAAATTGTATAGTTCAGCCTATTATTAATCGATTGCCTATCACTAAAAAAAAAACAATAACAATCGCGAGGATAATACATTTGTTATCTTCACTCTTTAAGGAATCTTGTGTTTCCAATAATTTTGAAAGACATATTATTATGACAGAAATATTAATATTTAAACTAAAACGTATACATTTAACAGTACAACAATTTTGCGCTGGTTGAAACAGCCTCCTTAACTCCGTCATCTAACACCGAACAGGCAACGTTACTGTAAAAAATATGCGAAACAAAACGGAAGATAATAATAATGTAATGTAATATAAGTATTTTAATGAGAACATTTAGATAAATTATTATCTAGACGTTTTTATTTTCAGCCATCTATATAAAAAAGTTAGTAGCGATATTATGATTATAATTATGTTAAAACAGCGTAAGTTTTAATTTCATAAATCTATTTTAGTATGGTGTTTTCTGATTTTATTACAAACGATGAAACTTGATTAGCAAAAGTAGGGCACAGAGATAATAAAATTGAAGATTAAATATCAAGAATCTTTTCACACCACTACAAAAGCATTAAACCCTGCGGAAGATGTGTTTCCAAAGTAGTACTTTTCAATTGAAAAAAAGGAGAATATTTTGTGCAAGAGGAAATTACGTTATTTCATATTGCGTCCGATAGAATAAAAGTAAATTTTCGCTGAACATTAACGTTGTAGAAAGGAGTGTCAAAATATAAAAATTTTGACTTTGTCGATGTTTTTGTACATTTTCAATAAATAAAAAGTACCTAGATATCATCTGTTTACGTAACATATAGATATCTATATAAATATAAATATAAAAACAATATTATTGTCGTTGGTGTTTATAAACTTCAATCGCGCGTGTAGCACGTTGTCTAACAAGGCGTGTCAACCACAGTCAAAATCACGTGTAGGATTGAACTACAATACCGCGTAATTGATACTTTCGATGGAAGTTGAATAATTGTTAAATAATTGACGCAAAAATTGTCGCCGTCCTCCGCTGTCGGGATAAGATAATTGAGCGGAGAATCAGGTGACGGGAAATATGTACATACTAATTGTTTAGTCAGCGGCACATTACGTATATTATTATATTATTATGTGATGTTCGTGAATTCTGATTGATTTCGTAAGATATCCGCAGATACTTATCACTCATTCACACCATACCACCCCCTCTCCCTCACCATCGATACGCGTCGACGTCGCTGCGAAATTTGATCCCAAAACACTAACCGCCTGTACCCACTACACTGTATACGTTTGTAAACCTTGACGTACCTTTTGACATACGACACCGTATCTGTGTTTATAATATTGCATGTATTCACATTAATATATAATCACATCCTGCAGTCCTTAACCACGACCCCTTTCGAGTGGGTACAATATGATTTTGGAATTTCTCGTCTGCACTTGGGTGTCACTTTTACTACCTACCCATTTGACTGTATCGCGAGTACCCAAAATTGTTTTCACATAATGTAGGTAAGTGCTTAACTCGTTTTGTAGTGACGAGAGCTCAACTTTTTTCTTTAGTTTGTCAACAGACAATGGTAGTCAGATTCTAGCGTTTACTGTATCAAACAATAATATGACGGCGGCCATATGGACCTTTGGTATTATTATCCTGAACTAACAATAGGAAATTTATTGTAAACGAGACGCTATGCAAATAAAATACTTGTATAATGATTTACGCGCAGCCGTGGACCGTGGATTATAAATGTTATACTCTTTAATGCTAAGACCTTTCACTGTGAAAATGCCGTGACATAATTGCTTGAAATAGTTTTTGGCGCTAATTCGTCAATATGCGTTGTAGGGAAGATATGTTTAGGTAGTCGTACCTGCATAATACGTTTTAAATCCAATATTTTAGTAACGTATTGAAACTAAAAAATAGACCGATGGGTTTAACGATAAACAGCAGCGAGATTCGATTAAAAAGTTTAACGAGAGTCTTCGCGTAATGATTACACGAACGTCAATTCGTGTACACCCTTCACAATCACTCTCGTTTCTTCATATACCCGACGACCGAACGACCCAAAACTTCTCGGATGACCACAGCAACCATTTGGCTACCGGATCGTGAAACTGCGTGGTTTCCTGCCCTGACAGTAGTATTATAGGTGATTAATTCTCCAACTAAACAACATCGTCGCAGTAGTTATATCACACAGTGATCTCGGTGTATTTTTTAAATTTAAATGAAACTATGTATATCGAATAAACATATCGTCCCTAATGCGGCAAAATGTTTGCAGACTTCGTTCAAACGATTTAATAGGTAATCATATTTTTTTGTACTCTGTTAAATATACGTATTCAATTGATAGTTTTATGACACTTCAATTTACTAACATTTCAGCATTTAGTTCCCGAAGAACGCATAATGACGTGTAACGTGTAATAATTACTAATGCATACGCTGTAAATCACAAGATTGTCTGAATTCATTCCGTAGAATTCGGGGAAAAAACAAAAATTCGTAAAAATATAAAATGTATTGATTATTTACTTCAGATTTTGAATCATAGTAAGATTTTATATAGTTAGTTATTACATCGTAATACCTAATTTTATGTTTATCGTTAATGTGCATAATGCCAATATCGTTTGAATAGTTTACAATAATATACGAGAAGTTGTACAGTCAAAAAAATGTGTATATTATTATCTTGTACCTACCTCAATAGTATTAATTCGCATTGTGTTTTTAATGAAACTTTTTGTAAAAAACAAATATATCTAACTACTTATAATACATAGAGGTTAAAAAAGGGTTGGCAAAATTATAATGGAATCGTCTAAAACCAACAATAGAACATTGTGGGTAGGAAAAAATAGCAATAAAAACGAGGCTCAGACCACACATTTATTTTCTTTTAATTCATTTTAGCAATTTATAGTAACGCCCAAAGTGTGGCAGAGATGTATACATAATTTTTTCGCCCCTACCGCACACTGCACGGTTAAAGGGGTTAGCTCTCCAAGCACATTCCGTTTCTGACGGCAGCAGCGGCGCTTGATACTCTCTCTAAGGTATTTTTTTTCTCCACACTCGTCCTGAAACACTAACCCTCCCGCGTAAAACTCACTCGAAAGACAATTCCGTCCCAAATGTTTCACCAACTGTGTATAATATAAATGTGTGCGTGTGGGTCGTATATATAAGTACACAGAGGCTCGCGGGTAGCGAAAGCGTTAAAACCGTATTTCGCAATTAAAATTGTATATTTAAAGAAGAAAAAAAGTAATGTTAATTACACGGATCGTCGATCACCTGTGGCCCGTAAATTTTGGACGAGGTGGTGGCGTAATAAACGTCGGCGAAGGGGTTTATTTTTTTCTAAAAACAAAATAAAACGACTAGGTAGTGTGCATTATATAATATATTATAATATAATACACAGCAGTATACACCGTCACGACCACTGCCGCCTTTACAAATACAATAGGCCTGTGCGGCAGTTGGTTTAATTTAACCTTCTTTTTTTTGTTTTTAAATTGTATCTAGCGTATTATTGCTGTTATTGTCGTGCTTGCGCGTAAAACGGCTTTTACCCGAGACCCGGGGGGACGTTTAAAGCCAACAATTCTTCAGTTGCGGACCGGACACCGGCTGGAAGTGGATGCGCATTACCTATATAGGTAGGTGGCGGTGCATACGGCGAGTAATGTGTGCAATCGTTTTAATAACATCGCCGGAAGAGTGTGTGTAATGTGTATCTGTGTATACGGCGAGCGTGCAGTTAAGTTTACCTATACACCAACGCCTTGCCACGCCATCACCTCCTCCGCCAACCACCTCCAACGGTATATAGCCTATAGCCACTATATACCCCGTGTTTACCGCAATGCGGGCTGATTTTAGCGCCCCTGTAAATCGGTCGCTTAAGTCTACCGACGATAAATTCATTCCACCTCTTCCAACTCAGCCTCCGTATATCCACTACGCGTACGTATGCTATAAATAGTGGTGACTTTTTTTTTTTGTTCCCCTTTCACGTCGCTTTTTTCTTCGCTGAACATCCGTTTTTAGCTTTTTTCCTCCGATCTTCCAGGATTGTACTTCTATATATTATATCGCCTGCCACACACTTGTGTACATTGTTGTATACGTATGCCGTTAGGTTACATATTGTACTTTATTTTTATTTTTAGAAATCCTAATCGGCTGAGCGAGAAGAACGGATTTCGAACGCTTTATTTTCTTTCGATACATACCGTATAATCTTGAAATGACTTTGCATAATACATTATTATTATCATTATTATTATTATAGTGACGTCATACGACTTGACATTCGTATGCTAATGTAAACGGTTCGACGACTCCATCGCCGATACTTTTTATGTTATTGTACATAAATACAATACATCTGCAAGACGGTTGCGTTGCCAAATCATTTCTACCATCGATTTTCATAAAAACTATTTTGTACAGTAGTAGGTAGTTAGAGTATTGTAAGCAGTAACCACTATTACAGCTTTTTAACATTTTTCATTTTTATCAGAGAACTTAATTTAAAAATATGAAAACTTTAAACAAATATATGGGTAAAAATGATATGCATCAAATTAACTTTTTACTGCAGATGCAACCGTTTTTAAACGTAATGACATATTTATATATTTTATGTGCAATTTTAAATGTATACTATTTTATGTAAATGATATACAATATGTATCTTATTTCGTATTTATTTTCTTGTTTGATATTTTCATAATATAATGTACTTGAAGAATAAGACAGTTGTGGTCCATTTTGTAACATTATCTTTACATTACCACGAAGATTATTATACGCATAACATAGTCTCATCAGAGTTTGTGGAAGAAAAGGGTCAACTTCTTAATGGGAGCTTAAGATCCCTAAAAGTAAATTTAACTATATATAGCGTGTTTAGGTACTTCTTTTTTCGTTCGCCTTATCTCGCTATTTCTAGGTTTTTCTCATTTCGTTAGTTAGGGCATCCGTAGAGTATGAAAGCAAATACATGTTTTCACAAGATGCTTATAAAGGTGGTTGCGATTACACAGGCCATGGTCTATAATATACTTTACCTTTAAAAACTAGCAGAGTCAGACATTTTCACCGAAATATATTTAAATGTATAATATGTGTAGGTACATTATCTGTCCGAAATAATATAATAAAAAGGTTGAAGGAAAATTGTACGTATCAATTTCAAACTGTAAATCATGCGAACGAATTTGAAATTTTGGATGGTATTTATCTGTAAATAATATTTTTTTTCCGCTCGAGGACCAGCAATATTTTATGACGGGGCTCGCTAGGCACGCAGCCAACTGTTGGTAAACGACAGCCGACCAATCACTTTTAGGTGGAACATTGCCACGCCGCCCGCCACTTCAAGAACCCTGCAGCGCCACCGTTCCGACCGTCGCCACTGTGCGTTCGCCCGTTTTTGTATAATGACCTGCAAAATCGTTTATTGGCGACCGCGAACGAATTAATATTATGATGGGGCAGGACGTCCACTTAAGCACACGATCTATAATATAATTTTACTCGAGGACAAAACACGGCACGAACGGAGGTGTGGCGGCCATAGTAGTGTCTTTTTGTTTTTGTTGAGTACGAGGAGAAAAATACGAAATACAATAGTCCACGAAAGTGTGCAGATAACATAAAGACATAGCACAAGGGGTGCAAACGTGTGGTATGAATTATATAATATATATAACAAAAAATGCATTATGCCAATGACTGAGGGGTCTGTACCACCACGGCCCGCACTATCATCGTAGAATGCATTTGCGCTGCAGCACGTATATTATAATACAATATTGAACACCGGAATTTCAGCAATCAGAACACAACCCTTAGTCCTTACACACTGTACTTCTCTCAATCGAATATGATACGGAGGTGGCTGCCACGGTACGTTTTTCCAATGCATTTATATTATATTATATATGAATGAAAATGTCTACTTGAAAACGCACTTGGTTTATATTATACACTGCAAAGCTTGCGGGATATCAACTTGAATTCTCCATAATAAATCCGTTCGTAGAAACGAAAAGAAGGCTTTTTTTATCCATTTCCCTCTTTGTTTTTTGGTTACGAATTACAATCCATTTGGATTTTGGATGCTGAGAAATATGATTATTAAAAGGTAAATTATAGGTTTTTGTATTAGGTAGTAGATATTTCAGCAGTTTCGACATCATTTTCCTTGTTTCCTTCATACGCACGTTCAAGAAGTAAAATCATTTTTAAACATAAGCATTTATACGATTTAAATTTTTTATCGTTTCGGTGAAACCAAAGCAGATGTGGCAGTCT
The DNA here is from genome assembly GCA_008086715.1 of Sitobion miscanthi. Classification (NCBI taxonomy): domain Eukaryota; kingdom Metazoa; phylum Arthropoda; class Insecta; order Hemiptera; family Aphididae; genus Sitobion; species Sitobion miscanthi. Next base: position 18,066,727 of record CM017797.1, read on the forward strand.
GAAATTTAATTATATATTATAGTATTAGGTTTTCCGTATCACGAGAAAAATACTCATAATTAAGACCCGATGATAGTTTATAGCGAAATCATACATTTGGCGTGATATTATGATCAGTTTCTAAAATAAAATACTAAACAAACGAACCAAAAAGAAAGCGATGTAGCTAACTACACCAACCTATATAATTCCTTTTTAACGGATATATCGAAATCGTTTGGACGTGTGACAACTTCAACAGTATAAGATAAAATAATAAATGTATAATAATATAACATAAAATTATAATATAATTATTATTATATTTACATTTCGACAGTGCGTGGAAGGTACATGAATGCATTAGGTTAATGTGATAATTAATCATCGACGATAAAATAGGAAATAATGATAAAAATAATAAGAGGAGAGAGAAAAACGACTCCACCGTCGTGGTATTTTCTCACTCATTCTTTCTCTCTCACTCTGATGCCATCGACCACCCGTACGGCGCACACCGACACACGTTAGCGAGTGCCTTTTGCACGGGCCCAGTAGTGGTGGCGCGATAGGTTTTAAGGGTTTGAGTAAATTAATTATTTTAATTACGTGCTCCGACACAAAAAGCGCACTCCATTGGCGAGCGCAAAGGGCGGGTAGGATATACATAATATTATAGGTCACAATATTTTATCATATGGTATTTCACTTTTATTTTATTATTTTTAATATATTTTAGCATAATCATAATAATAATAATTAAAATTTTTATTATTAAGACGCGTGTGGGTCGCGTGGAGGTATAATGTGCGCGCGTCGAGTACTTTATTTTATTTTTTCAGCTGGCCATATTATCATTACTATATTTTTTTCTTTATGGTTATATACGACGCGCCGTTAAACCTTTCCGGTACGCAACAAACGTTACACTGTTGCGCTGCGCGTGCATGTGTGCAACGCCGCCACCACTACCGGTAGCACGTGTGACCCCTCCGCCGACCAACCAACGCCGTATACGAACTTACACACGCACACACACACACACACACACACACAACACACACAATCCCCTCGCGACTCGTTCGCGTTTCGAGCCCTTTGTACACACACATACACAATACCCACCCCTCACCGCAAATTCAGCGAGCTCAGTCGCCGCCGTGAGCTCGCGTGAACTGGGGCAGGAGGAACGGGTCTCTCCCCTAAGACTTCACGTGCTTTTACGAACATTTCCAAATAAAAACCACCCAACAGATACTTTACTGAAATTAATTTCGTCTACACATGTTATATATTATTATGTTGTATGATATATTTTACCGTTACGCAGTGGTATTATAATAACGACGACGACGCGGAGTACTCAAACTACGGGGGTTTTCTTTTCGTAAATATATATAATGTGTGCGTGTATACCTATATATAATTCAACCGATGGAAATTATATCGATTTTCTTCTTCCGTCGAATACATTATAGAGTAGTTATATATTGTTTAGTATATACTGTATATGTCCATTGAAAGGAGGGGAAGGCCATTCAACATCCGCAAAAAAAAGAAAACACTCGATAACCCACTATAAAATCACTTTAGAATGATAATAATTAATAACACAATGCTATTATTTGACGGCCGACCGAGATAATAATAATATAGGTAAGGATATAAAAAAAATGTACGCCGTAAACAAGTTGAATAACATATTATTAGACTATTTTGAGCGATTAGAAGCAGTTTTCGTTTGAATTGATGCAATTTTCTTTTTCTATAATGGCATTTATAAATTTATCTATTTTATTAACTTGCAATGTAGAAATTATGTAAGCGCAATCATTATTCCGTATTCATCAAAATTTAATTAAAATTAAAGGTGGTTTTGTATTTTTAACACGAGTAAATGTGATAGAAGCTCCATGGTACGTATCCATATAGTAAGGTTAGGTTAGATATAGTATAGTAGCATTTTGTAATGATAATATTATAATATTATTATAATAATGTTATACTAATATTATAATTACAAATAATATTAGTTTAATGTTATAATAATATTTTTAAACAAAAAATTGCTACCAAAGATAAGTTATATTTATATATCAAAAAAAAAATGACAAACAATATCGCAAACAAAATTACGAGTTCATCAATAATTATTAATTGATATACATTTACTTATTTAACCAAAAAAACAAGTTAGAATCTATTAAAATAGAACCAGACGTGCAATAAATTGAAAATAAACAATAATAACTGTATGATATTGTAACAAAAATCAATATTTTATTGAAATAGTGTGTACACGTCAGATACACATCGATACATTCCGTGTCTCCCTCAAAATTCATAAGTTTCATTGTGTCTTTTAAATTATTGGGGTCACACAAGATTCGCAGCAAACATCTGTTCGGTGGATAAGTGGATCGGGTATCGTAATATCACATATACTTCCCACAACATTGTTTTTACCTCTCTTCCGTGCAGTCAAAGCAATAAAAAAAAAAAATGTTAAAAAATAGGTAGCGATAGCTTTCAACGACGACGAACGACAATCGCGATATAGAATGAAAACAATATCATCATAAATGAAACAGAAATTATCGTGCCCCTCTATTGAGTAGTTTTATATTATTAACGGTCCTGGGAAATACGATTCGGACTCATGCCGATCAAAAACACTACGCAGCACGAAAATGAAAATGATTATTATGGAGACAGCCATCGTCATATTATAGGGGAGGAAATGAAAGAAAATGCCTACTTATTAAAAATATTATGTGATATTATTATAAATTATACTACATATTATATATAATAATCATAAACATGCACCGATGTTCTACCAACCTTAAGCCACGCTATAATTGCTACTACGGATAGATTTATAGTGTCCTCCTAGATGACTGAATATGATATTACCTATTATATAAAAAATATAATATTGGTATTATAGGTAAGTGTGGTTCACCGGAATAACCGTATTGCATCACAGGCATATGTCGACCTTCGGACAAAGTTCAGAAAATCACTTAATATAATATTGAAAGCTAATGCCCACGTATAGTTTACGAGATATTCCGAATATTCTCGAAATTTCACGATATATACTACGCCTCGACGACCGTAAACAAACGACAAATTTATTACACTTTAAAGACGAAATTACTCGTTATAAATAATATTATTATTGTAGTTCGTATGGAGAAATATTTTGTATTAATGTCCACGGTGTATTTTTAATAATCGTCTAGGTACTTGTTAACTGTACTCAACGTAATATTATTATTATGTAAGTATGGTAGGTAGGTATTTCTGATAAATCAATCATAATAACACGATAAACGTTTTGTTTTTACTCGGAATGCCTTGGTATGGTATATAGTAATAAATCCGTTAATGGATTTTGGATATTCTTTGGAATTTCATAAGCCCTTGCGTTTATTTCGTGTCATTCCCCAAACACTAGCAATGGAAAATTCCGAAGGTTCTGTATTATAGTTACACCACTGAAGTGGATAGGTATACAGAGGCCAGTGTTTTTACAGTGCATTTTCTTTAAATTAACGTTTCCTGCTGGTAAATTAAATTTTGTTTTATCAAAAGTTGTGGAACGCAATAATTTATTTACGACGTCTTAACTATTCAAGGCAAAAAAAACTTTCTATATAAGTACAAAATGTACATTTTTTATAAGTATAGGTACACGCGATATATTTTAACCCATAAAAGGACTCTGTTTGATAAACAATTTCCCTCTACGCGTGTACCAATACGGTCATATATTGTGTATAGGTATACGCCCATAACGAAATTTCAGTTTGAAATGTACATGGGTATAATATATTATATTGATTATTCTTAGAATAAACTCATGCGAATTTGACGATATTTGAAACGCGGGTTCTATAAATCGATCCAATTGGAAGGATTGGTATACCAAAACAGGCGGAGCGACGACCGCAATGAAATGTATTTTTGATAAGTTAACACGTGATAGTCGTTTATCTTCAAACGGAATAAGTATCACGAGTTATCAAATCTCTGTAGATTGTAGGTTACGTTTTGTAGAGAATATATGATATTTTAATACAAAAAATTGCCGTTGTTTGGGTAAACACCGACTGTGACGCGCAGCCGGCTAGACGGTATTGTGTTTATAATATACCTACATGACGCATGTACGCAGACATGCACAATAGAACCTATACGAGACGGTCGGGGCAAGAGTATCGGGAGACCACCTCGCCAGGTGTGCGTGTGTCTGCCGCGGTGTCTGGACGAGACGACGACAATTTAACTGTTGCGACTCGCGGTCTAGGGTAGACTGATTTTTTGGGAGAAAATGAAGTAAGAAAAAAAAAAATTTTTTCTGCTGGGTTTTGGAAATTTCATTCCAACCACCGTCACTCTGGCGGTGTTGGGGTGGTATTATAACATGTCTCGTTCGACGGACCGCTCGAAACAAAGAGAGACCCGAGCATTCATCGAAGGCCGGGGGGTGTAAAAGGTCAAAATAATAATATTCGCGTCCCTCCGCGTGGGATATACTAGCGCGCACAAACACACACAGACACAAAAATACGACGACCGTTTGGGGAGGAAATCGGCAACGTCTATACACACCGCCGCCGCCACCGCCACAGCCACCGTCACCGGTGCAATGACCTCGCAACGTTTTTAGGGTGCGCTGCACCAAATGCAGCTGCCATCGTCGTTCGTCGTCGTCACCCTGCTGCTGCTGTTGCTGTAGCCGACTATAACTCTACTGTATAACATATATATATTCGATACCGCTCCGCCACCGTCAACAATAATTATTGTACAGCAGCACGTGAGTCGAAGGTCACAAATACATCAAATACATGGACGCCTGTAGGTGGGAGAATCAGTGCCCCCCCCCCTTCTGAAAATTATTAAAACCACAAAAAAATTGTTTTTCCAAGATTGTTACCTACAATTAATTTTTTTTTGTTTTTTATTTATACATTTAAACGAATTAATAGTTATTCGTTTGTCTTTACAACTAATTCCAAATGTAAGATGACTGGCATTAATCGTCTTATTATTGTATACACGTAAATTATATTTGTTAGAGTAGAAATAATTATTTTAATATTATTTAAAAATCATATATATATTATAATATAATTAATCCCCTATGTTTGTTTAATAATATTAACAATTCATCCATTTGTTTTTTTAACCACGTTTGACTATCTATCGTAGGTATTTGTTATATCAATAAGAGATAAAATATTATATTTTATGGAAATGAGTTTAAGAAACGTAGACATATATTATGAATATTTATATAAGTTGATATAATAATTAATGTTAAGGCGTAAACATTAACATATTTACTCATATTTCAAAGATGTTTTTAAATACCTAGGTCTATGTTTGCAATCCACATCCCCTCCTCGTAGGACTTGCCTATCTGTGTTAAATGCTGTAGATTTGGGAACCAGGTTAGCCTGTTCCCTCCACCTAAAAAATTACCTTATAGGCGCCCCTGCACACGTCACAAGCGCGGGAAATGCGTGTCGGTTTGGTCGGCGGCGGAGTTGTTAAAATATTACGTACGCATATTATAATATATCACCGTATATATATATATATATAATATTCATTATACGGTAAACGACGTGGTTAAACACACACATATATTGTTCTATATATATATATATATATATATATATAATAGCTTTGTGGACATACAAATAGTAATAGTAATAATAATCTAATATTTATTATGGTCTCGCGGGCGTGGCGACGATACGGCGCGTGACCTTTCATTAGCCGGAATGATACTAATTAGTAATTACTAATGATGGCAGTGAAAAAAAAATAATAATAACGAACGGGGGAAAAAAAAACTCTGGAAAATTAACCTTTCCGCGCGCCTTTACGCGACGACGATGACGACGACGACGACGTCGTCGAGATCCCCACGGGACTCGCCGCCGCCGCTGCTGCTTCTGCTACTGCTGGCCAAGGCAACTATATACGGATGGACGTCATCGGCAGAAACGTCGCGTGAAAAATTCTGGTCACCACCAGGTGCGTACCTATTAATATTAAAATATTATATAATATATGTGCCGCGCACACGCTGTAAATGTTATAATAATACGAACCGACACACACGCTGGCGCGCGCGCCTATGATTATATATGTAATACATTATGTGCGCAGTGAACAGATGTTCAACAGTCGATACAGGGGGGCAGCTGATTACCTGGCGATGTTATACACAATATGTAATGTATAGTTTTGCGTGCGTGTGTGTACGTGTGTAAGTGTATTACGGTCTGCCAGACACACTGGCCCGTTATCCGACGTCTATGTGGGAACGAGATGCACGCGGATAATGTGCGAGGGAGAGAGAGTGAGTGAGAGACCGAGAGAGAGTGATGTAGACGTTTTCGTTTTTAATAATTGAAAACGTGTATCGTCGTACAACTATCGTGTACATATATTTTATATATAATATATATATAACAATAAACTTGAATAAGTCAATTATCGAAATTAAGAGTGTTTTTTTTTCCCTAGCACGGCGACAGCGACGACGCTCGGCGTGCATCGAATTCTGAATTAAATGAATTAAAGAACAATAACACGATCGATTGTCGTTATATTCGTTTATGGCCGGTTTACGTATAAAAGAAACTTATCCGCGCGAGCGGTACTTGAAATATTGTTCAATTTAGTAAACGAAAACATCGTAAAATTCATTCCAGAATTATTTTCTATTTTCTTTATTCTTCCGAGTGTTGTTTCAAAATATTACAGTATTCACTTAAAAATATTTTTAAAGCTTTTCCTTTCCGCTTAATATAAACACAAAAATGTTCTAAAACGGAATAAGAAATAAAAATCCATTTTATCTTTATAGGTACCAACAATTTTCAATGATATACGAGTATTATATTTCATGAATTGATGTAAACAACGATTATTGTAATTATTAATATATTTTTTATTCAATCGATCCTTTAATGCAAAATTAAGATAGAGAGAAAGGTTATTATATACTTATTATAGATATAATATTATGTTATATCGTTTATTATTATATTTCATTACACCTATAATAATTATCGTCATACATTTAATTTGAATATTATTTATTTATAAATAACCTTGTTTAACCTGCAAGTGCCGATATGTAAACTATATCATTTGAGTATTTTTTTTAAATATATTTTAATTATGTTACCTATATCAATTTATATTATATTATATAAAATAAATTACAATTTAAAAAAAGGTGGGTAAGTGGATGCCGCTCCGCTGTACAGTAGGTTACAAGTGGGTCACTGTAATGGATGGTGTTAAATTTGAATTCAATGATATAATATCATTGTATAAGAAAAACGATTCTGAGCGAAAACGTTCAGTCAGCCTATGACATTACCAAGTATATTTGATGATATTATTGTGAATAAAGTAATTTATATATAACCTATTTACGTGGAGCCTTGTTTTAAATTTTCAATCCTTAGCTATAAAAGTTGAAAAATTTATAAATATTAAATTAAATTATAAATTTTAAATTTGATAAATTTTGTCAAAATTTGAACTTTAAATGCTTATAAAAAAAAATTGTGCCTATGTATTTTTAATATTTTTCAACTTCTATTAGAATGATATATCAGGAGCCCTATATTAAATTTTCACGCTTTTTTACCCAACAAATAAAATTGTATTGATATTTATAGAAAAAGAAACTAAAAAAATTGAAAACTGACAATGTCCGTAAACAGCTCAAAATAAGTCAAAATATTTGGAAAATGTTATGGTGTATAGAAAATGCAATTATAAACAACTAGTGAAAATTTCATGTACCTTGGGTCATTTGTTTTAGAGTTACACTATAAACCAAAATCGATTTGCCCCCCAAAGTACCAACTAGATTCACTTTCCTATCAGAAAAGTTACTGTTGAAGAAAATCCAAGCACTTTTACTGTCCTAAAAGGTGATGACAGACACAAAAATAAAAAAAAAACACACATCATTGTAAAATCAATACATTCATCGTTTCACTCAGAATCTAATATATCCATAGCTTCTAGCTAGAGATTATTATCAATATGGCTGAAATTAGCTTTTTTACTAAACGGAGTGTACAATTTCAGATTAATCAAACGCAATGAACTGTGCTCATCTGGTTATAACAAAATGCGATTTTTATCCCGGTAAAATTTTAAGTTATAGATAAATGAAAAATATTACGGTCTCGATAATGTGGGCATACTTTTATAGCTATTTCGTTCAATAATATTGCAAAGTGCAGTGCTACATTCACCTTAATTAGTTTTCTACTCGTTGCGAATATTATGCTCGATTCTATGATTTTCGATCTCCTTCCACTGCCGCCGTCATCGAAACTATCGCAATCAAGTAGCATAGAAAACAAAATATGTTCAAAAGTTACACTCATCTTCTACAACAAGTAATTTGTCAGAAATACGTGTAGTCTTAGAAGCAAATACAATGTATACATTTAGGCGACCGTTTTTAAAAACTATATTGTTGTGCGTAATGAATTGGAGTATGGGATCTATAATTATTGTAGATTAATTATTTCGATGTTACACCAAATATGTATCACTGCAGAGTGAAGACACCAGAATTTCTGGTTTTTTTTTTGTTAAGGAAACCTAATATAATATGTTGAGTTGCAGGTGTTTAAATGTAAGACATGAGATGGAAATACTATTTTAGCTACAATTCAATATTCGTCCACAGTCTGTTATGTTGAAGATATATTATACAGACATACTATAATATAGTTAAAGAGACAAACTGTAAATTAACAGAAAATTATTCATTATATTTTACAATATCTACTTATTATATTATGTTCGACGAGTTCTCAACGATACAAAATACAACATTTTTAACAAGACAAATTAAGTGAAAGATCGAATTAAGTCGGTAGATACATATAATAATAATAGTTACGACACATTTATTTTTTTCCCGTTAAATCACATAATAATATGCAACCTACCAGTATTATAATAGTGCACGGTGTTTCATCTCATGCGTGCCGAGTCGTGCGCAAACGAGCTGATTTCGACTCAGGCAAAACATTCAACGCTGCCGCACCCGTACCGTTGTGCATATATTTATAATAATATTATTATAGGTACATAATATTATATAAAAAACTGGCGTCGCTTGCTCCGCCACCACCACTGTACCGCCTTGGAAGTCTCACGTCGCTCCCCTCGGGATTCTCGTAATTAAATAAAGTCCGACCAATAAAGAGGGACGAGAGTAAAAAGGAGAGAGGAGAAAAAAAAACGCGAGTGAGAAATTTCGAACGAGATAAAATACATTATATGCGTGCACTTACTATTATATACCTATATATATATATATATATATATATACATCTATATTATTATTATAACTATAGCAGTGGCGGGTGGCGAAGGGTGAAAAACAGACGTGATGGTTTTCTCGGGTTATCGAACGGCAGAGCGGTGAACGTGGGTAGCGGGCAGCCATTTCGTATGCAAAACCGGTCTCACACGCCTATCGTCAGCGGCAGTAGCGGCGCGATAATTTTTAACGTCAAAAACTGTAAAGACCTACACCGGCGCGGTGGTGAGTTATAGTTTCTTCAGCGTTGTCTTCGGTGACGACAAACAAAATAAATATATGTAATAATAAAATAATACCTGTACATAAAATAATAATAATAATTATTATTATAATAGTATAATATATTATTATGCCCGGACCCTGAGCGCGTTCGGCATTCCCAGTCTATAAACACACATACGTATTATGCGTACAATTATTATACAATATGCAAAAGTCTTATAGGTTTTTAGATGTATATAGAATTTGAAGTACCCCGATTGTTTTCACGTAAGGCAGACGTTTAAATGGGATAACCTAACGACAGGCACACCTGACCTGAGTTCTCATTATATTTGCTACGAAAGTAAAAGAAAAATACAAATCTAAAGTAATAATATATTATTGTGCCTGTATTGTACCGACTAATTAACTATTTGATATGATATATGTATGATAGGTATAAAGGAACTACACAGGAATCGCATTCTATATTTTTCTGAAAAATTCAAAGTGAAAGCATTTTGAATAAAAATAATAAAAATGTAACGTAACGTGATTGGAATATTTAACAAACTCATATTATTTGTTTACCGGTCGAATTTAAAAACAATAACTGCGCACTACGTCTATAATATTCATAATAATTTACCTATATTATTATATACACAATACTACTACCAAACGCTGTCAATGTCAAACAAAAACTTACGTTATTGATTGCGTTATTTTATCTAATACGTTTCATGGGTCATATTCTTACCTACTACTTAGTTCCCAGTAACTTATTGATTAGATTAAAAAATATTGGTATTTTATACTTTTTTTTTAAATTTAAATGTAGGTCAATGACCGTATTATAAATCGTTGGATATAGGTATTACTAATAGTGATACGTCAATAATATATTTATGTATATACCTATATTTATAATTTTAGACAAATACGTGTATTTTTACTTTTTAATGAACAAAATGATTATAATATATAATATAAAAATCGGTAACTGTGTGATCAAACTAGTTTTCGATATATTATTGTTATTTATTACACAGTTGAATTATTATAACCTACAATAAATTGGTCCCTAAACAGCGAGTAAACGGAGGAAGAGATGTGCATTGTATTCACCAGAGAAGATATACTTTTGAATAATTCATTTATAGACCAAAAATGGTCAAAGATTGAAAACTAACTAGACATCGATCAATGTAATTCACTGAAGACTCACGATGCACAATATGCTTTTATATTTTTGAGAGTATCACTTAAGTAAAACGTAATGAAAATTTATATTTTACACGACAATTATTTATAACGTTGACGAATGAATATTTTATTTAAATCTAAAAGGTACCATGAGAAACTCAACCAATGACGTGTTTAAAAAAAATTTCTGATATATTATCATAAAAAACTATCGAGTTTATTTACAACAGCTAAAACATCATAATAAATAATTCGTCTAAACTCGCATTCGGAAGATAATCTGAGTATGCAAACTATAAAGTAATTTAGCACAGGAAAATAATAAAGATGATACTGTTTGTTCAAAAAATAATCATAACAATAATTAACGGTTTAATAGTAATACTATATAAAACAAAACCCATGTGCGCTTTATTCCAAAAAATCTAACTATTAGCATTTATATTACGTCGGATTCTCTTGAGTATTATTTTCCCGTAGTAAATAGCCTAACGGACGACGAATATAGTGGGTGAAAGCTCCCAATCACGGTATGTTTCTTATTTTTGTTTTTTTTTCAAATATTTTTTTAAAAAGTTTTTAGGTATCGTGCCAAAACTAGTTTATATTATTTTGTTGTTTTATTTGTTGATAAAAAAAAACTTTTACGTGACAGGCAGGAAAAAATAATTCGTAATTGAATATATTATAATAAGTTTGTTGGTTAAGTTATTAATGCATTTTTCGAAAGTTTGTGTATTCAGTGCTCATAATAGATGTCACATCGCCGGAAGAAGTTGTTTTATTACAACGTCCCACCGTGAATTAGTTAAACAAAATTTTTAGCTTTTTCTCCCCGCACTCCTCAGCTTACGGACTTGGCCACTTGGGTTTCTGTAATATAACGTCCGAGAAACCTTGGCCCGTCTCGAAACTTTCACGAAACAAAACTTCAGACATATAAAGGGACTAGTTGGCCGGTTTTATACTTGGTTCCTTTGAGAATTCAAGTCCTGTCCTGAAACTCTGTTAAACGGTGGTAAGTACCCGAGGGAATCCACATTAAATATATATAAAAAAAAAATTTGAATTTACAATATTTTAAAGCGTTCATTACCTAACTTGGTTGAATTACATTTACAGAAAAGACAATAGAAATAAATGTTCACTTATTTAGTTTCTACTGTAAAGACTTTTACCTACAGTAAAATAATATTTATATAAAGTCATACTATATATTTAAAAGAGCTATTTAAAGTAGGAACATTAAATGAAACTGGAACAAAAGTAAAATTAATCGTATCAAGTCACAATGGCAAATGACCAACACTTAACATACTGTTGTATACTTTTTTTATACAATATATTAATAAATTATTATAATACCTATACCGTTGAGTTCTGAAACAATTACTAACCATAAATGTAGTAGATTTTTATACCTATTTCATCAAATTATATAAAACTGAAATAATTAAATAATTACTATTTTGGAAATATTATATACGACAGACAAATATTTTGACTCCTAGGTACGTGTTCCATATTTTTTATTAGTGCAGTCAATATGTATTTTTAAACTGACGTTGGGTACATTTTACCGTCTGCACACAGCTACATACAGGTATATTATACACTTCATGCATATTATTCTATATATACATAAATATATCGAAGTATTCTATGCACCTTATTTTGTCGTCTGGGATGAAATATATTTGTATTCAAGACCAATATAGGTTTTTACCAGAGTTTTTACTTTTACATTTTGTATTCAGTGCTTTTACATATTTCGGAGTTAAGTTACCTATAGTGGGATAAATTCAAGGTCGAAAACCGTAAAAAACGTATTGCCGATTAAAGTACATTATGGCGCGCGCCCATATTCAAATGGGCTCATGTATGCCCTCACCTGGCACCCGAGGGACATGTATTCCATTCACGCTCCGCCGCGCCACCCGACGACTTGACAGATGGTGCTGCAATTACCGTGCAACGCGAACCGTTTGCTGTTTATTATTATTATTATTTTCTGGAAATGTATTGCATATGAAATATTTAACTTTTTTGTATCAACAAATTCAACCGGAAACCAGGTAAGTTATAACATCAACAGTAAACAGTTCATCCATCGGATTATTATTGTTATGAAACACCAATAAAAAATTATACACTAATGTATTGTTAATAAAATATTGTTAATTTTACGTTTTACCTGGAAAAAATGACATTTTATCAACTATCTCAAAAATATTGTGTATCTACCTACTTTATTTTAGTAGAATATAATCCAATTTTAGTTTCAGATAAGAGCCTTGATAAATTAGGTAGTTAAAAAATTATGAAAATTAAAAATAATTGACCTTTGTTTTATTTTGTTCCACACAAAAAGTTTAAGATGCATAATAATAATAATAATTTGTTTTAATTGGTGTACGTTATATTTCTCTAAACCCAACAGTATTAATACTAATTCAAATAGTTTTATGAAAATGTTTATTTTGTAGGTATTTATAGTTATATCAGGTAATAAAAATTCATAAAAATATACAGAAACGTTTATTGTAAACCTAATTATACGCACAGCAGTTCTAAAAAACTACCACTCATTTCAAATGTAGTGCCTCTTAGTTTTAAAATTGTTTTCGTACGTTTTTTTCTTCGAAATTGCCATCTGGTATCTTCTAATTTCCATACAAAGTAGCATATTATCGTAGCTTAAAGTTATTAAAAATTAGCTTTTTCGAAGTCATTACAGCCGTAACTGTAATTGTTATTTTCACTAAACATAACCCCATAGAGAAATTTGGTACAGATGACTAAACTATGAGAGCTATATCTCGAAACCGGCTCGAAAAAGAGGGTGCAAAAATCAATATGCCGCGAGGGGCAGGTGTACACAGTTTTTTGTATTCACCGTTTTTTGACCCCGGAGGGAATCTGGTGCCATTAAACCCTCTCCCTTTTAGCAACTATGGATGTCCCCGGATGAGAAAAATTTCACTGTCTGGTTCTCATTGAAAAAAATAATCATGGAGAACCGTGAAAATAAATGAAACATCCAATCGTTTAGCTTAATCGACTTCATCATATGAAGGTAGTTTATTAAAGTCATTTAAATCGCTTAGAAACTGCTATTTAAAAATGATAAATATACCGAACTTATACTAAGCTATTGTTGATTGATAAAAAAAATACTTAATTAGTATCATTCTTAAATTGAGCAAAAAAAAAATAATATTATACATTTAGATAACAATAATAGATACCTTGTTTTTAATATATATCTTAAAAATAAAATATATTTAAAAATGTGCTTTATAGCTTTATAGCTTTCGTATATACGAAAGCACTGGTTTGTCATTTTATAAAATAGTATATATATATTATGTTCTTATATTTTAATGTATATGAATTGAGTAAGGAATATAGTTAAAAAAAATATTGAATACGTTTTTTTTACCAAGTTGTGTCTATATTTAATTAATTTGTTGAGAATTGTTTTAATATTAAAAAGAAAAGAAAAGAGATCTATACGAACACACCGTAATAACTTTAAATATATTTTATTATTTTTACTTTTTTCAAAATATTTTTGTTTCATTTACTTCAAGTATAATATAACTAAAATTATTCACCGATTAACAAATTACTGCAAATTAAAAAAAATGAAAACTAAATAGTTATATAGTCTTATGGTCGTAAAATACTAATAGTATTAACATTTTTATCAAACATTGTAAATAAATGTACTACGTATAATATAGGTACTACTTATTTAGTAATTATATACTATGTATATATCTTTTCAATTCATATTTTATTATTAGCTGGTATAAATTGCAACTTGTAAATAATAAACTTCTTTCAATATTTAATTGAAATGATTAAGTTACGATGAGTATTCTAAATAACTACGTAATCATACTATAGTTGTTTTTAATTAAATTATCAGTTATGAACGATTTTAAAGTTTTCAACAGTGTACTAAGAAAATTTTCATGTTATACAATATGAAACACACTTTTGTAAATGTATTATTAATTAATCATTCAAAAACAAAACACAAGAAAGGTAAAAAGATTAATAAATAAATCATTGTTCACTTATCTACTACTAACTGGAAAAAGTACGTTTTATTTAAATCTACAGTGATGACGCTTTACAATTTATTATTTCATACAACAAAATCAAAATATAGTAAAGGTGATACCGTTTGGCCGATATTTCGCCGATTAGTATAATATTCGGAAAAAAGTAGCTAAAAAGTTTTTTACGTTGTTCTCTACACCTTTATATGCACAATATTATATTATGTCAATCGGAAAAAAATAATTCGATGTCTCTATGCATAATAATATACATCGTTGGCACACACACACACACACACACACACACACACACACACGCAACACCGGAAACCCGTAGATAAGACAAACAAAACCCACGAGAAATAACAAAGAGGACGTGGACCTAAAATACCTAACCCTAACCCACACACGTCTTTGTTACCAATTTGTCGTGGTTTAACAGTATATAATACATTGAACGTCGTATGTCTGATACGCGGTGTCGTGTCGACCACGACGTCGGGAAATAGGTTTTCGGAATAATTTCGAGGTAGGCAGTTAAACGAAGATTTTTCGTCCCACCGGCCGGCGAGACACCCGACGGAAAACCGTTACGAAAACAACGGGCGGCGGTTGCGGCGTCGGCGACGGCAGCGGTTGTGGCGGCGGTAGCGACCGGTGTACCCCGCTCCGCGCAAGTATATAATACCACGACGACTACTACTACTACTACCACCACCACGGTAGACGGCGATACCGGCAGCTGTTCCGGTCGCGTGGCGTTGGCGGCGCCCGCGCGAAATGATCGCCGAGACGGTACAAAACGTACATTAATTATTACAGTACCTTGGTACCGGTACCCATAATCGGCCGAAGTACAATTTTCAAGCCGTTTACAGCGTCCGTGCTTTATAATATTATTATATTCGACGGCTATAACCGCGACCGATAACCACAGACAGCCGTGCGGTCAATGATACTACGGTAGTAGGACGTATTGTTTAATTATTACTGTTTGCGTCATTAAGAATATTACGTTATAACATAATAATATTATTATCGATGCCTATAATAATTGCGACCGTATATTATTATAAACCATCGTCGTACCTGATTTGTTGATGGTCATCTGGGGCACCACTGCGGTGGCCGTCATCTGCGGCGGTGGGTTGTGGCTGAGTATGTACTTGGGTTCGAACTTGGAAGGTTGAGCGATCGCTATGGGCGCCGGGTTGGTCATGGTGGTCACTGTTGCCGCGGGCATCATCAACGTGGACATGGCCAACATAGCGGCGGCGGGCGGGTAAGCGTAAATCTTCGGGTTGTACGACGACACGGGCGGAACGACGACTGTGGATGTGACTCCTCGGTGGGCACTCGGCGGGACGTGTTTTACTTTTGATATTTCGGCTTTTCGTGTTATATCGATTCACCTCCGTTTCGCCGACATGTTTGTCGTCGATTAATCTCTCGTGTACCTGTTCACGGGCGGTATAGAGACACGTTCGATGGTTTCGGGTGTTGTTTGAGAAGGATCGAGATTCGTGGCGATTTCGGCTAAGACTGTCCCCACGGTGTGATGATTGTACGGTGCTGACGACGAAGGCGACGGCGGCGGCGGCGGCGACGACGAGCGGCAGAGGTCGCGACGACGGGACGACTGCGTTCGGACTGACGCTACGGCGGTGGCGGCCAAACAACCCCTCTGCGGCGGGGCAGCGCGGCACCGCGGCAGCCGACGACTATACGCGAGTCCACCACCGCCACCGCAGACCGTAGCGCCCTCTACCCCATTGTTTCGCCGCCAAAGACGACCGTATACAATTTCTAATGCGTACGTCCGTGTATTATATTGGGGTGACTTTTTTCCTCATTTTTTTTTCGACCGCCTCTGAATCGTTTTTTTTTCTTTTAACACCCCGACGAAGTTCTTGACCTCGTTCAAACGGTTACACGAACGATTTCGGACCTATTTTTTGTTTTCCCCACCGCCCCTCTTTGCTCACTAACTCTTTTCTCTCTCTCTCTCTCTCTCTCTCTCTCTCTACACTCTCTCCATTTCTGTCTCTATCCCTCTCTTTTAATGTATCTGTCTCTCTCCGTCTATCTATCCCTCTATCTCGTATAAACTCACACACACACATACATCCTTCGGCCAGTGTCATACACTCAATGACGTGTAGTCTTTATTTTAAATCCCTTATCGCATACGTCTACCACTACAATACACCCGTGCATGATTTTTGCCAAACTCAAATATAAGATGATATTAATCTATAAATAACGTTGTTATTGCAACCAGGATAAAATAATATTGAAATAAAAATCATTGTATTCATTTTCTCACGCACCCGGTCGTGTGTATTTAAACAGGTCGACTCTTACAAGCTAACAGTTTTCCGAATAATAAAAAACGACTCTGTGTAATATGATTTGAATGATTTCACTATTTAAATAATATTATAACTATCGTCGTTCAGCGCATTATGATTATTATTATAACTGAAATACAATATTGATGACGGTGCAACGCTTGCACGGCAAATAGTCGTTGAAATATAATTGATGATACTATACACGATGACACGACGCGCAGTTAAAATATATGACATAGGATTATTATTATTTTAAACGACGATAACAATATCGAATATCGATGCATGTTATTGAGTAAACTCGTTTGTTGTATTAAGATAACAGATAATGTTTACCATCGTATAATAAATATACCGCTACCACAATTCATACGGACCAATAGCCACAACCATCATAGTTCGTCACTCCTAAAGTCCTAACTAAAGCTGCAATTATATTATTATTATTTTTTTTTTTTTTTTTTGGAGTTGTCGAATTTTTACAAATATACAATTTATACATATTATACCCGTGACTTCCAGTATAAAAGCCACGTATTTTTTTTTCCCCAATTGTAGTTTATTATTTTAGTTTGTAATTACTTTAGGTAATTTATGTATACTGACTAAAGTTGATATTAGTATTCCCAACAAAATTAACATTTAGACGGCAAGTGGCGACGGCAGAGTAAAGCAACATACATTTACATAATCGTCTCTAAGACAAGTAAATGAGAAACAAATATAAATACTTATCTTAATACACAAAACACATATCACTATAACTACCTATTGAAATTTGAATATCAAGTAAAGTAGTGAAAACGTAGGTAGGAGGTGACTGGCATATATCTTAGCTTACAAGTATACATTTTAGCTTTCATGACATTGAAGGCAGCTTACTGTTAAATTACGATTTTTAAGCTACTTTTTATAAAACTATATTTTAATAATATTATATTATATTTTACAAATAATAAGTTAATATAATGCCTAGTATAATAATATATATTATGTTATTATGTATAGACAATTATTTTATCATGATCGGGATATTATCACAAAAATAGCAACGTTTAGTTATGATTGTTTTCTATTATTATTATTATTATTATTATTATTATTATCGTATGGACTATGGAGTAATTTGCAAAAAAAAAAAATCACTGATCTGAAAAATGTTTTACAAAAAAAAGTAAACTTATTATAATTAAAGAAACTCATTAATTGTACTTAGTATACATATTGCCCGTGACCTATTGAATCAAATTTGAGCCATTATAATTTATAATAATTATAGTTATACACTTATACGTTATAAAAATATTATCAAACAAACTGCATCCATTATATATAAAGTGCTGAAATATTAACATGTTATTAATGTGTAAAGACTTTTAAGTCAAACATTATGTAGATACTTAAAATAATGTATACGTAATACTTAATAATATTTGATTAAACCAATATTTTTGTACAATATATTTTTTTAACATTTTATAGGTATATATCATTTAAATGGATGGATTAAAATACTTTTATGAAAACATGAATCCATTAAAATGGCACATTACAAATATCACAAGACTGTTAAAGTCTATGTCTCAACTTCCCAGTTAGGATTTAGTTCACGGGCGTGCACCTGGCCTCCCTATAATATCGGCAACTTCCTCCATGACCTCCGTGCCAAAAACTACAAACGACCCAGTAAAGAACGTGTGTTCAACACGGTGTTTCATTCGTTTCCACGTGGTTTATATTATATCGAAATTAATTTGCTTATTTTTCATAAATTAGTAAATTCCTATACAGACAAACGTTTATCGGTAAGTACCTACTTGCACGTTATGTAAATGCATTAGCTGAGGGTTAGGTAGGTATGTAACTTGCATAATAAATTATAGTCTATATGGTTATAATAATAATAATAATATATGCGTGGACCATGAATCATGATAACACATATATAGTTGATATTTAAATTATTCTAGACTCAGATTGATTGGTTGATTTTATCTTCAGTTTATCAAATAATAATTTGAAAAATAATTGTCCACATAACCTAATACATTTTTACGATAAATCATTGTACCTAACCTAACATTAATGCAAAATAAAAATTTACAGAAATTAGTCAGTTAATTAATATTAAAACATGTACAAGTACACGTCATTAAATCAATCACTCAGGGTTTTGGCAAGCATGAAGGCGGAAAAAATTCGAAAAGCGAGTAATTTGAAAACATGTGGAAGTAAATCAGATAATACAAGAATAATAATGAAATTGGCGTGTTCGGGTAACATTAAACATTGAGCACCAGACGTTACAAAAGAAAACGAATCACTACTTTTGATGTTTATGTGTTAATGTTCCAAAGAACTGGCAAGTCGAACATACCTTGCTATACTGTAGAGAATTTTATGACATACAGTTAAAACGCAATATTTAAATTTGAAATAAAACAAAATGGCAGGAAAAGAGGTTTATTTGATAAATAAAACTCTGCGGTATAAATTAGTTATTATTCTGTCGTAATAAACGTTTCAAACGTTCCCAATTTGTAATTAAAATATGTTTTATATTTGTTTAGAGTTTGTGACAGTGTTTAACCAATATTGAACAAATAAAATCTGTTCATTTTTGTTTTTATTATAATATGATAATATTCTGCACTCCGTGACAACCGTTTTGTCTCATGATGCACTCGATTTTATATTCCTGTGCTCGTAGCGCAAACATTCAATATGACTCATCAAATAAATTCGATTTCAAACAAACTGGCGAGTATATAGTGAAAAGCAGTGTAATTTAAAATATTTTGTGATCCTTAGCATAACATTTGTATATAATATATGTGTATAATAAATAATGTAATAAATAATTTTTTTAATACCAAAGTCAACCGTGGGTTATTATGATAATCTACAGAGGCTGTGTGGTCAATAAATAAAGTGGATATGTTTTATTATTACTAGGATGTATATTATCTTTCGTAAATTTCCATTCGACATAACGCCAATATATAATATACGGCATACTATCTTATACAAACATATATAAATATATATTAATATTTGGAAGTCGACGAGAATGTTTTATAAGCCGTTTGAATATATAGTATGTCCGTTTTTCAATCGATATGTATTATATGGGTCTCGCCGAAACATCGATAGCGTGCTTTTGCTCTTAAAACCGTCGCGTCGTCGTCGTACGTTCGGTTACGGGATCGGCGGTGGGAGCGGCAACAATAAGTAATTTTTCGTGCGATTTATGAGTCCATTTAACCGTGACAAGGGATGACAGATATTATTGGTGTTATGCGCACACCCTTAGGCCGATTTCCGTTCGCTAGGTGGCGGGGTGAGGCGGTTGGTACTGCGGCAGTCCCACGAATCCTTTTGTACGATGATTTTAGATTCTCTCATTCTCGTTTCGCGTGCGCCCAGTCGTCCGTCCGCGTCTGTCTTGCCCTCTATATCCGCGCGTTTCTGTCTAGGGTCACGCATGCGTGCGATTTTGTCAAAACGCCAAAACCTTACATGTGTGTGTGTGTGTGCCTTTATACGAGAAAGACCGAGAATGAAAGTGAGAGAGACTTGGAGACCGAAAGAACGACGCCGACTGAGAAGAGGCAGTGAAGGCGAGTTAAGGATATCCCACTATATATATAAAGTATAACAGAAGTAGCAGCAGTAGTAGTAGTAGTAGTGATGGCAGTAGTAGTAGTAGGAAAAATCGGGTACAGAGAACAGGATTGCTTGGTTTTGTGGGATGGCTATCAGCAATTTATAAGCTTTACATCCGAACGGGTCCGATGCTATACACAGATGACGGGCGTGGGTGTGGATAGAGGAAAACTAACAAACCATCATCCCCCTCACCCCCTACCACTACTACCTCACGACTTTGTGCACCGGTGAGACCATTGATTTCGGGATTTTTCTTAAGACAAAAACCGACACAACTGCCACGATCGTATCGGACTCGGCCGGCGTACATAGTTCTATACGTACATATATGTGTGTGTGTGTGTGTGTGTGTGATATTATCATCACCTGCTGAGGCAATGACATTTCACTCCAAGAAATAAAGGAAAACTTTTTCCAGCACATGGGCCACGTCTCACTTTATACCTACACACCACGCAACATTGACCGCGTGCGAGACGACAGCTACGATTTCTGCTGTATAATGGAGCTACATGTGTATGATAATAATTGGTACATCTCACGGTATATTGATTCGAATGATGTGAACATTAATCATTACACATTTGATACAAAAAACGGTCGACGGATTACTATAATATTTTGATATTTTATGCTTTGTAGACGTAGATATGTGCGGTACATAATATTATGTTATATCTGTATCGGTTCAAGTGGTATTTACCTATGTATGCGTCTATGTATCATGCGGTTTAAATTGTGTAATAATCTATGGTATATTTAATCAAAGCGTAAATCAATTCAGGAACGGAAAGGTTATGAAATTGTATCCAAAGATAAAACAAGTTTGATTTTTCAGCATATCAATAATACCATAATATACGTACGCCACGCCGTAGCCGTACCAACATTTTATAGAATTCTGCACATTAGACTTGCAGCAATAGCGGTAGATAATTTATTACCTACCCCATCGCGGTTTGCGACGATTGCGTTAGTTCCAAAACCTACAACGACTGTTGTAGTACGTGAATAATATATTATATTAGTGTCCGAGACACAGTACGTATTTACAATTATATTCCAACCCTTTCTTAGACTCAACGACATAGCACCTAAAATGCGTTATACTGGTTAGCCGAGTTTCATCGACGCGATGCATTTAATGATATTTTAAATGATGATTGATATTGTTTATCCTTCATAGTGTGGCACACTATACTTATGTTTAATACCCTTCATACATAAATATATTTTATACAGTTTAGCTATTAATAAAATATTTAATTACCGAGTGATTAATAATAATTACTTAACGCGTGGACGTAAAGTTTGAATATATACTAGTGTTGAGAGGAGATCGATTACTGAGAACCTAAAATTAGCAACTAAATTTGGATGAAAAGAAAAATACAATGTATTCGAAATTTATTCAACATTTCATGTACGGTTTCGCCAACTTTCAATAGAATAGTATAGTATTATGCAATTTTTATCATACGTTTAATAAAAGTATGGTAATGCTTGTTTTAAAACTAATAAAAAAAAATATTCGTGTATATAATATTATGACGTGTTGAATCTTTTTTTGACTAATTACATACTGTAACAATCTCATATAGTTATATATAATTTATTTTGAAATTGTCATTGTTCAAGACTAAAAACTTAAATATTTTAATTTAATATTGCAGTATTTTTTATAGGAACATTCCAGGACATTAGAATCTATGAGGACTGAAATTTATTTTTTATGAAATGAAAATTATTGACATTGCCAAATTGTTTGGTAGAGTGCCCAAGTTCGTAATGTAAGAGTTTAGGTTATGACGTAGCGAATAAGTAAAATTCCAGTTTGCTATGTAGTCTCTCAAAATATGGTAAAACGTTAAGCATTTTTCAAGACAATAGGCGAAGCTGAACTTTCTAAATGTACCAGTTTCGTAAATGACTGATCGTTTGAAAACTTTAGCGTTATGGATATTATATGATTGTCTGACAATGCGCGGCGATGATGACATATTCCATTTTGTCAAAGAGCGAACTTAACAGTGAAGGTAAACAACATACTGCTGTGCATTTTATTCACTGAACGTATAAAAGTGTTATCAGGTAATAATATGATATAGGTAATGCGATAGATCGAAGAACTAAAATATTGTATTCATTAAATAACTGATGCGACAAACTAAAATATGAGATGTTGGAACGAAATCGACATAAACGTCGTACAAATGTATAATAATATTAAACGCACGCGAGATTGGCACACGATGTGTTTTTAAAACTCGAATTATTGAGAGAAGAACACGGTCATTGTGTATTAGGCACGTTGATGATTCGAACAAATCGCTGTTCGGTTACAATTGTTTAGGTCGAAACACGGTGTAGAAATCGATTCAATCAAAACGGAAATCAACGTTATGCTTTCCTTGCAACTTGAGTAAACAATATGCATAACCTGAGTGGAATACTGTATTATAATATATGTTATTAATGCACGCGTGCGAGTCGATTGTGAGTTGCGAAATTATGTGTTCTGCGGTCGTATATTTTTCTTCCATACCTACAAATATCCCGAGTCGTCATCATCGACGACATAATAACAGTCGACCTACGTAATGCGCTTCTTCGCTATGTGTAGATGTGTAGGTACCTACTATTACAATACGTATATCATTACAATACGGGAGCGCATCGCACAATATAATATTATACTTACACGAAACGCGTTGAAATTGAATGGCGACCGTTGTTAAACGTTAAACGAAGAAGCGTTCATCGGAATAGTGTACTGCGTCGTCGACGTGTATAAATATTTTGTGTCGCGGACGTTGCGTTTAAAGAGATCCCATTCACGATAGGCGCGATTTGAAAAAAAAAATAAATAGTTTGTTTGCGTTCCATCTTATTAAACGCTCGTATGGATATTAAATATATATACAGGGTACAGGTGACGCGTTTTCGGTTAGATCGAACGATAATGTAATTATCATATACCATTGTCATATAATATTCGGTAAAGGGACTGAAAAGGACAATCGGGTGAGTAGTGATGGGGGGGGGATGAGGAGGAGGGCGAAAACGTGTTTGGGGACGCGGCGCGGCTGTAGTAAATGTAGTCTCCCCTTCGGAAATCACACGGCTGCCGGTACGGTTTTCGCGGGACTGTTTAGCATAATACATTGGGTTCGTTAACCCGCGCCCCGGAGTTTTACGTGGTTAATACCACGACTTAAGAGAGTCGTGGGTTAGGATCGCGGTCGGGTTTTAAGTCACCCGGACGGCCCGGGCAGTCGACAACGCGTATTCTTGTGTAAAACTTTGCGCACGTCGGAATTACTTTTCCAACAGCCCGCCGGGAACTGTAGGGCTTTGGACGTTGTACTGCACAAACGTTTTAATCGGATATTACAATAATTATTGTTTTTACACCGAGGGTACGATAGCTTGTCGACGACGACGACGACGACCGCGACGATTACGATTCGTATGACAAAACCGCGACCGTCGAGCGTCGCACGGATATATTATCAGCTGTCCGTCCATCTGTCATCTACAAAAATATAATAATAATATATTATATGCCATTATGCAGTTATAAGCCTCGACCAGACAGCACGATGCGCCGTAATAATGCGTTCGGGAAACCACTGAATATAATACGAGCTGATGACAATAATAATAAAACGCATTGTTCCTGTTGTACCTACCGAGCTATATATTACCAAGCCATAGGTAAACGTGATTGGTGTACACGCTACTACACCATGTAGACGAGTCTCCCTAGATTGACAAGTTTAGGGTAAACGTAGTTGTGCGTCAATTAAAACCGTGTACCTACCTAATAACAAACGTGCTCTTATAGTATCTATAACAATATAATTTACGGACGTTAAGTGGTATCGTACATTTGTTGTCGTACCTACTCGTATCATGTGGTTCGGTCATAGCAGACAGCGGTAACTATAATGTATCTGTCGATTTCTACAATCTGTATCACACACACACACTCGATGGGATGAAGAGATTCGATACTCGATTTATCCATATGGTTAGAAACGGTTTTATCAGTGGTGTATCGTAATGATAATAACAATATGTGTTGAGCACCGTGGCAATAATATTATACTAAAATATAATAATATACAGTGTTTTTTTTTTTTTGCAGCAAGCCGGCGTGCGATGAGCCTTGTAAATCATACTTAGACGAGTGTGACACGATAAAACACAACGAGCGTATGATATGTACGCTAACCTATATAATATTATAATATCGTGTCACGGTGATAATAATATATGACAGTGTACAACACAAGTAGGTACACAACACCGGGCCGAGCACACGAGATGGGTTGACATCTTGTGTTGGGCATTATAAAACGCGGCTGCTACGTTGTTACCTATATACAATGACAACTACACGAGTCGTATTTGTTACACGACGTGTAAGGTGTTGTGGACAGGGAGACGACGAGTGTAGGGCGGACGGAGGAGGTCGTCTTCGTTTACCTGCCCACCGCCCGTTTATAATAATAGTAATAATAATAATAATAATATATTATAATATTATATAACACTATGGTATATAGGCGGTCGCGGTTACACGTTTACGCCATTATGACGAAATTATTAAAACTTGCGCGACGGCAGCGGCGGTATGGTTGCCGAATACCGTATAGGTATAATGTTATGCTCGTGGCGACGATGTTATATTTTATTTTAGTAATATTATTATATTAGTGACAACGACACACGCGAAAATACAAGGTAAGTTACGACAGCGAATGGGTTAGGCGAACGAGAAGAAAATAATTATATAATATGGCCTGCAAGTCGCCGCTCTGACGCGCTCGTGTACGATAAATGGTAAAATTATTGTGAAGCGTGAACTTCGTTATCTTCGAAAAAAACAATACATATTTGTAAGTCTAATGCATTGATTTTTTCTTGAGTTGGGTCGAACTTAAAAATATGGTTTCGAACCGAACTTTTAATCATATCCCGAACCGAACAATTCGGAGTGATGAATAGTTCAAACCGAACATTTTGTTCAACGTCATCGAACCGAACCCGAACCGAGCTTTTGACTCAAATTTCGAATTAAATTTTTGTAGTTGCATGTCAAAATAATAAACAAGGATAGTATACGGGTATATTTTCGGTCGTTAAAATAGATGATAGATACGAAATAACAATTTTAAAATGACTTTCTTGAAATTTCTTCACGGCAGATTGGAGGCGTGTTAATATTGCGCGATTCGTGCAATCTTACTTTCGGTACTTCAATTATTTATCACAAAACGAACACCTTACGGATTGTTAACAATATAACCGATTCGCGTGGGGTACATATTAATATTTCCAAACACGACGCGGTTGACTTTGGCGGACGGTTCATGACGATAGATGTAAACATGTAAATATCGAATACTACCAACACACAATATTAGGAACATTAGTTATCTCGGGACATTTGTAACGACGTCTACACAATATTTTAAGAAGTGACATTATTATGGGCGACCGATTGAAGATTAAGAACGCTTTCGACATTATCCGATATAAACAATATTGCACCGAATGGGCGCGACAGTTTGGTGTGGAACTTTTTCCGTCATTACAATAATAATGATGTGAATACGATGAGGCTGTAGCTACAGTTAAAAACAACCGGCACATAAAAAAGTCTAACGATACCGCTTTTCGCGTAAAAAAAAATCCTCACAGTATAATAATATAATACATGTATATTGCAATATTATAATAATTATTATGTCGCAGTGTTCTAAACTCTGCTCTGGATTAAAGTGTTATTTACCACTATATATATTATGCAACAATAACAACTGCATTTTTTGGGAATAATTATTTGCGACTGTTTAGCGGTATAAGTATTACACTGCAGCCTGGACCGCGACGTGTATTATATTTTTCATAATATAGTTATTTTCCTGGTGCGAAATTCGGGCCACCTACAACGCGCGCGTAACATCTTGTTTGTAAACATATTACTCAATTTCGGTGGAGAGATTGTGTGCCCGACATAAACAGTAATAAATAAAATGATAACCAATTTTTCATGCAACTTTCCGAACTCTGTAATGAATTTTGTTCTCGCAAGGGAATAGAATCGCGTGATGCACGGTGAAGGGATTACTTGGACCAATATTATATTTTAGATCATATTTTTACTTGACAAGATACTTGGTGAATTTTTTCTCTTCGCCAGTTGGAATTTATTCATACAAATAACCATGATAACATCGCGAACAATTCAAAATAGCCGCAAGGTTAAAAATATAGGAATACAAAAACATCGTTACTCTCAGTAAATATTTTCATAGCTAATATACGTATGTAAATTTTAATTTATATGGATTAAAGTCATAACAATTATAATAACAATATGATGTTTAATAACATTAAATCTCGCATCTTCAGCCAACAACTAGATAAAACAAAAAGTTCCCTCTTTTCGTATTATTATATTTTATAATACTGAGTGTTCGAACGGGGCCGGATTAAAAGCTGCCCATGAACAAAATTAATCGTAATGGCGGCTCTTTTCCCCAGAGGAATTGCATATTACAACAATATAACTATTTTCCATTTACTTACTAATTAAAAATGTTGTACCAGGAACATAATTCTTAATGAATCCTTCGTTTCCTTTTTAGTGTTGCCCTATACCTATCTATTTAAACTATCTCGCTCTTAATTTCCTTTTATATATTCTCTTAATCTTACATGCTTAATATTTTATGATTATTTTATATTAAAAAACGTTAGTAAACCGAGCGGGTAGGTATATTATATATATATATATATTTTAATATCAGTTACTTGAATATAACGGTCCGTTTTTGTTTTTGTTATAGTTTTGTAAATGTTTGTATATTTTATCATTTTTATACCAAAACTACAGATATATTTGTATGGTAGTTACGCAATTCTATGTGTATATAAGCACGGTTAATATTAAAATACAACACAATTATACGTATGTTTAGTTTACAAACTACAAATAGAGCATAATATTATTATAATATACTGCAACTATAATACAATATATCAGACTACCAAATTATAATGGATTTGACATGAAATAATGTTCAGTTTTAATATTTAAACCAGTATTTACACAGTATAAATTATTATGTGTATAATGGTGCGATGTATGCATGAAGTACTATTCTACGAAATACAATCCCACGTGGAAGCTATTTAAATCAGGTCAATGCAGACTAATAGTTGTCTATGTAGATAATATGTTATTTGGATGTTAAAATCAAAAAAAAACTATATAACTGTACTGTAATAACATAAAAATGATAATTTTATGATTGTGTTTATTATTATTATTGAAACGTCGCATCTAAACGACCTCCCAGGACGTCTGAGCCTGGTTCATGGTGATTTTATTAAGTCGCGGGTATTCTGAACGAAGACGTTAATACTCATTTTACAACCAATCGAAGTCGATGTACTAAGTATTATAATATACCTACCTACGCGAATGACGCGACTATGTTTGAGGCTCCGTGTTTTTATTGTCCGATTATATTGGTAGTTGTAAAATCGTAATAATATACACGAATAATACACGAGTCAAAAACACAATAATATTCGTTATAATCGAGATTGCGTGTGTGTTATAAATAATAATATCGACCTGGAAGGAAATCGCATAGAGTCGGGGAAAAATCGAATGTATACTATATTGTATACTTTATTCGTCCCTCCGAAGCGGTTTTGATGTGCCAATTATTATTACTAATATATCACTACCATTATTATTATTATTATTATTACTCGCGTCGGTAAATATTTCCATACGATAAGCGAACAATTTCTGATGGTCCTCGGGAATGTCATTTAAACGTTTTGGTGACGGCCACGATGATAACGACCGCAGTGGCAAAGGCGCTGACGACGTCGGGGCTTCCGGCTTTCTACTCTTAATCACCGGAACTCCGGGGCGGCGGAAAGAAAAGAAAACCCGGCTAGTTTTCGCGCTTAATTATAAGTCTGGATCCGTTTAACTGGAAACAGAAGTGGCGCTGCCTAGGGTGATGTGGCGGAGTTGGAAGGCAGGGCTGGGGAGGGGACGTTCCGCGTGAACGGAGGGAAAAGACACGAATGTATATAATATTATAATATTTGTATAGGTATAACAACATCATAATATGTTGAGAAAATAAAAGAGGAGAAGAAACAAATATTTACGGAGACGACGACGACGACGATGCCAGGCGGGATGACGGGGTGAACGGAAGTGTAGTGTCCAGAGAGTCGCAGTCGTACGTATATATTACATTATTATTATAACTTGAAATAATAAGGAGCCTAATTAACGCGCGAACGATTAAATAAGCAACGACGGCAGACGAAGAGAGCGAACGCAGGTGAACGAATTTCGTCGGCTTTTTTTCTTAAAATATCACGATCTCTCCGAAACTAATTTTCTCGCTCGTTAGCGACTCATTGTTGCTATACACATAAAAAATATATTATATACAGGGTGATTCACTAAGCATGCACATTGCGCATCTACTTTTTCTTCTTCAATTATACAGTTATTCAAAATCTGATTTTTGTAATTTTTAAATGCACGTTTTAACGACCATATTTTCAATTTTTTAAGATTTGTTGTACTACTTAAGGAGTGCCTTGTGTAGATATGAACTTTTGGTTAAATTTTTCAGAAAAATTTGTAGTTCTAAAATCAAAATACGAACCTGTAGTTTTTGAGTTATTGAACTTTTTACACTAAGAGTAATAGCCCCATAATAAATGGTAAGGATGATATGGGGAAATCTGTTGGCTTGAAAATTTTAATAATTTATATGAATATATAAACATTTTTAGTTTACAAATACTAGATCTAATAATAGAACATTTGTTTTATATTTTTGTACATTTTTATCCTAATTGTTCAAATTTTGAATTAAAAAAATCAAATGTTTTAAAAAATTATAAACCTTATAATTTACAGAAAAAATTGGGTATTCTCATTCGGAAAAACAGAATTTTGTACTGCCACAAAACACTCGCAGTAAAACAAATAAACTTAAACATTTAAGTAATTGTCTTTGAGTATATTTAAGAACTTGAAAATTAGAATTTTAATAAATACATTATTAAAAGAAAAAAATAGGGGAATCATGCTTGGTGATTTTTTGGACTAAATGGACGAGATGATGAAGATTAAATAGCTTGCGCGATAGTTATTTCTTTTTCATGGTTAAATATTCTATTGGTATAATACCAAATATAACTTTAATCACGTCATTACGAAATTCTTTTCATATTTTGACTATTTTAAATGTTATTCTCAAACAAATTATTATTATTATTTTAGCTGTGCCCTTTCATCACTAAAGTTATTTACGGTCGTGTTTATAGATATGGTCACGGACTGTAAAATATTTAGATATAATTAATTTTAGAACCGTAAGATTAAACACAAAACCTTATTGTAATTTAATATTTTTGATAGTTAGATCGGGAATTGTTTATGACTATTTTATTTTGCATATTATATTCAAGCAAGAATGACACATACCTACTTGAAAACTAATTAATATTATTATTCTAAACTATATAATTTACAAGTAACTTCATAAAATGTATAGTCATGTATAGTATTTATTTGTAATCATCATATTGATATAGTTTATGCGTGATGTAAATTGTTAGTAAATTATACATAATATTATTAGGATGTTCATAATAATGTAATCCGAACCCCTTTTAATTCCAATATAATATACTAATATTTAAAATTATTATTAATTAATATATGAGATTATTTATATTTAAGATTCAGACGGTCAAATTTCAAAAACTATACGTGTATTACCGACCACCAAATAGAACAAATATTATTAAATTATAGTTTATTATACTAAAAGTTTTTTTAAATACAACAGTAAAAACTCGTTCAAACAGAAGTGCTACATCATAATACCTACTATATTATATCGAGACCATGATATATTATATACTATTATGTTAATATTGTAATATTGGAATAAAATTAACTGTGCGTACAGCGTATGACACAAATAATCATATAAGTGTCTTACTAATATATTGACAATAGGTACCACGTTAAATTTATTTGTTTTCGTTCCATCGATACCAGCTTGATAATAATTATTAAATGATTATCTTATCGATACATTATATAGGAAAGATTTTACGTCGGTACGGCAATATTGGAAATAACCTAATCAATTAAAACGACACACGAACCGAATTGAAACCGATGAGGCGGCGCGCGTGTCTCGCGACGCTTCGGCGGGGTAAATCATATTTTAATATCAAGAGGAAAAATATTAAACAAACGTGTGGAGGGGAGAAAAAATAAATAAACGTCTCACTTTTGTGGCTTTTCAGGCTTTAGAAGTATGTCTTGCACTCTACATTGTGAACGGCGTTATTTGTACTACAGGGTGTAAACCCGGCAGACACGGCAGCGCAAAAAATAAATAATAGTAATAAAAAAAAAAAAAACCGAGATGACGAGCGGGAGCGGAAGAAAAACACGTATTTATGTATATATAAATTTATATCATACGCCTAATATAAAAATGAATCATCATTCTTTTTTAGTGTGATTTTGCGATGCGAAAAAACCACGTCTACGCTCATTTGCCCTAACGAGGTATTTTCATTCCATTGCTCGGATAAGCTGTGGTGGTGGCGGTGGTGGCGGCGGCGGCGTGTTTATGTGGGTGGCGGACGGGTAGAATATCATACAGTTGAAAAGTTTTCTGTATTTTTTTTTTCCCGACTTGCGCCTTTCGTGACTCGACCGCAATTGCAGGCAATTAAATCGACTGTCCTTTTTTCTTTTCTGAAGCGGCGGCGGCGGCGGTGGTCGACGAGACAATCTATATATATATAATATATATAATATATTTATACCAACCTATACGTACCTACCTATAAACGTTGTAGTAAAAACGACCGGCAATTACCCTCGAAACGCGCATACACACCCCTACACATGCAAGTATAAACTTTCCCGGTCCGTCTAATACAGCAGCACACGGTTTGTTTAATTTTTTCTGTTTTTCATTATCATTATGTCAACGACGACGAAACGGTAATTTTAGACGAGTGACTATTACAGGGGATGGACCATTACACATAGCACGAATTCCGCGAGCATCCCGAATCGACGCACAACTATGATAATAGTTTAACTATATTACTTTAATAATATTATTATTATTGTGGCGCGACGATTACTATTTACACAAGATATACCTATTATTATTATTATTATTATTATTATATCATGCTCACTCGCGCGCATGCGTATAACTACACTGTACTGCGCACTACTGCCACGCGTTTCGTATTATTATTATTCGTCGGCAAATATAAAACTATATATTTTTATCCACTGCCGAGAAGAAAAAATCCAACCCCGAGTGTCGTTCGGATGGAAATTGGCGATTTTATTACTCCATAAAAAACGCGCCTAATCTCTCGTTTTTTTGACGACGCTGCGCTCCTGCAATATCCGTCCGCCGTACACGTTATATTATATATTATACTGCGGCTGTCATTAATAAATTATTATATCGAAGGTATACCATTCGAACCGAACTGATAAAATAACGGCAGTAAATTCCGGACACATAATATTATAATAACATTATGTGTAGTAATGGTAAACGGTTAGTGATACGACGATAATAATATTATATTATTACATAATATACTGCTGCAGATTGAATAACAATATTATTATAAAAAGAATCGATCACGACTGTTCTTATTTTCGGATACAACGCCTACAGCTATAAAATGCATAAAGTGCGTTTTGGATACCTATTTTTTTCTAGTGAAATCCTATAAAAAAAAACCCGAACCTATCCCGACCTCTAAGTGGGTATATACGATTTTCCAAAAAAAACATGTATCACGTATGCCGATAAATGCTTATGAACCCTATCAAAATGTTTGCTAATATTTACTTTGTGTACACACTACACAGTACACTGTATACCCAAAGTCTTGTTAATACACCGTGAAAATTATGTTGCAGTTGGTCAACATTTCTGCAAAACAAACGCTCCTGGGGATTTGCTAGGGTGGAAAATTCAGTATCGAGATTATTTAATCTGAACGGCGTTCAATAAATGCGAAATATTTTTGATTTATATATTATATGACATTATACTGCAAAGGATATTTTTATCTTTTTATGATTACAATAATTGGATTGTCACATTTGCCGTGGTTCAATCATTTTCACGATCAAGTTCTGGTTACATTTGTATACGCATAGAACAAACATCAGTCGAGCGTAATACATATAATTGTAGGCGCCAAAATACCAAATGATTCAACATAATTTTGTAAATGAGGAATTTCTCATATGGATTAATGGTCCAATTAGTTAATTATCGAGTATATAATATAATCTTGTTCAAAATTATTATGTAGTACTTTTGTTAAAATAGATTGGAATACTTATAATATTTGTTTACGGCCTTTGTTCAAACCAAATATATTAATTTAGGTGTAATATAAACATATGTAGTGCGGTGTTGCTGAAATTTAATATTTTAAGAAATTTAAATACTTACTAAATGTCAAGTATACAAATTAATTCACAGAAAGAAACTTTCAAAATATTATTGATACTGTCAAAGTGTCAACTTAAACTGATCGTTTTATAATAATATGTGAATATAAGTATGACCAGAACGGTTTTTTTATGGTGATAAAATATAAATTAACAGTACACTTTGTATTTATTAATAATTGTTTATATTGAATTTATATGAAATTATGTAAATAATTTTTAATGTGAATATAGTTTATAAGTATACCTACCTATCTGGTAAATTTTACAATAATTATTGAAATTTATCAATCAAGGGCGTTTACATATAAACAAATAAGGATGATATGTGTTCCATAACCATTAAATTGTACAACAATATATTTATTGAAAATCATTACAATTCACCAGTGTTTGTGTACCTTCCCATTACGAAATAATAAGATTATCTAGTTATAGTATTTCTATCGCGTAATAATTTAATGGAGTGTAAATTTTCCTAACGCAATTTATTTTATTTTTAAGATAACGTAAAAACAATGGACTACGTCAACATAAAAATATATTAGTATCATTATTATGATAAAAAGGAGTAATAAATAATTATAATAATAATAATAACAACGATATCAATGCGTATAAACAGCCAGGTTAAGGACTTTGCCATGGCGGCGGTGGCGGTGAGTGGTGACACACACCACGCGCCGTAGTAGTGCCCGGAAAAAGAGGGATCAAAAAATAAAAACCCCGCAGAAAACCTCGATTGGGCCGGTGGGTCGGGTGGGGGTGTGGGTAGAGGACGTTGGCACTGGTACCAGCCGGTACAAACGGGGCGGCGAGGGGTCACTACTACTATACCGGAAACGGATATCCAATAAAACACACACGCGACCGTTGCCGCATCCTATGCCGCCACCGTTTAATTCGCTTACATTAAATTACACCGGGCTGCCTGTAAGTGAGTGGTGCGTGGGGTGGTGGGGGAAGTCTGTAGAAGGGGTAAGAGCCGTCTTGTGTGTATACACACGACTTTTGTTACCGGGGAGGGGGGGAAGGAATATAAAAGAAAAAGAGGAAAATTTCAACTAGGGAGTTCCACCCCGACCGTCTCGTAGTCGTGGTCCTTACCACCCTCTCCTCCAGTATCAGTATATAGCAATACAAACGTCTCAAAGTCCTATCGACCGATATATTATTCCATGTTATATTATTGTTATAAATTACTATTTACAATATTAACGCAAGGTGATTGTTTTAAACGTGTC
Source organism: Sitobion miscanthi (assembly GCA_008086715.1). Taxonomy (NCBI): domain Eukaryota; kingdom Metazoa; phylum Arthropoda; class Insecta; order Hemiptera; family Aphididae; genus Sitobion; species Sitobion miscanthi. Next base: position 18,101,436 of record CM017797.1, read on the forward strand.
ATCATCCGTAATCAATTCCTTATAGTTGTCGTAATGAAATATTTATATGTATAGTTAATTTTTAGTATTTGATACCCACTAATATTTATGCGAAGGAAAAAACCATGTGAATCCTTTTTTTTTCATTGTATTTGTTCCTATTTATTGTTTTTTTATAACAACTGCTTATGCTAGTTATTAATTTTGTTTACGGTAGCTGATTATTTTTCTGAAAAACTCTTTCAAACTTCATATAATATTTAAAAAAAATAACATTATTTAATAGCACCAAACGATTACACGAGTATAGTAGTGAGACGAGTACAAAGTGCTCATATGGCTTAGTATGAAAAATAAAAGGCCCATTTCGCCATGTCATCCTGTAAGGACGGCTCTGTGTGGGACTCACAGGCCATCACCAATCGGAACGTTCACCCGTACGATGGCACCTCCTGTTTTTCGGTCTGGCTGGAATTTAAAGTGAGTCTTTGATATATTAGTGGTCTTCTGGAGAAAAGTACCCAAAAACCTGATTTCTAAGAATGATGCACCGACGGACGCGTGATATTATCATAATTTTAATAACAGTACGCGAAACTGGTGGAAAAGCCGGAAGCGGGATGGGTGCGGTTCAGGAGTTTCCGGTGAACAACTAATAACTTTAGTGCCATAAAATATACCATATGTGTGATGGTGGTGGTGGAAGGGAGGGGGTTAATTATTATATAATTTTCTTTTCTACCTATATATCATTGTAAAATATTATTTTTACAATTTTCATAAATACAAAATAAAAGGGATCATTGTATATGAGTATTCAAATCGGTTTTCTAAAGGAGGTCCAGATTCAAAAACCCCTTTTGCTGGCACTATAGTATATACGCATGTAATGTATAAATAGGACCTATAGTAAAGGAGCATTAAAAGAAAGTGGTCATTGAACAGACATTTTGTATCGTCTATTATTCTATAAAATATAAATGTTAGTACATTTAACGATTTCATTTTGAGTAACGTATTAAAACGAATCCCCCTATAATTAATAATAGTATGTATATTGAATAAAAGTAAAATTATCATGTGGCTTAAATGATTTGACAAAGGAAAAAATTAATATTTTATAAATGAAGAAAATAATATTGAATTCAAAATACTATGGTTGTTGAATAAAAAATAAAAAAACAATGAACAGAGAAAAGTCAAAAGTTGTCCTTTCCGAGTAAAGTAATCGGTGGTTTTCAAAAACTACAAGATGAAAAAAAGGAAAGTTACTAAACAGTGTAATACAATCTACGATTACTCGTCTAAAATAGGTAATAGCTTCTAAAATGTCTTAGTTTTATATTTTTATTACTTTCAATACCTATCTGAACTTACGATTTAAATTTATTCGAAACCACATTTCATTATAATATTATTATCTATAAAATCGTAGAAAACAGTTGTTTAGCGTTTTTATATTGACACATTAAAACAAACTTTGAAGGCTACTATATAATTCTATAGGTACTTAAGAACTGTTGTACTTTGGCGGGGCTGTGTATAATATAATATTATCGTCATAAGGCTTCAGCCGTACGAGTTCGGTTTTCAGACGCACAGATTTCAAAAAACGTTACTTCAGAGATGCATTATACGTACGTCGTATTTTATTACAGTATAAAGTATATTCACGAGACATCCTGCATCCGATATTCACTCCAACCCTTGTATACACGAGACATCCTGCATCCGATGTACCCTTCAATCCCTGTAGTATTCACGAGGAACAATTCGGTCCCGAGTCCTTTCCGGTTAGGCATTCGGTTTGCGTAGCAACTCCACCTTTGTCTCCCACTTGACCGAACACCAGCAGCTATCCCCTGGCGTCGATGACAATAATATTATCGAGTTGTTTCCGATCGTCTTGATTTCGTGTCAACGGTATATTGGTTGTATTTATTGCAAAATGTGTCGTCCTTCTGCGGTAGTCTTTCAATCGAGCCGTCGCGAATCAAACGCATAATGATAGTATACGTATTTATGTGATAGGTATACAAAATTACGTTTTGTGTTTCACAAAGCGTTTATATCATTATACTATTCTGATGTTAACACCTACGTATAATTATGATGGATTGTATTTCGTCATCCAATTTGACTCGCGCCACTCTTTGGTAGTATTTCTGCTGTCGTCAATGGTCTTCTGCAGAATTGTAATTATATAATTTTATTAAGTTTCGTTTGCAGTTTTACAAACGCGTAAATCATCTCTTATGAGCAAGATGCATACGACTAGTTAGTATAATACATGCGCACAATGCACGTATATTGGTTGTATAGTTTCTGAATTACAAATCCAAAACATTTCGACTTAAATAACAATGCTTTGAGCTTTCACGGTTTCAGTGTGCCGCCGTTCGTGTGTACAAAATAACTACTTCGTCGTTTCAATCATTAATGTATACACGTATATATATATATATACATGTATTACATTATATATATATCTATATAGATGCATAATATACAGCGAATGTTTCACCTCTAGACAAACTTTTAACACAAAAACATAATAAGAATTTTAATGTTTAAAAAGTTTTAATTACACTGACGGAAGTTTTACAGGTGTTTTGGCCATAAAAATGAAAGGGAAACTCACCGGGTTTTCTTGTTAATTTTTTTAAAACTGTGACCTATATTTAACAATTATTATTTCTCGCGAGACATTAAAACGAATATTACCATCTTCATCCAGTCCGCGCCCACCACCGACTTCGCAGGCAACGTGCAATTCGCCTGCCACGCACGTAGTAGGTAGTTATCGTAAAATAAAACAAATTCTGCGCCGTGGCCAGGAATAGTTATGCATTCATAATTATAATAATTATTATAATATAATATAGACGCGTAACTAATACCGAAATTGTATATTATTAATAATATTATTATGATATCGCAACAATTCGTAAACCCTCATTTAGTGCGGTGCAATAATTAACTCCTCCGCCACCGCCGCTGTAACCTGTTACCGCGTAACGGGTCGCAATAATAATAGTTACACGTGGAACGGTATTTCGAGACTATACTATCGTATTGTATTCTGGCGATACCGTGCCATTATATTCTATTAACGGTCGTCGTCGTCGAGCTCGCGGGCCTATTAGCAGAGGAGACCCTGCAGAGTCCGGGCACGACCGTGTACGGAAAGACATCAAGATCTCTGGTAAAACAATATTATCTCAGTGTGTACTCCGTGTCTGTGATGGTTGTGTGTAAACGAGACGTACACGCCGTGTACGACGATAACAGCCATGTTATTAGAGGGCATATTATTATTATATTGTTTTATAATATTATCCGCGTATGTGTTCCTCCGTAATTGGATTAAATCGGGCGTGGGTCTCGTAGGTATAATAGTAAGTTGTCGGGCAACATTTTCCACGGTCTCGAGTACCTAAACCGAAAAACGACGTACTCTGAGAGGTGGTCGACAACGACGTGTCGCATTGAAAGCTGGCAGTGAGTAGCATAAGCGTATTCTAATGATACAATAATAAACCTACCTCTACATTGTATACGTGCATGATTGCTTTTACTTAATAATATTATAATAATATAGTTGTGTGCGAAGCACAACCGGAAGTGTTTAATATTCGTTATTATATTATTATTACATGGATAATGAAATACAAAATATCTAAAAACTATTACAGACTGGTAAATATTCGTATATTATGCTATTACTGTTTATATTTATATTATTGTTCTACCAAATTATATTTTTACTTATTTTCTTGCCTTTTTAGATAAGTATTATTTAATAATTTACGATTTAAACAATTTTATTATAATATTTACGAAATGCCTGATCGTTATAATTAACTCATTTTATTAGCAACTTTAGTGTGCATATTATTAAATTATACATTTATACGATTTTTATTTTAGGCAAGTATAATTTATTAAAAAAAACGCGTGATTATGACATTTTGTTGTATGCAATACCTGACAAACGGATGCAAGACTACGCTGTACCTAAATTGCCAATTCAAAACGCCGTGTTATAATAATGTATTAATATGAAATAAGCATCAGAAAAATACCATATTTATATGAGAAATCAGGAAACTATAGATATAAATATCAAATGAATGGTAAGAAATCCACGATACATGACACAATATTCATCAATGTGTTTTTTTGATAATATAGTACCATTGCAAATGTTTAATATTTTACACATACCTACTCGTATTATATTATTAACTCTATAAGGTTATAAATAATTGTATTTTTTTTTAAGAAACTATTAGATAACAATAAATCGTAACTAAAATATTGTTTTATATTAATCAAAAAAACAAAATTTTAAGTATAAAAATTATTTTTTTGAAGTGCTTCAATCAGATACAATAATAATTATATATACTTTTTTTGCATATTATTACGAGAACATTATACCTATATATATAGGGTTATTAAATTAAGGAAAATGAAAATAGTATCTAATGAAAAAAAAATAACCGGCTTTCATGAAGGTCGTTAAAGTTTATTTAAAAACATATACATGTATATAGAGCTATTTGCAGCCGCCTTTAAAGCCTGCTAATGTTATTAACATAATTCAAAATAATGGTAAGAGGTGTTGTTATTAAGAATCATAATACTGTTTAGGTTTTTTTTTTGCTCTGTAGGAGCTAACATACTACTTTGTGGTATTCTTCAGCCACTCTTCCTAAATTAAAAATATAAATGTTAAAAACAGTTTTTTTTCTCAGATATGTACTACAGAAGATTTAAATAGACAATAGTTTTAAAAACAAAAAATGTACAGTACAAAAATCCCAGTAAATTCTAAACTGGGTTGGTTATCAACTCTTTTTTAAAATATTAATATATATGATTTGGTTATTAAAAACTATTTAGAAAATTGTAGCACCTATTTTTAAAAAACTAATAAAAAAATTGGACAACTAATTGAGATTGTCTGCGGAAAAACGTAGCTGTTCGTTTTCATTAAATATACCAACGTCGTTTTATGGTCGATACAGGTTTGGATTAGGTTCTAAATAATAATATAATAGTTGTTATATTATTATGTGTTTCCACCACGACAACATAAACATAATATTAATAATATATCACACAGTGAATATCACATGGAATTATTATAAAATATTGTACACTTCTACGTATAGTATAAACGTTTTATGAGTAAAGACGATTCGACAACCATATGCTTACCCCCAATTTTTGATTTCTTAAAGAACTAATTACATTTCTGATTTTTGAAATTTTCTAATACATATAATACCATATTATTTTGAAATTATCAAGATTTTTAGTACAACTTAAGTAGTGTCCTGTAG